>CM059872.1:29466503-30066503 GCA_030490815.1 Acer saccharum
TGTGCAATTCCCCCTAAAATATTACTAGGTTTCACGTCTCGATGAATGATTGTCACCTTAGTATTCTTGGAGAATAAAAACCCTTGACAAACCCCTTCAATAATATGAATGTGTTTTTTTTTCCATCCATGTAACTTTTTTAAAGGGTTTGCCTCAAACTAATTTAGAATAATTACAAAGGAGAAAATTGCAAAATGAGATACTAAAACAAACCAAAAACTCACCGAAGAGTAATAGTCCAAGCTTGTTTGTTTGACATATACTCATAATGAGCATATGCTCTTCCCTATCAAGCAAAAAACAAAAGAACCCAAAAGTCGAACAAGATTTACTGTGGTTTTGCAGTAAGCATAACCTTGTTCTTAAACTCCTCAAATCCTTGTTGGATGTTTTTGAAAGTTTTCTTCACTGCCCTTCTAGTCCATCTTGTAATACACCTTGTAAAATCATACAATCATAAATACTCGATACCCTTTTTGCAAATCTCCCTTGAGGAACATAAAATATTACCTTGTAAACAGGACCATATCCACCCTCACCAACCTTGTTTCAATTGAAAATTTGTCTGTTGCAGTTCAATATCAGCCAAACTATATAATATTAGAGTAGGAGAATTGCCATTAAAGTCTCCAGCTGCTGCTGCATTATATATCAACCAAGAAACATTAAAGTTTGGTTCACAATAATAAAAATTAGATAATGTTCTCTCGATCACTTATAAATAAACATCATTTTATTACCTTTTGATTTCAGCTTTCTCATCCACCAGAAGTATATCACAGGCCTAGCAGGAGCATGAAGGCTGCAGTTATAGGCAAATGATTACTAAGAATCGATGTGGCCACTTATTTTGTCCACTTTTATTATCCTCTTGATGAGTAATTGCATCCTGCAGCGCTGAAAAATTAATTTGTATTTTATTAATAGTTCAGGCACATAAAAACTTAATTGATCAATCACTATATATGGGAAAGAATTAGATTCACTAACCTGCAGCCTGAGAAAGCACCCAATTGACATCATAGGAAACTTGCCAGACTCTGTAACCAAGCATACCCTTCTCCTTGGCGTAAGAAACTTTAGCCCGAACAGCCTCAACATCATCAAAAGCAATCCAAGCTGTCTCAACTGAGCAGTAATTCACCACATAAGTAGAATTATACATAACACGTGCTTTAAATCGCTCAATGTAATTCTTGATTTGGTTATATTCCATGAATCCATCATCTGAATGGCTGGTCCATTTGCTGGTGCACCAATACCATTATCGGCGGAGTTCACAAGCTTCCATGCAAACCATAGTAATTCAAACTTAGAACCAACTTATTTGCTGATAATCCTCCTTGAATCCATCTCCTTATACCGTTATCGGTATTCACAATTTAGTAGGATCATACAAAGCTGAAGGAGCGGCTGTAAAGTTTCCCAAGTTCTCAGGTATAGATTTTTCAGTAATGTCAACATGAATCCAGTTCAAGTGATTTTGCATCGAGTCTATAGGGTAAGTGAGTGAATAAGCGTCGGGTGAATAATCAACCACTGCTGTCATGATCAATTCTGACTTGCTAGAGTTTCTTGCCTCCAAAGTGATAGCAGCTCGCCATTCTTCAAAGAGAATCAGACCAGACATGTCGGAGGCTGTTTCCGCATCTATCAAATAAAATCTATGCCTTCAAAGCCATAACGCCTAGCTGTTGCTATTGAAGAGTCGATAAAGATTTTCTATAAAAAGAATTATTTACCATTGATGAAAAGATTGAATACTTTACATATGGACCTCCTATGGATAGAAGTGTGGTGACTGTAAAACTAAATAAAAAATAAAGAAAATAGGAGCAGAAAGAAAAAGGAAAGAAATTGTATATTGTATTTTTGATATTAAGCCTCCATAGCATTCACTCAGCTAGAGGAAGAAGAAAAGGCTACATAACCCTACAGGAAAGGAAAACTAGCACTACACGTGACCTGCTATCTATGGTTCAGGGAAAAGTGGGAAGTAGACAAAATAAAGTAATAACAAAAAGCTGTCAGCTCAATAACAAAAATATAATTAAGTAGTATTTTTATCATCCCCCCTCAAGATCACAGGGATTGGAAGCACTGTGAGCTTGGTTCTTAAACAAACGCTGGGTAGGTAGAGCCTTAGTCATGATATCTGCTAATTGTTCTTCTGATGGTGCATGTTGAACCAAGAGAGACCTCTGCATCTCTCGTTCTCGCACAAAATGGTAATCAATTTCAACATGCTTAGTACGAGAATGTAGGACACGATTGGCTGCCAAATGTAGCACTGATATTATCACACAATAACAGTGGTGGAGCTGGCAAAGAAAACTGTAATTCAGAGAAGAGATTCAATCCATCAAACTTTGTAGTTGCATTTGCTAATCCTTGATATTTAATTCAGCACTAGAACGAGAGACAACATGTTTTTTGAGGATGACTAGGACACTATATTGGAACCAAGAAACACAATACCCACTTGTACTTCATCTATCATCAGGACACTTGCCCAATCAGCATCAGTGTAACATTTCGAAGGTAGATCAGGTGAGGCTTGGAATGAAAGACCAAAGTAAATAGTAGACTTGAGATACCTTAATACTCGTTTGACACACAGCCAATGAACTTCAGTGGGACAATGCATAAACTGACAAAGTTTGTTAACATGGTAGCTTAAGTCTGGTCTGGTGATGGTGCAATACTGTAATGCCCCTACAATACTCCTGTAAGTTGTAGGTTCTGAAAGAGGACTACCATCATATGCAGAGAGTACCAGATGCCATAGGTGTTGGCAAATGGCTTGCTTTCTAACATTTCAGCACGTTCAAGGAGGTCTTAAATGTATTTGGATTGACTGAGACATCGAGGTACCAGATCTTTAACCTCAATACCCAAGAAGTAATTTAGATTTCCAAGATCTTTCAAGGAAAACTGAGAGTTGAGTTGTGCAATAACCTTTAATAGCTCTGTTTGGTTGCTCTCGGTAATAATGATATCATCTACATATACTAGAATGATAATCATGTAAGTAGAGCTATGATGGGTGAACATGGAAGTATCGGACTTGGAACTTATGAATCCCCACTGTAACAAGCAAGAACTGAGTTTGTGATACCAAGCCCGAGGGGACTACTTCAGGCCATAAAGTGCTTTGTTCAATTTGCATACATGTGTAGGAAAAGAGGTGTTTACAAATCCTTGTGGTTGTTCCATAAACACTTATTCATTCAATTCACTATTCAAAAATGCATTATGAACATCAAGTTGCCTAACTGACCAATTTTGTGACAATGCAATTATGAGAACAATACGAATTGTTGTAGGTTTAACAACTGGGCTAAAAGTCTCAAAATAGTTAATCCCATGAGTTTGACCATACCCATTTGCCACTAACCTTGCTTTATACCTTTCAATACTGCCATCTAGTTTGAGCTTCAACTTAAATACCCATTTTGAGCCAATACTTTATGTGCTAAGTGAGAAGGGACCAATACCCAAGTATTGTTGCGAATGAGGACATCAAACTCAGTTTGCATCGCTGTAATCCACTCAGGAACTTTGCTAGCTTGCTTGTAGTTGTTAGGTTCTGTTGGTACCTGCATCAAACCACTCAAATATAGGTTTGGTTGAAAGATTCCTTCTTTAGACCTTGTTGTCATTGTATGTGTGTTTGAGGGATCAGGATACCTATGGATGATAGGACTTGAGTGACAAGGGATTGTTGGAATAGGAGCTAGAGGTGAAGCATCAACAAGGAGAGAATTATTTATCGTGTGTAAGTTCCTCAAAGTTTGATTGGATTATTTCGGTGGCAAACCACAATTGGGGTTCGTATTGTAAAGGTAGCTTAAGTAATTGATGATCAAGCTGAATGCCCTCTCAAGACCTCAAGGTGATAAGCACTCCAAAGATATAATCTCTAGTGCTTAGTTTTCATTGAAAAGATTTAGTTGCACACACACACTTGTAATGTCTGCATATGTTTGCTTTACTTTTGTGTGCATCCTCTTTATATGTCACATTTCACACTTGCACTTTGTTGTTATATATGGTTGTGTTAGTGTGTTTAGTAATTCATTTCTCGAATGTTGTTCGGAAACGTCCGCGCATGCACAATGGTGTGCTTGGTTAGCGTGATGATTGCCTTCGGAGAATGCCCTTGGCTTCTCCTTTGGTTTCACCAAAAGTGGTGAAACGGCGGTGTGATCGGCAGCCATGACTGCCGAATGAAACCGCCATTTATATCCAAAAGGTTTTGGAGCATTTTTGCGGTTATGATCGGCGACCACGACCACGACCGTCGTTTGAAACTGTCGTTTAGACCTAGTCGATTTAATCTCTCAGGTCTATTTCTACAGTTGTGATCGGCAGTTATGAAACCGTCGATGATCCCCTGTTCTCTTGGGAATCAATTCGATGGTTGGATCAGCGGTTTCGAAACCGCCGATAGCACGTTTCAGGGGCAAACTTGTCTTTTCACATACCCTGTTTTTGATGTCTATAAATACATCACTTTCTCATCTCTTTGAACCTAACTCTTTCAATACAAGAACCCTAAATTCAATAGAGAGATTTATGAGAGAAAAGGCAATAAAGATTGCTCAGTTAAACACTTAAAGCCATTTTTATATGCATTAAACTCCATTTAGCATCTTCTAGCATATCTAAGATGCTTGCTTGCATGGGTCTGACTCAACACACTTGCTTTGGTAAGTTCTTCACTAATTTCATCTAATCTTAGTGTTTTACTTAAAAAACATCTCCTTATTTACTTGTATGTTCTTAGATTATATTCTTATATACAAGATATAGATAGTTGTGTTGTTTTGATTGAGTGTTGTTTTTGTGATAGCTAAACTTAGGATTGTTTAATCTATGTTAGCTAAGTTTTATGCCATGTCATTTAGCTATTAATATCTAGGATTGATTTAATTGTCATATTATAATCCTAGATAAGTATTTAGTGTGACATAGCACTAAGTACATATTTAGATATCTTTGCATATTCACTTAGGTTGTTTAATCTCTTAGTGAGAACTAAATCTTATGGCTAAGGTTGTTTAGGCCGCAAGCAAATTGGACTAGGTCCACCTTTACAGTGGTGGTGGGTTATAGACCGGGATTAGGTTGTAAACACCATTGCAATTAGTGGATTCGAGGCTCGTGTATGGCATAAATAACAACCCGTGGTTTTTCCCAGTTTGGCTTTCCACGTAAAAATCAAGTGTTATTTAATTTCCGCACTTTACACTTGATTTATTGCTTAATTAGATTGAGGTATTTTCGTAACATTGATTAATCATGAAAATTGGTATTATTAGTTTAAAATCTATTCACCCCCCTCTAGATAGTTTTATACACACCGTGCATTATTAGTTTCAATTGGTATCAGAGCGGGTTCCTAGATATACTTAGGTGATCCTTTGCTCATTTTGGTGTGTTTTGCATTTTGTGTGATTTTGATCATTTATATATTTGCATTCATTTCATTCATTCATAAACACTATGCGTGAAAATGGTGGTGGCAACGAAGGTGCTTCTAGCACAAGACCTCCATTTCTTACTAGGTTGAATTATGCCTCTTGGAAAGGTAAGATGAAGTCGTATATTTGCCAAATCCATGATAGGGCATGGATGGAGACGGCTACACATCACCGATGATAACTCTTACGGGTGGAGGAGAGGATGTACTCAAGCTTAAGACGCAATGGAACACACAAGAGTTTGAGGCATCAAAATGGAATAGGAAGGTGATGCATGCCATCCTATGTGCAATGGACGAAAATCAATATAAATTGATTCAAAACACTAGGATCGCTAAGGGGGGCGTGGGACATCCTAAAGGTTGCACATGAGGGAACAAAAGTAGTAAAGGACTCCAAACTTCAAGTCCTCCAAACCTAATTTGAGATGCTTATGATGGAGGAGAATGAGTGTTTTAACGACTTTGAGATCAAGTTGATGGACATAGTCAACCAAAGTCATCAACTTGGTGATCCTTATTCATATAGGAGAATCAAGCAAAAAATTATGAGATCTCTCCCCGAAAGATTTGTGTCCAAGGTGACAATTTTAGAGGAGAATAGCACCTACAAGAATATGGAGCTGAGTGAGGTAATTAGGAGACTTATAGCTTATGAGTTTAGGAAGGGTCCTACCTCCACACCTCCTAAAAAGCAAAAGGGAATTGCTTTAAAAGCCTCCAATGTTGAGAAGGAGGAGAATGATGACTCGGACAAAGAAATGGCCTTGTTGATGAGAAGGTTCAAGAAATTCTATAAGTCCAAGAAGAAGGGTTTTAGATCTAAGGGCCAAGACTTGAAGAAAAAGACTCCCTTCAAGAAGTTTGAGCCTAGGCAAGAAAAGACCGAAAGGAAAGGGGTCCAATGTTATGAGTGTAGTGGCATAGGACATTTCACCCTCGATTGTGCAAATCATAAGAACAAGAAGAAAAGGAAAGTGATGGCCGCCACATGGAGTGGAAGTGATGACTCCAATGAGGGAGATGAGTCTTCGGATGATGAAGAACTCATGGCTAACTTCATAGCCTTTACCTCCTCTCACAAGAGCAAAAGTACTAATGAAGAAGAGGAAGAGAGTCAAGAGGAAAATGACTCAAGTGATGATGGCTCTTCATCTCAATCCACAAATGGAAATGTGGATAAGATGGATCTTCAAGACTACATGGTCAAGTTTGAGAGTTCAAGGTTAAAGAACAAGAGAGAAATTAAGAGATTGAAGGAAGAAAACCTAGAGCTCTCAACACATGTTGACCAATTAAGTGAAGAAGTAGTGAGATCCATGAAGAATGAAGATAAGCTAAGAGAGGAGTTAGCCTTAGCTAAGAGAAATGAAGAAGGTTTGAAGAGGGAGCTTGAATAAGCTAAAGGGTCATTGACTAGGATGGCTTCTAGCACAAAGAAGCTTGACCATATGCTTGAGGTTGGCAAAAGTCCTTGTGACAAGAGAGGTCTTGGGTTTGAAGATGGCAATAAATCATCCACTCCCAACAAGACCGTATTTGTAAAGAGCTTAGGCAACCGGTGCAAACTTTTAGGAAGAAGATTGATCTAGGACAATACTCACATAGTGCACAAGTGAAGGTGGCTCTAAGAAGACAACATGAAGCCCAATCTACAAGAGTTCCCTAAGTCAACATTCCTCAACAATTGACTCATCAAGGAAAGAGACCAATCATGCAAGCTCAACCAAGGAAGCAAGCTAGACCGGTTCAACAATGAAGAAGAAATGAACCAATGCAACCATAAAGACATGGGAAGTCTCTTATGCATGCACAATGACATGGTATGATTCCTAACTTCATCCATACATGTCATTATTGTGGTTTTGATAGTCATATTAGACCAAATTGCTTTCGATATATCAAAATTGGTAGAGTTAAAAGCATGATTGAAAAGAAAAAGAATAGAGCTAAGATGCATGTTCCTAGGAATGATATAACTAATTTGCATGATATTAGGACATCTAGAGCCCAAGTACCTATGACCACTAGGAAAGACAGTGTTTCACCTAGGTGGATTAGAAGAGACGTTTATTTTTGCCATGTTGCTTAAATTACCTTGAAGGCAAATTCTTCTAATTTTTGGTACTTAGAAAGTGGGTGCTCTAGGCACATGACAAGAAACAAAAGTTTCTTCGAGACTCTTGTCATGGAGGAAAGAGGATGTGTCACCTTTGGTGATGGATCTAAAAAGAGAGTTGTAGGGAAATGAACCATCTCCATTCCCGGATTACCCTCCTTATCCAATGCTTTATTTGTTGATGGCTTGAAAGCCAATTTGATAAGCATTTCTCATCTTAGTGATGAAGGATTTTCTGTCTTGTTTAGTAAAGATGATTACTCTATCCTAAAGCCCGATGGACAAACCTTATTGAAAGGTATGAGATATAGCGACAATTGCTATTGTCTTGAGGCTAGAGTTGTCTCTTGTAATATGTCCAAGGATGAGCAAATTGAGTTGTGGCATGAAAGACTTGGCCATATGAACTATCAGGATTTACGTATCCTAGATAAGTTCAATGTTGTGCGTGGCCTTCCCAAGCTTGGGAAGAAAGTCAATGGTGTTTGTGGACCTTGCCAATAAAGAAAACAAACCAAAAGCATGCATAAAAAAAGCAAGTATCTCTCTACCAAGGAGCCCGTAGAGCTTTTCTATCTGGATCTTATGGGTCCTATGTAAACCGAGAGTTTAGGTGGAAAGAGATACATTTTTGTTTGTGTTGATGATTTCTCTAGGTTCACGTGGACATATTTTCTTAGAGAAAAATCCAAAATTTTTGATAAGTTTAAAATGCTTTGTAATAAACTTGAAAATGAAAAAGACTCTAACATTAAAAGCATTAAACGGATTAGAAGTGACCATGAGAGAGAATTTGAGAATGTCTACTTTGAAAGCTATTGCAATAGCTTAGGCATCTCCCATGAGTTTTTGGCTCCTATGACACCTCAACAAAATAGAGTTGTTGAGAGGGAAAATAGAGTCCTTCAAGAGATGGCCCGAGTGATGTTGCTTAGCAACAAAGTCCCTAGGAACCTTTGGGTCGAAACTGTCAATATGGTTTGCTATATAGGAAATAGAGTCTTTCTAAGACCCAACACTAGGCAAACCTCCTATGAGTTATGGAGAGGTAGAAAGGCAACTGTTAGCTACTTCCACTCTTTTGGAAGCAAGTACTACATTTTAAATAACCGTGATCAACTTGGCAAATTTGATGCTAAGAGTGATGAGGGTATCTTTATCGGCTATGCCTTGAATAGTAGAGCCTATAGAGTTTTCAACTTGAAGACTAGAACCGTCATGGAATAATCTAATGTTATCATCGATGATACTAGGCCTAAGACTAATGACTATAAAGAGGAGGTTGCTATAGATGATGACTCTCCCTTGGAGAAGGTTGTAGAGACTCTTATTGTTGGGACATCTAACCTTGATGAAGAGGACACACAACCTCTTAATAGAGTTCCTTTCTTGAACTCTAATGAACTTGCTCCATGGGTTAGGAAACTCCATGATAAAGATGACATCATTGGAGAAGTGAATGAGGGTGTTAGGACTAGGCATCAAATAGCTAATCTAATTAGCTACACATGCTACACCTCTCAAATAGAACCCAAAAAGGTTGATGAAGCCTTAAATGATGAATTTTGGGTTATTGCCATGCAAGAAGAGCTAAACAAATTCGAAAGGAATGATGTTTAGACTTTAGTTTCTAGGCCTAAGACCACTAATGTCATAGGCACCAAATGGATATATAGGAACAAATCCGATAAGGATGGCAACATAGTGCGTAACAAGGCTAAACTTGTTGCACAAGGGTACTCTCAAATTGAGGGTATTGACTTTGAGGAGATATTTGCTCCCATTGCCCATTTAGAGTCCATTAGGCTTCTCTTGTCCATTTATTATGTGCACAAGTTCAAATTGCACCAAATGGATGTGAAGAGTTCCTTCCTCAATGGCTTCTTGCAAGAGGAAATGTTTGTTGAACAACCCAAGGGGTTTGTGGATACACACCACCCCAACCATGTCTATCGCCTTAAGAAGGCTCTATATGGGTTGAAACAAGCACCGAGGGCTTGGTATGAGCACCTAACTCAATTTCTTATTGACAATAACTACTTAAGGGGTAGTGTTGACAAGACGCTATTCATCAAGAAAGACAATTATGAGCTCTTTATAGCTCAAATATATGTTGTTGATATAGTGTTGGCTCCACCAACAACACCAAGGTCTAATAATTTGTTGATGTTATGTCTCATAAGTTTGAGATGAGTCTTATCGGTGAGCTAAGTTACTTCCTAAGTTTACAAATTAGGAAATTGAATGATGGGATTTTTATAACCCAAGCTAAATATGCTACAAACCTAGTGAAGAAGTTTGGTCCAGAAAGTGCCAAACATTGTGATACACCCATGAGTACCACTTTGAAGCTTAGCAAGGATGCTAGTGGTAAAAGTGTGGAACAAACTCTATATCGAGGCATGATTGGTAGCTTGCTTTATTTGATCGCAAGTAAGTCCGATATATCTTTTAGTGTGGGTGTGTGTGCTAGGTACCAATCGAATCCTAAGGAGTCTCATCTCTCTTTCGTTAAGAGAATCATTCGCTATGTGAATGGGACATCCAACTATGGGATTTGGTACTCTTTTCACTCTAATGCTAGTTTAGTTGGCTTTAGTGATGCAGATTGGGCAAGAAATTGCGATGATAAGAAGAGCACATTGGGCGGTTGCTTCTTCCTAGGAAACAACTTGGTGTCTTGGTTTTGCAAGAAGTAAAATTCGATTTCCTTGTCCACGACCCAAGCCAAGTACATAGCCACGGGGAGTGGATGCATACAACTCCTATAGATGAAGCAAATGTTAGTTGACTATGGATTCAATCAAGGTACTCTAACCCTCTTTTGTGATAATATGAGTGCAATTAATATTTCCAAGAATCCGGTACAACACTCTAAGACTAAGCATATTGACATCCGTCATCATTTCATAAGAGAATTGGTTGAGAACAAATGCATTGTACTTGAACATGTGTAAGATCCTAGATCTTTGTTGGCTTGATTCCATTGCAGAACTCTCTTTATTTGTATTGCTTAGTTGATTAGGTTATGTCTATTGAAGCTTAAATTTAGATAGCCCGTCAAGATCCCCAATCCACACGGACTTGCATGGATCACTTGATATATTCTACCGACCAATTTATGGGTCCATTTAGAATTGCATTTAATATATTAAGAATATAATTTGCACATTATTTATTTAATGGGCTGTTCAATTATATTAATATATTAATGAAAGGCATGTGGGCTTGTTTCTTTTAGTAAGAATGGGTCTGGTTCACATGTGGGCTTTTTATTTAAAGTCCAATGGATTAAATGAAATAAGAAAAATAATATATGGCCCATTTATTCAAGTGGGGCGGCAAGGTGTATATTAACCTAATATATTATTTTGTTTCATTGTTTTAATTAAATAAGAATTAATTAATTTATTAATTAAATAAGAATTAATTAATTGTTTAATTAAGAAACAAATCTTTTTCTGATCAGGAAATATATTTCCTAGAGTTATACTATTGGTAGTAGTATACTAAAAGTAAAAGACTTGTTTGATAAGAAAATAAATAATTAATTTTATTTATTTAATCAAATAAGAAGTCTTTTTATTTAGTCAAATAAAAGAATAAAATATCTATGAGTTGGATTAGGGTTTGAAGTCTAAAATATGATGGAAATTAGGGTGCAACACAAACCGATTTTGGCATGTGATTTGCGGCAACCCTAGTCCATTTTTAGAGGAGGATTTCGGCAACCCTAAAGCCAAGAGGAAGCAAAATTTCGGCCACCTATATATTACCACATATAGAATTCGGCCACCCTAGTTGTTCATTGATACAATTTTCTTCTTCTTCTCAATTCATAGAAAAGGATTATTTTTATTCTACTAAGACATAAAAGAGAGAAAAGATTATTCTTTGATGGTACACTAATTGTTTGTTCATCAATAAGCTTGTGTGTACAACATCGATTTAGGTTCACGCGAGTTTCGATCATTAAATTGAGAACTCAAAAGTGACCGGAATAATCTTTGTCTTCTTTTGATTGTTTTGTGACTAACAAAAGAAAAAGAAAAGTTTGTTTGTCCATTCTCAGGTTTGCAATTCAAAGAAAAGGAAGATCACGCTCCTAGGTGATTCACGTTCGTGCTAGGATTGAAGATCTTACGGATTACCATCGACGTAAGTCAATCGGATCATACGACAAAAGGTATTCTTCTTTTGTTGGTTTATATGTATGCTTAATTAATTAAAGGGTTAAGGTTCATAAAGAGGAAAAATTTTAAAACTCTACTAAATCTATTTTTAGTCTCGCTTCCGCTGCGTGTACTACGGTATTTTTCCCTACAATTGGTATCAGAGCCTTGGTTGAACCCTTTTAATTAATTAACATATATATACGTGGATCTATTTCTTTTTATTGTGATTATGCATGTTTAGAAAGAGATGGCACTCTAGGTATTCGCATATATAATTACATGTGGATGTATGGATTTATATATGTTTTATGTGGATTGTTGTTGCTCGATTTTGGTCCTAGATTTTCAATGTATTTTTTGTTATGGAATTGTAACAAGAAGGGTGGTCTATTATCGCCATAATTCCTTCTTGGTAGTTGCTAAGTTTTTATTTTTTATTTTTATTTTAAGTGCAGTTTTTACTGCAGTTTTTTTATTTATTATAGTGCAGTTTTTTTTTTTTGTAATATATACTGTAGTGATTAAAAAAAAAAAAAATACTACAGTATTTTATTTGTTTAAATACTGCTGTAATGTATTCGGGTATTGAAGATTCGAAGACACGAAGAAAAGGAAGCAACCGGAACCAAGAACGAGCACCGTGCGCACCCTAGGAGTGGATTGGGCTGCGCATGGCAAGCCCAAATCTTGGTGGTCTGCGCACGGCAGCCTTGTGTGGCCTCATGGGCTGCGCATGGCAGCCCCTTTGTGGGGTTGTGGGCTGTGCACGCCCATGGGAGGAGGCCGAGGGATGAGCGTATGGTTGATGGCCACCTGAAGATCTTGTATTCCTAACAATTGTAATTTACTTGCTTTTCTAGGATGGACCAAAATTGTTGCTATTTATTTTTTGCATAAATATTACAATATTTGTTATTGTATGATAACATGACATATAGAATAGGAGTGCCACTCATATATCTCTTTTGGTATGAACATGCATTGAATGATTTAGGTATCTAAATTGGCATCTACTTAACTTGGTAAATCATTCTATGGGATTTAATCACACGCCTTAAATAATTGAATGGGAGAAGGTGTTTTTGTAACACCTATGGCCTCCAAGGTTAGTTGAGCTTTATTATTTATTGGTAATCCCCCCAAGGGGCGTCCATGAATGGAATTTAGCAATATACTTCCTTACAAGGATAGACTAGACAATGGACTCAAACGAGATCTACTCCCCAAGGAGGGATTTTCGTGAGAGAAAATTGAGGGTCGATATCTTGGTAACACACTCAATGTAATTTTATTGATATCCTCCCAAGAGTTCTTGTCAATAAAATTGCAAGGCTAAAATTGAAAACGCTGGTTGTTATGTTAACAATTAGGTGGGACCTAGTCTAACTAATAAATGGTGCGAACTCCCAAAGGAGGCGTAACATTTATGGGTGTTGGATCACCATTGAATTTTATGATTGAGTTATTTATTTAATTCAAGATAAATATTTAAAAGTGCTTTATCATGATTATTTACTTATATATGTTTTGTTTTATTCAGAAATCATGACCCCATCACTTATGAACATCCTGAAAGATAACACTTTAACTGGAGATAATTATGTCACATGGAAAAGGAAAATTGGGTTGTTGCTGCAAAGTGAAAAACATAAGTTTGTTCTAACTACTCCTAAACCACCTGCTCCTAATAATGAATCAAGCATAATGTATAGAGATGAGTATGAGCAGTGGAAGACTTCAGATGATATGGCCAAATGTTATATTATGGCCACTATCTTCGACGTGTTCCAACAGCAGCATGAAGGAATGGAGTCCGCTGCTGATATAATGATGTCTCTAGAGGAGATGTTTGCTATGAAGTCCAGGACGACTAAGAGAGAGGCAGTGACTGCTTTTATGAATCTTAGAATGAAACCTGGACAGGCTGTGAAAGATCACATGATGAAAGTCATAGCACATCTCAACATTGCTGAACTGCATGGCGCTGAGATAGATGGTGAGACAAAAATTGATATGGTTGTCAATTCATTGTCAGATTCCTTTGATCAGTTCAAATTGGACTACACTTTGAACAAAAAGGAATACACCTTACAAGGCCTGATGCAAGATGTTCAAAGTGCTGAAAAGATCCTTGTGAAAGGCAAGGGTCAAGAGATTCATATGGTTGGTAAAGTTGCTACTGTTAAGGCCCGTCAAAAGGTTAAGAAACAACAGAAGAAAAAGCAACTTGGGCCTATCAAGAAGGAGACCAAGAAAGTAACCAAGATCAAAGGGAAATGCTTCCTTTGTGGTGAAAAGGGACATTGGAAAAGAAATTGCCTAAAGTCCTAGAATAAGAAGGAAGAAGGTAATGTGAATTATCTTGAAACATGTTTTTTGGCAGATTCTACAGATTCTTGGGTCATAGACTCTGGAGCCACTAATCATGTTTGTTATTCCTTACAGGGGTTCCAAGAAAGGAGAAGGCTGAGTAAGAATGAAATCAATTTGTGCTTGGGCAACGGAACGTTAGTGTCTGCAAGTGCAGTGGGAGATATTAGAGTTTATTTGGATTCTAGAAGGCATTTAGATTTAATAGACGTTTATTATGTACCTCAATTCAAGAGGAATTTAATTTCAGTTTCTTGTTTGAATAAATTTGGATATTCGGTTACTTTTAATAAAGTTTTTATTATTAGTAAGAATGACAAAATTATTTGCCAAGGTACATTGGAAAACGGTCTATACTTTTTGCATAGAAATATCTCTTACTCGTTAGACACAGAATTAACGGAACCTAATCATAAAAGAGTAAAATTATCAATAGATGAAACCTACCTTTGGCATTTACGCCTAGGTCATATTAACCTTAATAGGATTAAAAGATTGGTAAGTGACGGACCTTTAAGTGACTTAAAGGTTGATGATCTACCAACTTGTGAATCTTGTTTGGAAGGTAAAATGACCAAAAGGTCGTTCTCTGCCAAAGGTGCAAGAGCCACTGAATGTTTAGGATTGATACACACTGATGTATGTGGACCTATGAGCATTCAAGCTAGAGGTGGATATGAGTACTTCATCACCTTCACAGATGATTACTCGAGATTTGGTTATGTGTATCTCATGCGACATAAGTCGGATGCTTTTGACATGTTCAAAGCATTCAAAGCTGAAGTGGAAAATTAGCTTGAGAAACACATAAAAATCTTGAGATCTGATCGTGGTGGAGAATATCTATCTGGTGAGTTTCAGCAATATCTTATTGATAATGGGATAGTTTCTCAGTTTTCTGCACCAGGTACACCTCAACAGAATGGGGTAGCAGAAAGGAGAAATAAAACTCTTTTGGATATGGTTAGGTCTATGTTGAGTTATTCAACTCTTTCTATTTCTTTTTGGGGATATGCTTTACAAATTGCTATATACATTCTAAACGATGTACTATCTAAGTCTGTTCCTAAAACACCGCATGAGTTGTGGACTGGGCGCAAGTCTAGTTTACAACACTTAAGGATATTTGGTTGTCCTGCGCATGTGTTAAAAGGAAAGACATAAAAGATGGAGTCCCGTTCGGAAACATGTATATTTGTAGGGTATCCAAAAGAAACTAAATGATATTATTTCTATAGTCCTTCAGATCTTAAAGTTTTTGTTTCGACAAATGCTAAATTTCTGGAAAAGGACTATATGAATGATTTTGTGCCTAGAAGTAGAATTGTCCCGAATGAGATGTCAGGAGATACAATTCCACGAGAGGTTACACAACCTAACCCAATTGTAAGTTCCGATCCAACACAAGATCAACAACCTACCATTCCTCGTCGTAGTGGGAGGGTTAGAACACAACCCGAAAGATACATCGGTCTGGGAGAATCAGTGGAGAATCTCCCGAACGACGATGATCCCTGCACGTACAAGGAAGCTATGGAGGATGTTGATAGTCGCCATTGGCAAAAGGCAATGCAATCTGAGATTGAATCTATGTTCGATAACAAAGTCTGGTCCCTTGTAGACTTGCCTAAAGGGATAAAACCCATTGGGTGCAAGTGGGTATACAAGAGGAAAAGAGGTATGGATGGAAGGATGGAAAGGTGGAAACCTTTAAAGCTAGATTGGTAGCTAAAGGGTATACACAGAAAGAAGGTATCGATTACGAGGAAACCTTCTCTCCTGTGGCCATGCTTAAATCCATTAGGATACTCTTATCCATTGCAGCATCTTTAGATCTAGAGATTTGGCAAATGGACGTCAAGACAGCTTTCCTTAATGGAAGTCTTGACTAATGGAAGTCTTGAAGAAAGCATCTACATGATGCAACCAGAGGGATTCATTGAAAAAGGCCAAATGGAAAAGGTATGCAAGTTGTAGAAAGCCATATATGGATTAAAGCAAGCATCCAGATCCTGGAACATAAGGTTCGATCAAGCTGTCAAAGGTTTGGATTTATTCAGAATCCTAACGAACCTTGTGTATACAAAAGGATTAAGGGCGACAAGTTGGTTTTCCTGATTCTTTATGTTGATGATATACTACTCATTGGAAACGATGTAGGTGTATTAACATCAGTAAAAGAATGGTTAGCAAAACAATTTGATATGAAGGACTTAGGAGAAGCAAGTTTTATTCTAGGTATCCAAGTAATAAGGGATAGAAAGAATAGAACGATTGCATTATCTCAAGCTTCATACATAGACAAGATCTTGTCTAGGTTTTCCATGCAGGATTCCAAGACATAACCTTGTATATGTTTGTATCGATTGCATTACTTGTATATTGATTTTCACATGTGTTGATTAAATCAATTCAATTGTTTAGATTCATCAAGTGTGCTTTTAATTGTTGTATTCCGCATATTTTTTTATATATTGGAATAATTTGGGTATATACCTATTCACCCCCCCCCCCCCCCCCCCCCCCCCCCCCCCCTCTAGGTATATATTACACTATATTGCTTAAGGGAATTTCAACATGTAAGTACAAATGATCAACTAGCGGACTTATTTACAAAACTCTTAGATGCAACTAGGTTCCATGTACTTAGTAGATCTATCAGGATATATCTTGTGACTTGATGTGGTTTGGATATTGACCCCATAAGGGGAACTCAAGCAAAAAGAGCAATTGCATACTTGTCGCATGCAAAAATTTGAAAAATCTTATGCTACTTTATTAATTACTTGAGCATCTTGGTTGCACATATGTTTATATGATATTTTCTTCAATAAGTGTGAACCTTGCTTTGATTGTAATCCATGTCATATTTATGTTCAAACATGCATTTTTTGGACTAAGAGATATTCATAGGAAGTACTTTTTGAAAGACCTACAATGATCTCCATGACATGATGATTCTTTAAGTAACATGCTCAAAATGAAAAAGCATGAAATTCTTATGACTTGCTTAAAAATGAAAAGCATGAATTGAAGATTGCAAATTCTTAAATGCAAAATTATGTGTGAAAAGCTTATGAGACTTAAAATGAATAAAGGATCTTATATCCGTTCAAAGGATGTTAAAATCCAAATGTCTCTCTTTCTTTATTAGTTGAACATGGCTACTATCATACGGGTTTTATACCCAGAAAAATCAAATAGGGTGCAAATAGTCTCCAATGCAATTATCTAACTTCAATATGAAGATGATGTGGCAAAAAAACAAAAGTTAGAGAATATGAAGTTGGGTTTTTAATTCTAAAAACTCTTCTAGAAATGCTGATTAGGATTTCTAACTCTTTTAACCATGTCCTCATATGGATCTTTGAGATTTATTGTTTTTTTGCATTTAAGAGCATCTCCAATGCAAATATGCATTTTTGAGTTTCTAAATAGTGCCACATCAACATTTCTTTTCATTATAGACCCATGCCACTTTTGAAGTTTTTTTAGAAAAATGTATATTCGCATCTCCAATGTAATTATCTAAAATCAAATATGCATCCATTTTATGATCAATCAAAATAAAACAATTATTCCACTCTCTCCTCTTTTATTTTACAATTAAATGAGCTCTAATAATGGTGGAAATAGTTAGAAATCCTAGTCAGGATAGTTTCTAGAACTCAACTCCATATTCTCTAACTTTTTTTTGCCACATCATCTCCATATCGAAGTTAGAAAAATGCATTGGAGAGAGTTTTTCTAACTTTTTAATTATTTATATTTTATCCTATGTGACAGTCAATTTTCTCCAAATGCATATTTACATTGGAGATGCTCTAATATTAAAGCTCATTTAATTGTAAAATAAAAATTCTCTCTCTAGGGTTTTTGGTTTCTCTCTTAACTTCTAAACCATAGGTGAAAGTAGTCAATCGATCTATTTAAGATCACCCTTTTCACTCTTTTGGAGTGCAGTTTTTTTCCTCTTCTCTCCTTTTCTTTCTTCTTTGCTTCTGTGTTTGGACACCAAGAGTGCGGATGAAGTAGCTAGGTTATGTAAGGCTTTGTCTTTGAAAGATAGAGAGGGCCCCTTTATGCCTTTGCAGGTGGAGCTGAAAAAAAAAGGGTATGAAGAGAATGGGGTTTTGGCTAATATGAAAGATCCTCTCCAATAAACTCGTGAACTGCAAAGCTTTTACAAGCCTTTTTCCTCGTATCTGAAGAACCATGGAGGAGTTCGATATTGAAGTTATTTCGGGGAATACATTCTCTTTCACATTACGAAACGCTAATGATCGCTAGCAAGTGCTGCAGGTTGGGCTATGGAGCTTCTATAAGGCTCTACTAGTTCTCAAAGAACCGGTTGGAAAAGGAGATATTCAGGGAATGAGTTTTAACAAATCTACCTTATGGATCCAAATCCACAACGTCCCCTTAATCTGTATGACAACGGAAATAGGTAGATTCTTGGGTGAGATGGTTGGCGACGTGAAGGAAGTGGACACAGGGAAATCTAGGGATTGCTTAGGGAAATACATTAGAGTCCGAGTGGTGGTTCAGGTGAATAAACCCTTACGCAAAATCTTAAGAGTGGATGTGTGGAAAAACATATTAGTAGTTACAGTATTAAATATAATGGTTGTTAGTTATGTGTTAGAGTATTAAATATAGCGGTTGTTAGTTAGCTGTTAGAGCATTAGTTAAGAACCCTTTTTTGTGTGCATATATATCCCTATTGTATACCTTTTGAAATTATCAATCAAATATGAAATTTCACATGGTATTAGAGCTAGTCTGATTTAAAATTCTTCCATTCTCCTCTCTGGCCTTTATTGCCATAATATTTATTTTTCCAGGCCTTAATCGCTTGAATCTTCTTCTTTTTCAGCCTTAATTGCTGAAATTTACAACAAACCACTGCTCTTTCTTCTTTATGCTTTTTTTCAGCAACCCAGATTAGTTTGTTTTATCGCAAATCCACTTTGTTCCAGTTGAATCTAACCCGATCCAACAGCTCCGGCCACCGTCGCTCCTCCTAGTGATCTAGTCGGTGCCGTCCGACACTTTCCGATAAATCTCCGCCGTAGCTCTGTCATGAGCTTCTTCTTCTCCGCTGCTACTTCCTTCTTTCTTCTGCCGCTCTAGCTTGATCCAGCTGTCGGCATCTTCCTCTGGTTGTAGCTCCGGCGATGGCAACCTAGTTGGCGTCGTCGATCGTTTTTCCAGTAGCCTTTCCGGTAGCTTCTTTCAGTTGATTTCTAGCTATTTTTCAACCTCATCCAGCCATTTCCTCACTCGATCTGGTTGGTTCTTCTTCTCAGCTGCAAGTCTGCCCTCAAGTTCGTGACTCCCCTCAGGTCCCTTGGTGGAGAGACGTTTGGTCTCGCTTTATTCCTCTTTCCCGTTCAACTTTGACTTGGCATTTTTTGTTGAATAGGCTTCCCATGGAGGATTGTTTAAGTAGGGTCAGGTTCCATTTAGCTTCAAAATGCAGTGTTTGTGGGGTTAGTAGTGAGTTGGCTGACCATCTTTTCCACCGGTGTCCTCTTACAGTTACTCTTTGATATGCTACCTTCTCTGCTTTCCAGTGGCGTATTTTGGTTGACTTGTAGGTTTCTTTCTTCTCACAGGCCATGGCAATTTCTTTTAGTGATCAGGTGCGTGTCCTACGGAAGATGGCTATTCACGAGGTGGTTTGTAGTGTGTAGTTTATCCGAAATCAGTGGATCTTTAAGAGTAAAGCTGTTGATTTTATATTTGTGTTGTATTTGGTTTGGCGTGGAGTTTCTTGAGCTAACCGTTTAGGCATTTGGTGTATGCTTAATTGTGTGGATGACCTTTTGATCCTTCGGCGCTTTAGTCTTCGTGGTCGGTCAGCCAAGACTCTGGTTATCAAAAGCATGATTTGGTCACCTTCTGCTTTGGGTTGGATCAAAGTTAATATGGATGGTGCTGTCTTGAGTTCTCCAGGTACAGGAGGGTGTGGAGGTATTTTTCGTAATTGTAGATCCTTTGTGAATGGTTGTTTTACTATCTATCTTGGTCAGGTGTTTGCTTTTGAGACTGAGCTTCTTGCGGCTTCTATGACCATTAATTTTTCTTAGAAGTACAGGTATCGTCGAATTTGGCTGGAGAGTGACTCTTCATATGTGGTTTAGCTACTCTCTTCTCGTCCTAAGCGTGTTCCTTGGCGAATGCGGCATGTGTGGCAAAGATGTATCTTCTAAATCTCTCAGATGGAGTTTCAGGTGTCCCATATTTTTAGGGAAGATAATCAGATTGCAGATGCTTTTTCCAAGCATGCTTTGGGGCTGGAGGTTGATTCTTAGTGGTTTTCTGCTCCTTCATTATGTTCTTCGCTGGTGGGCAATAACTACATGGGTCGGGAATCTTTTTCGTTTTTCTTGATGTTTTTGTTTTTGAATTGTGGAATGCGTGCCACTTTTCTGGTTAGAGATTTGCTCTCTATGTATTTGTGGCTGGTTTGGCATATGCTACGTTTTGTTTTCTTCTTTTATTATTTATATAGTTCAGGATACTCCTTAGGGGTTTTTCAGCTTATAATCACATACAATGTTTTTTCCCTTTAAGTCAGTCCAATTTTTTTATATAAAAAAATTGAATTAATTCATAAATTAATAATATAGATTTTCCTTATTTCTTGTTATAGCCTCAACGATTTGCTCTTCCATGTTCTTTATAGAAAATTTTGCCACAGTAATGCATTATGTTTACAGGTAAAAGTTGTAACAATAATTAAACCACCACATATGCTGTTTGATCAGCTAGTCAACGAGAGAAAATGAAGACTAGCTGGGTTTGTATATGTGTTTTGAATGAAAGGTTAGTGTTTCGGATGAACTTACTATGTTCCCACTATTTTGTCCTGTGTTTGCTTCCATACTGTCTTTTGTAAAAATTCTAGCCATACCAAAATCAGATATTTTAGGCTTAATGTCTTCGTCCAATAAAACATTACTGGCTTTCAAGTCTCGATGAATGATCGTCAACCTTGAGTATTCTTGCAGATATAAAAGCACTTGACAAACTCCTTCAATGATATGAATGCGTTTTTTCCAATCCAAGATAAACTTTTTAACAAGGTCTGCCTTAAATCATTTAAGAACAATTAACAAAGGAGAAAATTGCAAGGATGAGACACTAAAACAAAACTAAACCGAAGAGGTAATAATCCAAGCTTTTGTTTGACATATACTCCCTATCAATGCAAAAACCCAAAAGTCGAACAAGATTTACATGTTGGAGCTTTGTAGTAAGCATAACTTTGTTCTTAAACTCCTCAAATCCTTGTATGGATGTTTTTGAAAGCTTCTTCACTGCCACTTCTAGTCCATCTTGTAATACACCCTGTAAAATCATACAATCATAAATACTCGATCCTCCTTTTGCAAATCTCCCATGAGGAACATAAAATATTACCTTGTAAACAGGACCATATCCACCCTCACCAAGCTTGTTTTCAATTGAAAATTCGTCTGTTGCAGTCTCAATATCAGACAAACTATATAATATTAGAGTAGGAGAATTGCCATTAAAATCCCCAGCTACCGCTGCATTATATACTTGGCTCCTTGATTCTTGAACTAGTTCCACACTCTCTATATCAACCAAGAAACATTAAAGTTTGGTTCACAATAATGAAAATTAGACAATGATGTTCTCTCATTACTTATAAATAAAATACATTCATTTTATTAATTACCTTTTGATTTCAGCTTTCTCATCCACCAGAAGTATATCTGACGCAGCGGGGTATGGCAAAAATAAAAATGATCACTTTGTTGAACCTTGACGCAGAGACCGATAGTTACCCAAGCATGGACCACCATGCAGGGGCCATCATTCCCTAATCTTCATTAGAAAATGGCGCTCTCAAATCCTCAAAGTGCATGTCGAATCCACGACAGATAAGTGTTCCAAAGGAACGATTTTATTAAAATCAATCAAAGGTTGAAAAGTTACAATAATTGAAAATAATAAGACTATTTTTAATAAACTAATCCTAATACGACTCGAATACGACATTCATAAAAAGACTAAAACAGGAAAAGATTAAAACTAATCAGAATCTTCTAAGATTCATGACTCCTAACTTAACTGGAAAACAAGATCAAATCTTACCCAAAAGGTAAGTTTGATTTATTTCCAAAACCTAAATTTAATTCCTAATCAAACTATAGTAAATAAACTTGCTAAACAAGAAACAAAGACCCAAATTAATAAAATACGAAAACACCCAAAACCGTCTGAATCTGAAGTTAGGCGCGGTTGGGCCGCAGGATACCGGTAGCGGCATAGGTCGTGGTTCCTTCTTCTTTGTCCTACATCAGTCACCCCTTCTTAAAAAGAACTCGTCCTCGAGTTCGGTTGAAGTATGAGGATTGACAAGTGTTGACGGTGATTTTTGGTGATCACCAAGTCAATGATTCGTTTTTGAATTACTGCAGTTTATACTTGAGTATGGTCAAAGATTGTAAAGAAATAACAGGTGATTTACGTGGTAAAACTCCAAAAGATCGGAGAAACATCCACGGGATCGTTGCCTCTAGCAACAAAGTCAAATCCACTATGAATCACGATTACAAGACGAAGAATAATAAAGAATGATTACAAGCTTTTCAAGACGATCCTCTCTCTCTCCTGTTCTACTTCTCGCGTCCCCTGTTTATGAATAGAGGGGGTATTTATACATGTTGCTTCTAGGGTTTTAAGATGACCGCTAGGGTTTAGTGTTGTGGCCCCCAAGTCTCAAGCGGTTTCCTAGTCCTATTTAGATTGTGCTTCCCTTTTTCGGCTGTATCCAATTCTGAATGGGATTCTTTCTCCTTTATTCACGGGTGAACTGCTTGTTTCCTTTTTTACCTCTTATGGTCCACATCGTTGCTTATCGTGGACCTGCTGGCTGCTGATTGCAAGTGTTGGCGACTGTTTTATTGTTTCCCGAGTGAGTATGCCCGAATGTTCCCGAGTGTGCCCGAGTGTGCCCGAGTGTGCCCGAATCCGATCTGCTGCTCAAGCTGATCGTCTTTGTTTGTGGTCGGACTACTTATCCTCTTTTCCGAGTAAGTTATCGTGAAGGTTCATACTCCATAAGTTGACTTATCTTGACCTCTGCTGACCTGGCCTTCCATGGTGATGACGTGTCTATCACGACTATTTTTACCTATAACAATACCCCCTTAAATATTTGAGCCGATCATGCTTAGTCAAGCCCTCTCGGGTCTAATATTTAACTTCAATATTTCTTTATGGTTAATCCTCACTTGTCGTTTCCTGCATTAAAGTATCCTCGTTTGGATCAGAGCTTTAAATGACGCGTCTTAATTGCGACCGCACACGTTTGATTTATCAATCATTTCAAATCTTTATGATGGCGATGCTTCTGCTCTTCGGCGGCGCCTGGCGTTCTCTTGCTGCCACTTGTCCCTATTTGTTTGGCTGTGGTACGGTGTATTTATGGGATGTGACCTTTCTGCTCGTCTGCGCTCAACCTACGTCATCAGTCCAAACCCCTCTTTTTTCCCGTTTTTTCTGCAACCTCTCCTAGGGTTTTGGTATTTTTGAAATCGAGACGTCGCCTATATATTTTGGTTTCGATTTTTTCACTTTCACCTTTTTCTTCCATTTTTCGCTTTCATCTTCTCTTCCAGTATCTTTGCGTGCTCTTCGAAGGAGGTTTTATCTGTGCCTTTTGATTCTCTGTGTTCCGTTTGGTTTACTAGCCCGTTTTTTCTAACCCTGCTGTCCTTGAGTTTACCTGCTTCAACCCCCAGATTTTTCCTCGGAGACCTTTTCTTCTGCGATCTGCGTCGTCTTCATTCTTTACTATATCAAGGTTAGTCTTTATGGATTCCGGAGCTAGATATCGTCTTTTTACTGTTGGTATGATTGCTATTGAGCGAAATGATGCTTTCACTGCGTCGGTTGTTCACAGGTTATTAGACGAGCCCCGTTTCGATCAGCCGCGCTATACCGACGTTGATATTTCTGGACTTTTTCTGGAAAGGCCTGCAACTTCTGAGGTTCCTCCTGCTTCAGAGATCCCTTCTGCTTCTGCCAGTTCTTCATCACCCTACTCATACCAGCCTGAAGCTTGGTCGGATTCTTCTGCCTGTACTGATATTCGCCCGAGCAGAAGATCAGGAAAGAGGATGACCACTCGCAAAGTTTACAAAGACTCACATTCTCGGGAAAGCCGAGTGGCGGCCCAAAGGATTATTGAGGATGACATCGAAGAGGAGCACAGGGCCGCTCGCATTCCCTTCTCCCCCGAGCGTATTTGCATATATGATGTTGAACCGAACGTGGTCGGCCCTGACGAGATAATGCGATACATGCGGCGGTTCGATCTGGACAGCAATGAGATTTCGCTGATTCCAGCCGAAGGTCGGGCTGCATGGAACCCACCCCCTGGCTACGTAGCAATTTATGGGTCCATGCTCACCTGCGGTGTTACTCTTCCTCTTCAGCCTTTCATCACTTGGTTCTTGGCTGAAGCCCGACTCGCTCCGGCACAGCTAACGCCGAACAGTTATCGCATTCTGATGTGCATGTGGCACATGTGGCATAGAATGAAGCGGCCACCTCCCACCCCTCGCGAGGTTCGCCATTTTTATTCGCTAAGGCCAGTGGGGAAGACCGGGATTTACTTTCTCCAGTCGAACCAGCCCGAGTTCTGGATTCCAAAAGACGTCGTGGTCAAGGGTAGTGTCGAACCGACTATGGACGAAAAGATGAAAGGATTCGTTTGGGGCTTCCCGACCTCAAACAAGTTTTGGAAGAACAACTGGTTCTTCGTGGGCAAAAACTGGGGCCAGTCGATCAGTTTTGACTTGGACGGCACTCAGATGACTTGCCGGGTTCCTCGGTACTTCTGCACGCCGCAGTGGAACCATCTGACTTCAGCTTTTACTGATGAGGAGCTAAAGACTTTGGCTCGGGCAGCAGTCCGCCCCCTGGAGAAAAGGGGGAAACCCTATCTCTACAAAGAGGGGAAAATGATTAAGGCCCATCTCTTCCCTCAGATTTCTACGTGCCGCAGACGCCGTAAGTTTACTTCTTGTATGCATTTTTTTTATTTGCAACCTGACTCCCAAGTTTGTTTGCTAACTCGGACTCCTCTTCCTTTTTTTTTTTTTTTTTTTTTTTTTTTAAGTGTTTGATGTAGATATAGTCAGTGATGGTCTGGCACGCCGGATGAAAGGCATCGTAGAGGCGAGTCGAAAGGCGGTCCTTCGCCAGCGAGATGCTGGGATAGCCCCTCCCGAAGACGAATCTGATGAGGGTACTCCCGAGAACCTTCCTGAGGGAGATGATGAAGAGGGAGTACCCGATTATGTGCCCGAGGAGGCTCATGATCAAGAACCGACCGTGTGTTCGGCGGGAGCCGAGGGCGCCTCGGGGAACTTTGGAGTAAGTAGGACCTCTGCTGATTCGGGCAATCCCGTAGGTCCTTCCTCCAAGGGGAAAGAGAAAGTAGGGGATCTCCCTGAGCCCGAGTAGGCGAATCTCCCCAGCGGATCTGGTTCTCCCCACTCTGCTGCTGATATGCCAAACGTCCCTTTTGAAGTAGTTGGGGGGCCTTCAGGTGCGGTAGCTCCGGAGTTTTCGACTTCAGTTGAACCGAATCGTTCTTCCTCGGAGATTCCTGCCTCTGCTGATCCGATTTCTACTCCTGGGGACAGCAACACTGAAGCTGGGCAGACTGGGAAAAGGAAAGCTTCGTTTTCTTCTGGTCGCCCTTTCCCCAAGATTCCCCGAGTAGTCGCGTATGTTAATTCCTCTTCGGAGGACGAGGGGGAGGGTGATGCGAGCGTGACCCCTCTGCGGGAGCAGGTCAGAGAGAGTGCTGGTGGCTCAACCGACCTTCCTCGGGCGGCCCCATCCGCCGAACTCCCCGAAGGCGATGTGGGTGATATGGGCTCCTCTCCCCAAATCGATGATCCCACCCCCGAGACCATTTTCCGGGCCATGGCTTCAGGCCGAGCCTATATTGGGGAGGATCACTGGAGTCATTTCAGGACCGGGACTGTGTCTGATCGACTCCGTAATTTTTTTAACAGCGCTTCCTACGTGAGTGACACTTTCGCTCATATGCGTCATTTCGCATTCTTCCTTTTCTTATTTCTATTTGTTGTTGATTTGTTGTTTGCTTGTTGCAGATGGTGGCCGAGATGTCTGGGGCTTGCCAAGCTAGCGAAGCCCAAGCGGAGAAAATAAGAAGGCTGGAAGCCCAATTGAAGGAGAGCGAAGATCATTGCTCTCGGGCTGAGTTAGCTCGTCAGGAGGAGGCCAAGTCGAGTGAGATGCTCCTAAATCAGTGCTTAGCACGGCAAATGGAAGCCGAGCAACGGGCATCTTCTGCTGCGGAGGAGGTCAGGACTCTGCAGGATCAACTGTCATCCACCCGGGAAGCCTTGCTTCGGGCCGAACAGAACGCCGAAGACGCCAAGTCTGCTTATGAACGTCGAATCGACGACTTGGAGTGTCAAGCCCTGACGGCCAAGGAACTGTCGAAGGGAGCTAGGCTGGAAATGGAGCTACAAAGCGTTGACCGTTTTAAGAGATCTCCTGCCTATGATGCTCTGCTTCTTCGGGAGTTCCAGAGGGGAATGGTCTCGGCCGGTGAATTTTTTAAGCAAAAGAATAGGGCGACTGATCGGGCCCGGGCCAACTGGAGCCTCTCAATTAGGAAGCATGTGGACACATCCTTGGAGTCTCTTCGGATCCAGATGAAGGAGTGGCGGGCGTATTGTAGAAGTAAAGGAAAAACGCCACATCCCATGCACCTTGAGGTTCCAACTGCCGAGTCGTTCTCTACTTTTTACGCCAGTGAAAGGGCGGGGTTCAACAATGAGATACCCGACTTGGGGCCCGTTCCTGGTACCGACTACAGTCACTGGATGGATGACGAAGAAGATGTGATCGTGTGGCCTTCGGACGACAGTCTTCTGAGCGAGTACGTGATGGAGCCTGACCCTGACGTTGGCAGAAGCAGCTCACCACCCCCGGCGCCTTCCTCTTGATTTTCAAGCCTTTTTGTAACTATACTTGTATATTTTTCGTATATTTTTCATATCATACATTGTATCTTTCTATACACACAATAAGAATATAAGAATAAATTTTACTCTTACATTCTTACTGATTTTACTGTATGCCTAAATGGGACGACCGTCTGCCTGTACTAACCATCTTCGAATTTATGGATCCCTCGGGCATCTTTAGCTATGCTTTGATCGAGTACCTTGTGGCTGGCCATTAATTTCAGCCGAGTATCTTATGTAACTGGCTTTTTACCCGGTCAGACCAAGTTTCTTATTTAACCGGTTAACTAATTTTTGCCGAGTATCTTATGTAACTGGCTTATCAATTTAGACCGAGTATCTTATTTAACTGGTAACTAATTTTTTTGCCGAGTATCTTATGTAACTGGCTTATCAATTTAGACCGAGTATCTTATTTAACTGGTAACTAATTTTTTGCCGAGTATCTTATGTAACTGGCTTACACCCTTTGATTTTTGGGGTTGTTTAACCTTCACGTTACGTCGAGGCTCGCCGCGACCATACGTTGAGGTCCTTGCACAAGTCACCTAGGACGTCTCCTGGTTTTATCTGCGCAAGGGTTTGTCGAATCGTTGGGGTAATTTGTACCGGCCAACACGACTGCGCATCTCACTAGTCTTTCTAGCGGCGCTCCGAGCATTTTCCCAGTTATCCTGGTGCCTCGGTTTTGCCTTTTTGCTAAGGGACGCGTTTGCATCGCCTTAACTAGGCGGGCATGCTACTACAGCTTTTCCGCCCTTCGAGCACCACTCGTCCGCTCTTTCACGGCCTTATAGCGCTCGACTCTTTTCGGCGTTTATTCGGTCGCCTTGAGTGGCCGCCATTGAAATATTGCTCATGGATTTTATTGATTCCGCCACATCGTATTAGCAACTGAACTTTATTAGATGATCATGAACATGAAATTAATAAACAAATCTGAAATTTCAACGCAGAAACTAAAAACTGAGCTAAAGCAGAATAAATAAACTGTAGAACCATAACCGGATTCTTTTAGGGATAGAAGATCTTCAGATATTGTGCGTTGCATGGTCGGGGTACCAGGCTACCTTCTAGTCGGGCTATCATGTAGGCCCCGTGCCCTACAATTCTCTTGATGATATATGGCCCTTCCCATTTGTCGGCGAGGGATCCTGATGATTTATCCTTGGTATTTGGGGATACTCTTCTCAGCACTAGATCCCCGAGTTGGAATCTCCGCTCCCGAACATGAGAGTTGTAGTACTTAGCGGCCCTTTGCTGGTATGCGGAATTTCTTACTTGTGCTGCGTCTCTGATCTCTTCAAGCTCGTCTAGGTTCTGCTGCAGCATGTCTATATTGTGCTCGGGACTGTATAACTGGACCCTGGGGGATGTAAAAGTAGTTTCTACTGGGATAACAGCTTCTGTCCCGAATGCCAGCGCGAAAGGAGTTTCCCCTGTGGAAGACCTTACAGTTGTTCGGTATGCCCATAGCACCTCAGGCAGTTTGTCTGCCCAACCACCTTTCTTTGCCTCTAGCTTTGCTTTCAATGTGTGCTTGATCACTTTATTCACGGCCTCCGTTTGGCCATTGGTTTGAGGATGAGCAGGCGATGCATAGTAGTTTGCGATCTTGAACTCTTCACACATTTCTCTGAACTTCTTATTATCGAATTGAGTCCCATTGTCTGTTATAATGATGCTCGGGATCCCAAATCGATATATTATATTCTTTTTAACGAAGCTGGTGGTGTTTGCCTCGGTGATGTGTACAAGTGCTTCTGCCTCTGCCCATTTGGTAAAATAATCCACTGCCACAATAGCATGCTTTGCTCCTCCCTTCGTTCCTGTGGGCATTGGTCCTATCAGGTCGAGTCCCCACATGGCAAAGGGCCAAGGCGAGGTTAAGCTTCTAAGCAACTCTGGGGTCGCCGAATGTCATTTACTACTCTTTGGCATGTTTCGCAACTCTCTGCGAATTGCTGCGCTTCCGCGAACAGAGTCGGCCAGTAGAATCCTTGCCGGAGTATCTTGTGTGCTAAGCTTTTACCCCCAGTGTGGTTCCCACATACTCCACTGTGGATACTTCTCAGGATCTCTCCAGTCTTTTCACCGGAAATGCATCTCTGCAGCACTTTTGAGAATCCTCTCCTATATAATTCTCCTCTCAGAATTGTGTACCGGGCTGACCTGTATCTGATGCGTTTAGCTTCCACAGCATCCTCCGGTAGTATGTTCTCCTCCAAGTATTTTCTGAGTTGGTATGTCCAGTCGCCCGGGCTAGGTCGGATCTATGCTATTATGATTTCCTCGGGTTCCACTGTACTTGGTTTAGTCAGGTGTGCCACTGGTATTGCTTTGGATCTGATGCTTGTGGTGGCTGAAGCTAGTTTGGACAAAGCATCTGCTTTTTCGTTCTCTTCCCGAGGGATCTGAGAGATCCAGTACCTGATGGACCACTACTTGTGAATCACTGTAAACTTCCAGCTCATCTGCCCCTAATGCTATGCAGACCCTCAGACCGGCCAGCAAGGCTTCATATTCTGCTTGATTGTTGGTTGCCTTGAAATCGAACCTCATGGCACATTCTACAGTATCCCCCTCGGGGGTCGTTATGACTATTCCTGCCCCGCTGCCATGTGTGTTCGATGACCCATCTACATGTAATTTCCATTGGAATTTAGTAGTCTGTTCATCTTCCATTGCCCTCCTTACCTCGGCGTCTGGCTCGGTGAATTCTGCTATAAAGTCGGATACCGCCTGCCCTTTGATGGCTGCTTTTGGTGTGTATCTGATATCATATTCGCTGAGCTCTACCGCCCATTTGGTCAGCCTTCCTGACACCTCTGGCTTTTGAAGAATGAGTTTCAGCGGGCAGTCTGTATATACCTCTATTGTATGTGCTTGGAAATATGGCCTCAGCTTCTTGGCCGATGTGATCAGAGCTAACGCTATTTTTTCTGCCGGCGAGTATCTGGTTTCCGCCGCTAACAACGCTTTGCTTGTATAGTACACTGGCTTTTGTATTCCTTCCTCCAGTCGGATCAACACCGAACTCGTCGCCACTTCGGTGACCGAGAGGTATAAGTATAATGTTTCTCCCACCACCGGTTTTGAAAGGATTGGTGCTCTCCCCAGATACTCTTTCAACTTTTGAAAGGCTTCTTCACACTCTGTACTCCATTCGAGCCCTTTCCCCTTTTTTATTGCTTTAAAGAATGGGGCGCATTTGTCTGTTGACTTGGCTATAAACCGGTTGAGTGACGCAAGGCATCCCGTTAGCCTCTGCACATCTTTTAGTGTCCTGGGTGAAGCCATTCCTTCTAATGCTTTGATCTTCTCAGGATTTACTTTGATTCCCCTCTGGTGCACCTGAAAACCTAGAAACCTTCCCGAAGGTACCCCGAACACACACTTGCTTGGGTTGAGCTTCATCTGATACTTTCTCAGGACGTCAAAGGTTTCCTTCAAATCCTCCGTGTGTTTTTCTGCATTGGTGCTCTTAGTCAACATATCATCCACATAAACCTCCATATTTTTCCCAATCTGCCGAGCAAACATCCTGTTTACCAGCCTCTGGTATGTTGCCCCGGCGTTTTTCAATCCGAATGGCATCACTTTGTAGCAATATAAGCCCTGGTCCGTGGTAAACGACGTCTTTTCCTCATCTGCCTTATTCATCCGGATCTGATTGTATCCCGAGTAGGCGTCCATGAAACTCAACAATTCATGTCCTGCTGTCGCATCTACCAACTGGTCGATCCTCGGTAGTGGGAAACTATCTTTTGGGCAAGCTTTGTTCAAGTCTGTAAAGTCTACACACATCCTCCATTGCTTGTTCTTTTTCTTGACCAACACCACATTGGCTACCCACTCCGGATACTTGACTTCCCTTATCGACCCCGCGGAAAGCAGCTTTTCCACTTCCTTCTTGATTGCGACGCTTCTTTCTGGATTGAATAGTCTTCTTTTCTGTACCACGGGTCGGAACTCGGGGTTAGTGGAAAGATGATGTGAAATCACCTTCGGGTCTACCCCCAGCATATCTTCATGACTCCAAGCGAAAACATCCTTGTAGTTTCTTAGCAGCGCAATAAGTACGGTTTTGACATGTACGCTCAAACTTGCCCCTACCTTCACTGTCCTACCCGGATCTTCCGGGTCTAGTGCCACCTCTTGAGTCGGCTCGTCTTCCCTATCCTCCGGTCCTTCTCTGGGATCCAACTCAAAATCTTTCGGCACTTCTGCCTGTTCTTCAGGTTCTCTATCCTTTTGCTGGACCGTTACCATGTATACCTGGCGTACCTCCCTATCTTTATACACTGATAAGTTTGTTCTTCGGGCCATCTCTTGTGACCCTTTGACCACTCCCACACCATATTCGGTCGGGAATTTCATCATGAGGGCATAAGTTGCTGTCACCGCCTTGGCTTTATTCAAAAATGGTCGGCCCAGTAAAGCATTATACGGCCAGTTTTCCGTATCTACCACCACAAAGTCGAGCAGCACTGTTTTCTGGCAAGGGGCTTTTTCGATCTTCACGGGTAGCTTAACCGTGCCGAGTGACCTTACTTCGACCCCTCCAAATCCTCTAAGGGGTGTGGGAAAAGGCTGTAGGTCCTTCCTGTCTAGCCTAAGCTGGTCATATACTTCTGCACTAAGAATGTCTGCCGAACTCCCATTGTCGATCAGAATTCGATGAACTTCTCTATGGCCGATCCGAGCGCTGACCACTAGCGTGTTATTTGGCCTAACATCCACTCCGTGTGAGTCGGCCTCTGTGAACACGATCGGGTCCTAGCCCTCCTTGATTCTTTTCGGGTCGGGCTCAATAGAATTGACGTCCAGGTCTCTCCGTGCCTCCATGGCCTCCCGAATCTCCTGGGTTCTTTCCCTATTACTCTTGCCCGTTGCTGGACCTCCGAAGATGGTGTTGATTGCCCCTTCATCCTCGGCTTTCTTGGGACTAAGTTTTCTTGCCCGTCCGTCCTGTCGGCTATCTTTCTGTCCATCTGCCCTGTCCGTCTTTTTGAAAACAATGTCCTTCAAATGCCCTTCCCTAATGAGAGCCTCGATGTGGTCCCTTAGCTGGAAACACTTGGATGTCTCGTGCCCATTCTCTTTGTGGAAACGGCAATATTTGGTGGTGTCCCTCCGAGCATATGTCGATTGCTTAGGTGGTTCTTTGGACATGTTCTTCTCTTCTAGGATTGCCAGGACTTCTTCTTGATCTTTCTTCAACAGGGTATAATTTGTGTATCGGCCCTGGAACCTCTGCCGTGGTTGATCGGTTTTTGGGTCGTATGCTCGTCGTCCATCCCGACCATCCCGTGCTTTATTCTTCTGCTTGTCACCTTTGGTATCGGGCATCTTGGTCTGGTCCTTGGTTTTAGACCCCTCTGGGCGACCGCCATGTACGAAGTAACCTCCTGTGGCAATTTCCTCTTCTTCGGCCAAGGCGTAACCCCCTGCCATGTCCATCATATCGGCATAGCTGGTTAGTCGGGCTCTTCTGAGGTCAAAGGACAATTGGCCATTCTGAAGGTTGTTAATGAACGCGGCAATTATTGCTTCGTCATTTGCACTTCCGATCTCGGACACTTCCTGACCGAACCTCCCCAGATATTTCTTCAGCGACTCGTCTTTTCCCTGTTTGAGTTGGGATAAATGAGCCACTGACTTTTTCCTGTGTACATTCCCGAGGAACTGTCTTGAGAAAGCCTTGCTCAGTTCGCCGAAGCTACTTATGCTTGCTGCTGGCAATCTTCCAAACCACCGGGAGCCTAGATCCCCAAGAGTTTGGGGAAAATTCAAACATAGTAGTGCATCATTATGGACATATTGCGCCATAGCGCTCCTATACCTCCGGACGTGTTCTTTTGGGTCGGTGTCCTTCTTGAACAGCTCGATGTGGGGCATTCTGAATCTTTCTGGGAAAGGCATCCTTAAAACCCCATTGGTAAAAGGGCTTCCGGATTCATCATCTGACAGCTCATTACGCCCATACCGCCTGACCAAAGCATCCATTTGCCGACGATTATTTTGAACTTCCCGGGTGAGGCTCTGTATAAGTATGTCTCTGTCCCCTTCAGGCTCTCCTAACGCATTGAAGTTCTGGCTTATGGTCAGTTTTTGGCCCCCCTCCTCAGGATTCAACTCTCTATGATCTCGGTTTAGGCCATGCAGTCGGATTGTGCCCCTTTGGCGCTTGCGATGATGGTTCTGCTCACTTTCTTCCGAGGATGACCGGTCTCTCCGGTGGCCACGCCTCCTGGGGCGGTCTCGATCTCCGGCTACCCGATCTTGATCGTACTCTTTGTCGGAATCATTCCCCTCTCTGTGCTCCCTACTTCTCCTGGCCACTCTTTCAGATAGCATCTCTGGTCTGCCTGTAGGATCTTATCTCGCCTTTGGGGGTGCATCAGGGGTTGGTATCACCACTGCGGAACGTAGCCTTGCTGTCTGCTGACTTGGGGCGGACAGTTCATGAGGTGACATCAGACCTTCCGTAACAGAAAGGTCAATTCCCTGCCTTGCTGCGTCTGATATGAGTTGTTGTAGAGAAGCACGGAGTCGTTGCGCGATTTCTTCATTAGCTGTAGGTAAACGTTGAATACCAGCCAGGGCAGCTGACTGGTCTGCCGTCGTCAAAGTTGCATCCGCCGTATTGAGCGCGGTGTCATCTTCCAATTCGTTACTTGGCATGCCCTGACTGTACCTGGAATCGCTACCATCTCCGTCGCCAGCCATTGTTGTCACAAATTTTTGGGTTCCCCTCCTTCTAGCGCCAATTGTTGACGGTGATTTTTGGTGATCACCAAGTCAATGATTCGTTTTTGAATTACTGCAGTTTATACTTGAGTATGGTCAAAGATTGTAAAGAAATAACAGGTGATTTACGTGGTAAAACTCCAAAAGATCGGAGAAACATCCACGGGATCGTTGCCTCTAGCAACAAAGTCAAATCCACTATGAATCACGATTACAAGACGAAGAATAATAAAGAATGATTACAAGCTTTTCAAGACGATCCTCTCTCTCTCCTGTTCTACTTCTCGCGTCCCCTGTTTATGAATAGAGGGGGTATTTATACATGTTGCTTCTAGGGTTTTAAGATGACCGCTAGGGTTTAGTGTTGTGGCCCCCAAGTCTCAAGCGGTTTCCTAGTCCTATTTAGATTGTGCTTTCCTTTTTCGGCTGTATCCAATTCTGAATGGGATTCTTTCTCCTTTATTCACGGGAGAACTGCTTGTTTCCTTTTTTACCTCTTATGGTCCACATCGTTGCTTATCGTGGACCTGCTGGCTGCTGATTGCAAGTGTTGGCGACTGTTTTATTGTTTCCCGAGTGAGTATGCCCGAATGTTCCCGAGTGTGCCCGAGTGTGCCCGAATCCAATCTGCTGCTCAAGCTGATCGTCTTTGTTTGTGGTCGGACTACTTATCCTCTTTTCCGAGTAAGTTATCGTGAAGGTTCATACTCCATAAGTTGACTTATCTTAACCTCTGCTGACCTGGCCTTCCATGGTGATGACGTGTCTATCACGACTATTTTTACCTATAACAACAAGTAAACAAAGAAAACCCCTATTCGTCTTGTGGGAGTGGTAAGTCCCAACTGAAAAATCTCTTCGTAGCTCATCCCAAATCCAAAGTGGTACCAAAACGATTGTCCAACAGAATGCTGAAAATGCCCAAGCTATTTGCCATTGGTGTCGCTTTGCCCCTTTGGTCTTGACATTCTCGAATCTCATGCATAATGTACCAACAATTTGGCCAACAAGAACATGAGACATCATTACAAAATCTTCAAAAACAATGTTCTCGATTGTCTTATCAATTTCTTCAACAACTAGATTTGTTGATTCAATGTGAGCTTTGTCAACCACTTCACGATCAATTGCCTCCACCATTTGTTGGGTAAAATTCTCAAAATTTACATACACAATTTGATCATCACTCTCTTCAATTTTAACCGAAACACAATCAACAAGCTCCTCTTGTGTAATATTACCACAATCAACCATGTTGTCGCTATCGAGTATATCACAATGAACACTTTCACTTTCCTCAAAATCAAACAAATTGGACACAAATTGCATCATATCAACAAGGGTTGTAGGTCGACCTTTAGGCAATGTAGGCTTGGGCTTGGAGTTAGAGTTGGGTCTTGCCATATTTTGATGGGTGAGAATTCACGGCTGAAAGTGGTAGATATGAAAGGTAGCACACGATTGATGGTGATGATGATTGGGGCATGTTGTAATTCTTCAAACTATCACACGCCTTTTTTTTTTTTTTAGATTTCTTCTCTCTTTTTCTTTATTTATTTTTATTTTTTTTTATTGGGGAAATATGGAAGGTGAGACTTCAATGTTTAGGAAGGTAGATGGTTGTGGTCTGTGGATGTTGAGCCTAGCACATAGGTAGACTCGGTAGCTCTGATACCAATTGACGCAGCGGGGTATGGTGAAAATAAGAATGATCACTTTGTCGAACCCTGAGGCACACTCAGATGAACCTTAATGCAGCGACTGGTAGTTACCCAAGCATGGACCACCATGCGGGGCCATCATTCCCTAATCTTCGTTAGAAAATGGCGCTCTCGAATCCTCAAAGAGCATGTCAAATCCATAACAAATAAATGTTCCAAAGAAACGATTTTATTAAAATCAATCAAAGGTTGAAAAGTTACAATAATTGGAAATAATAAGACTATTTATAATAAACTAATTCTAATATGACTCGAATACGACATTCCTAAAAAGACTAAAACAGGAAAAGATCAAAACTAATCAGAATCTTCTAAGATTCATGACTCCTAACTTAACTGGAAAACAAAGATAAAATCTTACCCAAAAGGTAAGTTTGATTTATTTCCAAAACCTAAATTTAATTCCTAATCAAACTAAAGTAAAACTTGCTAAACAAGAAACAAAGACCCAAATTAATAAAATACGAAAACACCCAAAACCGTCTGAATCTGAAGTTAGGCGCGGTTGGGCCGCAGGACACCGGTAGCGGCATGGGCCGTGGTTCCTAGTTCTTTGTCCTACATCAATATCACAAGGCATAGCAGGAGCATGAAAGCTGCAGTTACAGGAAAAATGATTACTAAGAATCGATGTGGCCACTTATTTTGTCCATCTTGATGAGCTGTAGAAATAGTAATTGCACCCTGCAGCGCTGAAAAATTAATTTGTATTTTATTAATAGTTCAGGCACATAAAAAATCTTAATTGATCAATCACTATATATGGGAAAAGAATTAGATTCACTAACCTGCAGCCTGAGAAAGCACCCAATTGGCATCGTAGGAAACTTGCCAGACGTAGTAACCAAGCAAACCCTTATCCTTGGCATAAGAAACTTTAGCCCGAATAGCCTCAACATCATCAAAACCAATCCAAGCTGTCTCAACTGAGCAGTAATTCACCACATTAGTAGAATTATACATAACATGTGCTTTAAATCGCTCGTTGTATATCTTGATTTGGTTATATTCCGTGACTCCATCATCTGAAATGGCTGGTCCATTTGCTGGTGCACCAATACCATTATCCGGAGTTCACAAGCTTCCATGCATAATCATAGTAACTCAAACTTAGAACCAACTTATTTGCTGATAATCCTGCTTGAATCCATGCCCTTATACCGCTATCGGTATTCACAATATTAGTAGGATCATACAAAGCTGAAGGAGCGGCAGTAAAGTTTCCCGAGTCCTCAGGCGTAGAGGAGTCACTAGTGTCAACATGAATCCAGTTTAAGTATCGTTGCATCAAGTCTATAGGGTAAGTAAGTAAATAAGCGTCGGGTGAATAATCAACCACTACTGTCATGATCAATTCTGACTTGCTCGAGTTTCTTGCCTCCAAAGTCCAAAGTGATAGCAGCTCGCCATTCTTCAAAGTGAATACTCAGACCAGACATGTCGGAGGCTGTTTCCGCATCTATCCAATAAAAATCTAGGCCTTTAAAGCCATAACGCCTAGCTGTTGTTATTGAAGAGTCGATAAAAGATTTTCTATGAAAAGATTTTCGAAGCCAAAATGCTAGAAGCAAGCACTACTTTCAAAGCATCGTATGTTTTAACTCTATTGGTATCGAGCCTTATTTTTAGCTAATTAATTGGTATCAGACTTACTTTGTTGAAATGGCATGGGATACTTTGAATTGATGCTTGTGCTTAATTGAGTTTTCTTTCTTTTTCAAATTTCTTTGGCTTTTCCATATCAAAAAGGGGGGAGAAAAATGATGGAATAGATGTGCTTACATTTGGTATATCAAGCTTTTGTGGAAAAGTTAAGTTGGGGGAGAAATTTGATTTAGGGAGAAAAATGTGCTTGTTTGCTTGAATTGAGTAATATCTTGTGCTTATTGTCTAAGTATTTGAGAAGCATTGATTAAGGGGGAGTGCTTAGTAAAAATACATATTGGTGTTTTTGATTGGTACCCATATTGTAATGGATAAATCTAATTGGTATCAATGATATTTTCTCAATTGAAATTCATGCATGTGGATGTATGTCTAGATATATCCTTATTAGGTTTATCTGGTATCCATGCATGTTATATACTCTTGCATATCTTGTATTTTGTGGAGAAAATTTTCATACGATATGAAAGGAAGACTTGGTCTGAAGATTGGATTAGAATAGGACTCTCTTTGTAATGTGAGAGAGTGATTTGTGATCAATCTTCATGTTTGTTGTATTTGTATGTTTGAGGTTTGACACGGAATAGCCAAAAGGGAAGATTGTTAAGTTTATAGTTTGTGTTGGCTTGATTCTATGTCGAAACGCTCTTTGCTTGTAATGGTTTAGTTGCTTAGGTGGTTCGTGCGGTTTCGAGCTTCAAGAAGAATGGCCACTTTTCGAGCAAGCATGTCTTCAAGAAGTTGCTTCGTCTTCGAATATTTTGGTATTGAGACCTTACCTCTTGCAAGGCTTAGAAGGCGCACACACACACACGCATTTCATGCATTCGTGTCCCTGCATCGTTGTGTAAATATTTGTTGAGTACACACTTTCACTATGTATGTACATGCAGTTGTTCGTAAATGTTGTAGAATTCCTAGTTGAAACTGTTGTGTATATTTGTTTGAATTTTTATGTTTGTGTGTTTTTATATTTGTGTTTGATTTTATTTTGTGGTTGGTTATCTCATGATGGAAATTGTATTTCCGAGATTTTTCGTTATTTACGAGTCCAACCATGTGTGGATTTGTCCCTAGAAGAGTTACAAGTAATTCGGAGACTCATCTAAGTGTTTTAGGGTGTTTCAAAGGCTTTCCGGACTTAGTCGTGGGGTTCGGGGATATTTCAGAAAATTCGAAATTGTTTCGGAATATTCCGAGACATTTGAGACATTTCGAGTTTTGGTCAGAAATCAAGTTGATTTTCTGAGTCATGGAATTCGCCAGATTCAAGTTTCGACCGAGTTGGGTGAAAATGGGATTGACGTTGTCAAGTTGGTCTTGGCGGGGGAATTCCCACGCCAAAATCACATCGCTGCCTCCGCACCGAGGTTTGCCTTTGCGTGGGAATTTCCATGCCAAGGGATGGCACTTGTGTCACATTGCACAAGAAATTTGCCTTGGCACAAGACTTCTTGTGCGCCCGGTAGGGTGAGGGAAACAGATAATGGTGGAGTTTGTTCTTTCTTGGGTGATTTTTGTGCCACCAAAAATAGTTCACTGCACACCCATTTACTCCACATACCCACAGTAAAAGATTTTAAATTTTATAATTTACTTTTATATTCTCTAAAATGTCAAAATTAATCTTAAATATTAAAACCCATTTAATTAAATAATTTCTCTTTAGCCCTACTAAATCAAACATGGAATTAAGGAGAATGAACGGGACTTGGTAACTACCCAAATATAAGAAAACAATATATATAAAAATTTACCTAAGAAGCATGGACACCCAGTTTTTGCTGGTAACACAGTGTCGGAGTACACGGACATATAGACACATGGGACACACAGAGACAAGTGTCCAACACACCAAATAGTGTTTCTATTGACTTCTAAGTAGTTTGACTGGTAAGATACGGCAAGGAAACGAGGTAAGGATACGTTTGGTGCAATTTGCAATTATTTTTATCAAAAACGGGGTAAATTTAAAATTTTTAAAAACCTTTTGGGATCAAAAATGAATTGTGTAAAAATATATCTGATTAGAATATTTTAGGTTTTCTTACTTCCTTTATTTGCCGCCTTCTGTAAAAGGAAAAAAAAAAAAAAAAAAACAAGAAAGAAAAGAAAGAAAAGGAAAGAGAGTAGAGGAAGAACTACGTGAGGTACCAAGGCAGAAGAAAAGAAGGAAAAAGAAGGCTCAACGTACCAATACAGTTTACCATCAATCTTCATTCTCTGAAAATTAAAAATTAAAATTAATGCAATTAATATCTTCATTCTTATGAGTTTGAGGTTTGGATGAGAACTTAGTAGTGTTAATTCAATGTATATATCCTGCTTTGTCTATGTCCTAATTTTTGGAGATTTACCGTATCCTAATATCGTACCATATCATATCCCCGTATTCGTGTCCATATCCATGCTTTTAAGTAAATTACACATCAAATATTAAAATACAATCTAATACAATGAATCTCCAAAACAAGAATGTATAAAGATATAACAGTCATCCAATCCAACCACTCAAAACTAATCTAATAATAAGATACCAAACCCAGATGACATGGCCGAACCCAAAAAGGTTTTTGTACTGCTGGATGCAGCGCATGGTTCTAAATGTAATATGAGCTAAATGCTTTTGAAGAGAAGAGGCATCTCATACCCTTTCGCAAAATCTAGCAAATCTAGCAAAATTCAGGTACGTCTGCCAAATATCAATGTAACAAAGTCAAAGTTGTCATAAATGTTACACGGTTACGTTCTCATTAACAAGGTTGAAATTAAAAAATGTTCAAAATTTTGAATTGATTTAATAAATAAAATTTAAGACACGTCTTGTAAGCGTTTTTCAATTGTTGTTTTTCGAAAAGAAAAACAAAAAAAGAAAACAGTGTTTCTCGTTTCAATTTCGAAATCCAAAAACACGTATAGGGACATATGTTGAAAGTTGTATTCTGAAAATAAAAACACAAAAAATACGTCCGGTAGGTGAACTGAAAAATATCAAAATTTGACATTAATTGATCAAAAATATCAAAAATTGTCATTAAGTAATAAATTATTAGATATTTATTATAATAAATTCAACATTTATTATTAGATAAACTTGATTAAATATTAAATTAAAAAATCAGATAAATCAGAGATAATAATAAACAAAAAAACTGTTGAAGATTTTATTGAGTGAAAGTGTGAAATAAAATTGTTGATGGAGAAGAAAAAAAGAAAAAATAAATCATTTGCATTTATATGAAAAACAAAATGAAAAAAGAGTTTAAGTTGTTTTCCGTATTTTTGTATTTTTCAATTATAACACCGGTTTTGTTTTTTGTTTCTGAATTCAAAGTGAAAAACAGTTATCAAATGCGAATTCGAAATTGTTTTCGAAAAACAAAAACACCCAAAAAAGGGGTTACCGGACAGCCCCTTAGAAATCACAAGAATTTCACCTGCATTCAATACTCTTAAGTTGCGAATGCCAAATTTGGCATTGCTGTCCTAACACCAAGAGTCTTATTGTCAGATTTGACCATCTATTCAATTTCCATTAGGATTCAAAACAAAACTCAAACATTAACCATGCAAACTATTAGCCTTAGAATGTGAACCATCAAATTTCGCTCAGGGGAAGAAGACAATTACCTTCAATATACGACTAGCTTCATATATATCAGAAATACACTTTATTAGCATAATTTGTGTATCATTCTGAGGACAGTCACGTAAATAGCTCTCAATCAAACGTTTGTGACAATTTGCATTCTGAAACACAATGAATATGAAATCCTGTAATTTGTATCACTAAAGCAGAATACTTGAATATAAAGCGACCTATGCATAGCAAAAATTATGAGTAATATCAATATAATGTATGGAAGTTTGTCGCAAAATAATTTTCATACGCTTAATGAAACATGAGACAAACAAAATTAGCTATGGCTTCTATGTTTTTTACATCTCAAGTCTAGAAAGGATCTGTGAAGTACAATTTATTTTGTTTTATATTTTAAGTTGTCTGAAATTTGAAAAAGTACAAAAAAAAAAAAAAAAAAAAAAAAAAAAAAAAAAAAAACCATCGGGAAATAATAAGTAGACAATTGCGATTATTGTCTAAAACTGCAAGAGGTTAATCCATTTTAACACATTCTTTCCAAGACTAACCTTTCATAAATAATAAATTACACAAATTATAAAAACAATTTATTAAAATAAAACACTTTTGTTATCATTATTGTAATCAAAGTAGGCCATTGGGTGGCCAGATAGCTTGTGGCAACACAGCAGCAAATTTCAGGGGCCTTTTCGTAGGGCGAACGGGCTCAAAATCGACATTATAATATGTTTCCAAAAATCCCAAGACGAGCCCTAAAAATGTTATGAAGGCTTCATCTTCTATAACAGGCTGCAACATGTCTGAATTTGGCCATTAAATTTCATGCACACCAAGACAACTGTTTCTTTTTTTATTTTTTCCAACTATCTTCATGATTCGATTATTTCATTTCCTTTAGAATTCTTTTTCTTTTTAGTTTTGTTTGGGATTCTTTTCCCGATTTAGTTTAGGAGTTTTAGAAGTCTTTTTCATTTTTATTTATTTTAACTTTTTGCTTCAAGTTTAGTTGTTTTAGGATTCCTTTGGTTTTAGAAGGTTTGATATCTTTTTCATTTGGGATTCTTTCCCGTTTGTTTAAAATATTTTTTAGATTTCTTTCTTGTTTAAAATTCTAGGAGATATTGAATTCATATGGATTTAGGTTACTTATACTATTTAATTAGTTTGTATTAGAGTTTTGAGAGGAGCTTTTTGATGAATAAAAAAAACTTATTTAGTGATACTGAATTTATCTCTTTTTTCTATGATTCTACGGAATTAAGAATAAAGAAAACCTTGTGTGTTTGAATGAGTGAAATCACGCTTCCGATCTACATCAGTTGGTATCAAAGCCATCCACGATCCACAAACCATAACCAATTACTTTCCTTACTGCTATCTCTTCACCTTCCATATTTCCCCATAAAAAAAAATACAAAAAAAAAATTCCATGAAACCCCAAACACAATTAGCTTCCTATCATCCAGTATTTTTCGACGATACATATATATATAAATATATATCGGAAGCAATTTTCGTTGATTTTGATAAAACCACCGATTTTTTATGAACATGAGTTTGAGAATATGCAATATAAGAGCAATTCGTATTTAATGGATTGTTTTTACGAGTCCCATGTTCCTCACCATAAAATTACCTCAATTTACCTTTTGTTGCAGGATTTGATGATTCATGAATTTGCTTCCATCTATTGGAGTGATTGGATGGACATTATGACGAAGATCGGGAAATATACAGTTCGTTTTCGATGCTCCTACGTATTGACACTACATATCCATGAAATTCTAGCTACCAAAATTCAAGGACGAATTTTCTCCAACCCAGAGAGAATGAAGCGGCGAGCAAAGACTTGGAGTTCATGGAGCGAAGGGATCATGATGTGGATCGAGTGGCAATCACGTTTGGGTCGCTTGGAGCATCAGGAAGCGCGGCAAAGACCGCGTTGTAGATAGGAGGTGCAAACCGCAGCACACACAGTAGTAGATTCCACAGGTTTTAGCATGATGAAGACCGTTGTTGACACTAAAAGGTTTATGTGTTTTGTGTAAAATATTGCACACTGTATTCATTGATGTTGAGAATATTTATACATACTACATCCTTAATAGACTAGGAATGTTTACACATATGGAAATAGATACAACGAAATATATACTCTCCTAATAGTACACGACATCTAACTTCAGTAAGCAGCTAGTTGTCTTCATGTAAACTTCTATTGCTAATATGCCCCCGCAAGATAGAGCTTCCGGCGAGGACGCCTATCTTGGACCGATGAATATGAAATTGTTTGCGTGATAGAGCTTTAGTGAGAGAGTCAGCAAGCTAGTCTTTAGTCTGACATGAGCAACACGCAGCTGGTTGCGAGCCACCTGATCCCGAACAAAATGGAAATCGATGGCAACATGTTTCATGCGGCTGTGAAAGATGGGGTTGGCACAAACATACATGGCACCTATATTATCACAGTACACGACAGGGACATCAGGAAATTGGAACCGAAGTTCATGGAGCAGGTGACTAACCCAATTGAGCTCTGCGGTGGCTGAAGCAATGGCGCGATATTCCGCCTCTGTGGAAGACTGAGCAACTATGTGTTGCTTCTTGGAGCACTAGCTGATAGGCGTAGAGCCAAGGAACACAACATACGCCGAAGTAGAACGACGATCATCAGGATCACCCGCCCAATCCGCATCCGCATCCGCAAAGGCATGAAGACAGAGGGGGGAGCTACGTGAAATGAACAGACCATGATCAAGTGTGCCTTTGAGATACCTGAGTACACGTTTAACAGCATTCCAGTGAGTCGTAGTCGGGCGATGCATGAACTGAGAGAGCTTGTTCACTGCAAATGAGACATCCGGTCTAGTGAGTGATAGGTATTGTAAGGAACAAAGTACCTGCCTGTATTGAGTAGAGTCTATAGGTGCACTGCCATCATTCAGTTTCAAGGTTTCAGCTAGGGAGAGGGGAGTCGAAACCGGTTTTGACTCAAGCATGGTGGTTTTGGCGAGGAGATCACAAATGTACTGTTGTTGAGAGAGAAATAGGCCAGAGGAGGAGCGGTGCGCCTCTACACCAAGGAAAAATGACAGAAGGCCAAGATCTTTCAGAGAGAACCGAAGAGCAAGAGTGGAGATGAAGTCACGGACCTGTGAGTCAGAGGAACCAGTGACAATGATGTCATCAACATAGACGAGGAGATACAATGTGTGGCCAGGACGGTGCCTGAAGAAAAGAGATGCATCACACGTTGAATTGGTGAACCCGACTGCCAACAGAAAGGTGCGAAGTTCAGTATACCATGCACGCGGAGCCTGTCGGAGACCATATATTGCCTTCCGGAGTTTACACACATGTTGCGGCTTGGAGGAATGGATGAAATCCGGCGACTGCACCATGTACACATCATCTGTAAGGGTACCCTGTAAAAAAGCATTATTGACATCAAGTTGGCGTAGAGGCCAACCATTAGTGACAGCAATTGTTAGAATAAGGCGAACCGTGACAGGCTTTACTACAGGACTAAATGTTTCATTGAAGTCGACGCCAGGGCGTTGATGGAAGCCTTTAGCTACAAGACGGGCTTTGTATCGAGCCATATAACCATCTGGGTGACGTTTGATCCGAAAGATCCACTTACACCCTACTACATTTTGGGACGGTTGAGACGAGACCAAATCCCACGTAGCATTGTGCACAAGAGCATCATACTCGACACTCATGGCCTGACGCCATTCCGGGTGTTTACGAGCTTGGGACAGGCTGGTTGGTTCGGTTTGTGGGGGAGAATGGGTAGTGGCATGAAGATCAAACACTGGTTTGGGTTTAAAAATATTATTCTTGGAACGTGTTTGAATCACTCGAGTGGGGGAAGGAGACACCTGGTCGGGTTGAGAAGTGAGTGGGAGAGAGGCTGGGGGTACCGTGTGTGAGGGACTGGGGTGGACGGTTTCAAGTGGCTGAATTGTGAGTGGGGTTGACTGTGTAGGCAGATTAGGCGGTGTTGGATGTGGTAGGCTAGGTTGATCTGCTGATGACACGAAGACAGGGATAATATCATGTGGGACGGTGTCATGGTGAGGAGGAAATTCGGTGACAGTGTTCTCAATGGTTTCTTGATCAGATCCGACGACAGAGTGAGAAGAGCGACACCAAGAATCAACGTCAGTAGGAGACTGTGGAGACATGCGGCTGACAGAGGGTGCAAAAGGAAATTCAGTTTCGACGAACACGACATGACGAGACACAAAAACTCGATTGGTAAAACGATTTAGACATAGGTAGGCATTATGGTCAATTGAGTAACCTACAAAGACACAAGGTTTGGAACGGGGTTGGAGTTTGTGAGATGTATATGGCCGTAACCAAGGGTAGCAGAGACAACCGAATATACGTAACTTGTGAAAGTTCTAGTCATTGCCAAAGAGTACGCGGAACGGATTTTGGTGGTTGAGAACCTGAGTAGGCATGCGATTTATCAAGTAAACCGTAGTTTTGAAGGCTAAAGACCAATATTTGAGGGGTAAGGACGCATGGTGAAGCAGGGTTAATACCGTTTCCACCACATGTCGATGTTTGCATTCAGCTGTGCCTACGTGCTCAGGTGTGCGGTGGAGATTTAAGGTGTTGGATTCCCATAATTTGTAGGTCATGGCCAAGAGCTTGGGCCTCTCCACTACAATCAGTGTAAACAGTTTTGATTTTAGTGTGAAAGAAATTTTCAACTAGAGACCTAAATCGACGAAAGACTTGCGGAACCTCAAATTTATTTTTCAGTGGATATAACCAGGTGTATTTAGAAAAATAATCTACAAATAGAACATAATAATGTGAGTTATCAAAAGACGAAATATGAGCTGAACCCCAGACATCAGTAAATAAGATTTCCAATGGTTTATTACTTGACAACGTTGATTTGCCAAACGGCAATTTGTGACTCTTATTACATAGACAGGTTGAGCAGGAAGAAAACGAAGACCCGGACTTGACGACTGGAAGATTGTAGGACTGGAGAAGTTTGTGGAGGACTTGCACGGAAGGATGTCCTAAACGACAATGCCATGCTAAGGGGGAGGGGACAGGTTAAGCAAACGCGGTATATAGGTGAACACTTGACGCTGGGTGACGCGATTGAATAGACTCCGGCCAAACGTAAAGATTTCCTTTATTCTGGCCTCGGACCAAGGATGCCCCCGTAGTAAGATCCTTCACAAGAAAACAATCAAGAAAAAATTCAATAGATGTGTTATGGTGAGAACAAAATTGAGACACTGAGACAAGGTTATGAGAGATTTTAGGAGAGCACAGGACATTTTTAAGGCGAAAGGATTGGCCAGAATTATGTAGTGAAGTAGAGCCAGTATGAGTAATAGGTATAGTTTTACTGTCCCCAAGCATGATGTCCTCTGGACCATTGTAATCAGAATGCAGTGATAGGTTCTGGAGATCCGACGTCATGTGGTGGGAAGCACCCGAGTCTAGTATCCAATTTGTATTGCTGCGTGAGCCAGGCTGAAGATCAGAAGACGTGGTTGGCTTGTGGCCAATTGTGGACTGGCGGAGGAGGTCGGGAGCGGCATGTACGGGCAGTGTGCCCAATTTTATCACACAGCTGACAGGTTGGCCGAGTGTGGTTGGTGTTGAAGCCACGTTCACCACCTTGGGAACTGTTGGAACCGAAATTCTGGAACTGATTAGGAGAGCTGCTGTGGCCAAAATTCTAATGTTGTCCAGTATTATTGAAAGAGTTACCTTGATGTCCACGACCTTGCCGATTGAATGTTCGTTGGTTAAACTGAGCTGTTATGGGTGGACCAGATTTTTTCGATTCCTCGCGACGAAGATAGGCCTCATGATCAAGGAGTTTGTCATAAAGTTCTTCAAAGGAAATAGGGGTGTTACGGGCTCGAACGGCTGAGGCAAGAGGCAAGAAGGCTGATCCCAAACCGTTTAGTACATGGATGACAATTGCACCCTCATCAACAGTGTGACCAATCAATTCAAGATTGTCAATGATGGTATTGATTCCTTGCATGTAGTCCGCTACGGATTTGTCGTCTAGGCTAACATTGGACAATGAGTCAAGGAGACCAAGTTTTCGGGTATTGGATCGATTAGCATAGGTAACTTCTAGCTTCTCCCAGGCTTGAGCAGAGGTAGTGGACCGAGTAACAATGGATTGTGCAGCCCCCATACAGGATACTTGGATTGCATGAAGGAGAAGTCGGTCTTGACAAAGCCAAACTTGATGTTCCGGATTGGCTGTGGTACGATCGGATTCATGACCACTGGAGGCGTCAGCGGCGGTTGGAATGGTTGCAGGGGGACACGGTTTGGTACCGTCTAGATATACCATAAGGCCATAGCCAAAAAATAGGTTTTCGAATTGCGATCTCCATGCTGCATAGTTCCCCCCTTTGGTGAGTTTAATAGGAACTTGAGTGGAATTAATGGCAATAAGAGACTGAGGGTGGTTGATTGTATTGTTGGCGGTTCCCATGAGAGTGACCTGAGGAGCAGAGTAAGAAGAAGAGGAGGCTGCGGTTGGGCTAGGAGGAGACATGGTGATCAGCGGTTTAGGTTTAGATAGAGAAGAGAAAAAGAAATTTTAGGGTTTTTGGATCTCAAGCTATTTCTTAGCTGAAAGCTCTGATACATAAAAGGTTTATGTGTTTTGTGTAAAATATTGCACACTGTATTCATTGATGTTGAGAATATTTATACATACTACATCCTTAATAGACTAGGAATGTTTACACATGGAAATAGATACAACGAAATATATACTCTCCTAATAGTACACGACATCTAACTTCAATAAGCAGCTAGTTGTCTTCATGTAAACTTCTATTGCTAATAGACACAAGTTGCAAATACTGCAGTTTTCCAAGTGATGGTTTCCGGTGAGTCAAGCGCAGTATAGACCGTGGTCGAGACAAGGTGCACATAAAACGGCCCAAACCGCAATGACGACAATTTTTGGTTTTCTTGTGTAGCAATTACGAGTTTTTTTTTTTTTTTTTTTTTTTTCCTTTTTTGATTAGAATTGTTTTTAGCTTTTTTTTTTTTTCTATTATTATTAGGGATTCTTTCCCAATTTCGTTTAGGATCTTTAGGTGTTTTTTCCTTTTCAATTTAGAACTCTTTTTTCTAGCTTTTTTTTTTTTTTGGTTCTTTTGTTTTGGGATTCTTTTCCCAATTTGGTTTAGAAGTTTTAGAATTCTTTTCTTGTTTAGGAATTTTAGGAGATATCGAATCCTAAGAGATTCGGGTTTCTTTTATTATTTAAGTAGCTTGTATTAGATTTTGAGAATCGATTGTTGAATGAATAAAAAAATTAGAGAATTTTCTCTTTTATCTTTCATTTACAGTACCTTTGCAAATGTCATTATATTTGAAACCTATTATCCTGGTATCCGTGAACGGATCAACAACATAATAGCAGGTTTTGTTTCCAGTATTCATAAATGAATCAATGGACTAGAATCGGTTATATTCTATCATTTATCGATCAGTGTTTTTGTGAATTTTTCAATCTACATCAGCTTCTACGTTTTTTACATCTCAAGTCTTGAAAGGATTTGTACAGTACAATTTATTTTGTTTTTTATTTTTAGTAGTCTCAAATTTGAAAAAGTACGGAAAAAAAAAAAAAAACCATCGGGAAATAATAAGTTGACAATAGTGACTTGTCTAAAACTACAAGAGGTTAATCAATTTTAACACATTCTTTCCAAAACTACCCTCTCATAAATAAAAAATTACACAAATTATAATAACAATAAAACTGTTTTGTTATCATTATTGTAATCAAAGTAGGCCACTGGCCACCTACCGGTGGAGACAAAGGTTATATTTATTTAATTTTGTTATTTTTATTTATTATCTTGATTTTGATATATTAAATATTATTTAAATATTACTTAAATTAATTTATACTAAAAAAAGATTATAAATATTTGATCAAATTAATCATAATAAACAGTATATATTAATATATATGTATAGCAGAGTAGAATAGTATTGTTAACAAGTTTCAGATATTTGTATTAAGACATCATAAATAAATAAATAACATGTTATTAGGTTTTATTTATTTAGACTTCATAAAAATTAAGATTTCAAATTGAAAAACAAACGCTACCTTAGTAATTATCAGCAAACATCTACTTGACAAAACTTCCAATAAGCCACAAAATTGAACAATTAATGAGTTATACCACTCTACGGGCTTCATGTCTGATGCGAAAAATGTTAACTTTGCTTGCACACATACCTTTGATATCAACGTCTCATCCCAATATGTATATTTTAATCCTTTAAATTCTTCTATTTTGCACATGTCGTCAATAAAACCTTTAACTTGTGCACCCTAATCAAATAAAGAGTAAAGAATGAGGAATATACAATGATCGGGACAATCTTGAAAATTCTTAACATGAAAACTCACATTAGGTTTCACTCTGTTTCTAATAGAAGGATGATAGGCAACAACCAAAGCCTCCACATTGTATCGAGGGATCTACATTTAAAAAGAAAGGAACCAAAGTGTCAACAATACTATATTAAATATTTTTCAAAATATAAGCATGCCTAGAGTTGTGCCAGCTTTTGTTAGATGTAACAAAACACACTTAACCAAACATAATTGTTATATACATGTTCGAAAGAACACGTGCTTTAGAGATTAATTAAACTCTCAAAGGAGAAATAAAATAACATAGAGCAATCACAAACTTACCAATTCTTGAAGTTTATCTACCAATTTCTTTTTCCTCCTGTTGACAATATTCAAATTACACATGTAATCATGAATAAATATAAACATAATAATGCACTGAGAACTGAATCGTGAACATAAATCATCTAAATTGATTCACAAAATACATATCCTTCTAATAGATGAGTTGAACAAAAAATCCAGAAGGATACATCAAATAATACGATTTTAATAGGTGCAACACATTTGCTTATCTTTAGTGTATTCAATCAGTAATAGACAAAGTTGTTTTTCTTTTGGTGTATAAAATTGTGTTATTAATGAGGCTTGGAGCTTAAAGCATAAGAGATGTCATACACAGGAGCAAGAAAATCGACAATTGCGCCATCCCAATCTGAATGAGACAAGCCCACATAGCCACGACCAAAATGAGTACACAGAAACCGACCTGGTTGCTTCATATCACTTGCTTGCCTAGATGTTCTACTCACTTCCTTGAACAAGGTCAAGGGCTGGAAGAATTTCATCTGCCAGACATTAATTTATTGTACAAGTTAAATAGAGGTAACTCAAATATAAACTTATATAACAATTAAACATGAGAAAGAAACAAAAATGATTAACCACAAATTGAGAATTGAAACATACATTCAAAATATATTAAACTAAAATTTCGAACTTTTAAAGATGAAAAACAAACATCTCTTTATAGACCAACCACAGCAAGCATGATAAGAACTACCATAATAGTTATCAGTCATAAACAATTATTGGTCATAGCCATAATTTAAGTAGAATAATTCAGGTTAGTCAAATCTCAACAAAAAAACCTTTTTATGCTGCAGGAAAAAAGTTATAATGAGAAATTTTGTTTTGTATTTATAATGAATTAAATTTATATAAAAATAATTGTTTGATCTCGGCAGCTCCTACTATCCTAGTATTCATAATATAATATTCGTTGTGATACTTAAAAATAAATAAATAAATAAATAAATAAAATAAAATAAAAAAACCACTATTAACTATCGAATAGTGGGTTTCATTGCAAATGGAGCATCTGAGGAATTTTTATTAATTTTTTTATTTGGGGAGGAGATTTAAACTTTAGAATCTCAACTAATGTTGAGAGATATTGTTATCAACATACTCTATGATTGTGACCATAGGGATTTGAGAAATGAATTTATTATAAGGTAATTGAATACAACTAATAAGCAGCACCTGTAGGAACAGAGGCAATTGTGTAAGGGCTCCACCTAAAAACATTAATATAAAAGTTTTAGAGTTTCTTCTAAGGACCAATTCCAATAATGTAGAGGAACAGTAGTTTTCTTTCTTGGGGGGAAATAGAATAGATAGAAATCATAGAACTAAAAATCTACAATGCAATGCAATCAAAGATTGAAGATAAGGGCAGGTGAGATATGATTTTACGGACATGAGTCATTGAGTTGTAGCCATTTAGGTGTTGTCATTTATGAGGATATTTATAAGGAGGAGTGTTTGTGTTTCTATGTCAGTCTCAGTCAGGGAAATGTGCTGGCTAAGACCTATCATTGGCAAAAAATTTGAATTGGCACTTGTTTGAAATTTGTGATTTGTGATGTCTAATTCAAATTTTTTGCCAATTCAAACGAGTTAGACATCACAACCGTGTTAACATTGCCTCACAACTAGCACAAAAGCACCAAATTTAATGATCATTTACAAATATCAAATCTCAGTTTCTCAATCCAGATCACAACATCATATGAACTAGCATTAGATATATCGATCATTACACATAGGATTCTCAACAAAAAGAACCTCAATTCTCAGAAATCTCAACCCATTAAAGGAACCCCATTAGCAGATATACCAAGTTTAATAACTTAAAAGATAAATCTTGGTCTAAAAAACATAATCCAGAATACACATTTAGATTTTTTTTTTGTTGGTAATTGAAAACAAATCAGAATTTCGATAAGTCAGAGAATTAAAAAGCAAGGTTAATGGCACTTAATTGAAGATCTAAGCAACCAAATTACAAAGCAAAATCCGAAAATTATTATAAAAGAAGCACCCCCACAAAATCAACACATATTTAAATAAAAGTAGTACCTTACAAATGGGGTAGCTAAGGAGATTTCGATAGCTGATGGTTTTCTTCTGTTTTGTTGAATTTTCTGGCTTGTTTTTCTCTGGTCTCTTCTGTCGGATGTGGATGATTTCGAGAAGCTTCGTCGGAAGCGACTGGTGGCGACCGGAAGCAACGGCAACACGATGGCGGCACGACGGCAAGAGGGTAGAGACCACCGATGATGAGAGCTGAGAAGTTGTGTTTCGTTTTTTGAAGAATAGATGCAGATAGGCGTTATCAGCGTATGGAGGAAGAAGACAGAACAGAATTTACAGAAGTGGGCTTAATTGCCAATTTGCCAATTTGCCATGTTTCAGATTTTTTTATTTTTTTATTTTTTATTTTTTTTTGTGGATAAATTTATAAATTAATTTTGTTTTTATGAAATTGGGTTGGCAGCCTGGCAGGTGTTAAAAGTATAATGGTGATTTTTTTATTAAAATTTATGATTACATGTGGATTATATATATGTATATATATATTTTTTTTTTTTCTATTATCAGTTCATCTTGTTAATAAATATATTAGGACGAAGAATGTGGACCACTAGCTGACGTGTCATGACACGTCAACAAGACGAGAGAATCTAACTGGCACATGAGCAATTTCCATTATGGAGTCTCAGTTTCAGTTTGAGCAGTCACCACCAGTTCGATGGTTGTTCGTTAGAATTGAAACTTTAGAGGAATTGGTCTGCACTAGATCTCGAGTAAGGGGGGTGTATTAGATTAGGACTTTTAAAGACTTTTAATGACTTGAAAAGTTTAGGTGTATTCAATACAGACTTTTAAAGACTCTTTAAAAGTCATGGGGTATTCAATATAGACTTCTATAGACTTTTAAAAAGTCTATAAAAGTTATGGGGTATTCAATCAAGACTTTTTAGAAGTCCATAAAAGTCTATAGGTATTCAAAATGTTAATGACTTTTATGGAATTCATACAATCAATGACTTTTGTAGACTTTTGGGTTAGAGGTATAAATACCAAACCTCACAAATTCTCTCCCACTCTATCAAGAAACTTTTGAAGACTTTTTATTTGAGAAGAAAAAAATAGAAACAAAGCACCAGGATTCAATTTCTGAATCGAAGGAAGCATCTCTCTCCTCTCTCTTCTTCTAAAAGGTAATTTGAATTCACAAATCTCTCCTCTCACTTTATTGCACTTCGATTCTCTTTGAATGAATTCTTTTACGTTTAAATGAATAGGTTTATTTATTGTGACAAATTAGTTTATATTGAATTCGAATTGATTTTATTTTCTGTGATTACGAGATTCATTTTGTTGAATCTTTGTTAGAATTCTCTGTTCCTTCATTTTATTTGTATCTTGTTCGAAATTGAATGAATTCTTTTACGTGCAATGACTATGTTTATTTATTGTGAAATATTGTGACAAGATTAGTTTAGGGTTTCCATCCTTGATTAAATTTGATGAATAATTTTGTATTATGGGTTTACTGCTCTTTTTATTTTCCTTAAAAAAAAAATTTATGTTTGCTTGAGTGATTGTATAAATTGCTGGCTCTATTATTCTATTTTGTTCTTGTAATTGTCATTCTTATAAGTTTTTTTTTGGCATAATTTTCATTATTATAAGTTGTTGGCCTTGATTCGCATCTTTTTCAAATTTTTTCATTATTATAATTTGTTGGCCTTGTAATATAACATTTTTTCTGTCTGATTTTTTTGCTTTGTGCTGTGTGGTGTGTTTTCCCTGGTTTGTTTGTGTTGTTTTCGTTTGGGGGGGCTGGGTTTGCTGCCTGTTGCACAACTGAGTCCTCTGTTTGGCGATGTTGCATGTTGTTTTGTTGCCCGTGTGCTGGGCTGTTTCTCTTGAAATATATTGCCTTTTCAAAAAAAATATAACATTTTTCTTGTTTCTTTGCTGAGTTGCAAGTTATATTGCAACTAATCAGGATCACCCGTTTTGTGAGACCTTTCATAATCAGGGATCTTCGCTTTTAGACTGCTAATAGTGTCTAACAAATAAATTTTGATAATAAAAATACAATTACAAATTTAAAAATACAAATACAAATTGGTTGTCTAATTGATTGTCTGTTGTGATTCTACTTATACTTGGTAAAACTTATACCTGGTAAACTCTCTGTTTGGTTGCCAAGAGAACTGTTTGAAAATCAATTGAATTGAACTGCTTTCTTTTTTTTCTCCCAAGAAAATTGAGATTCTTTACATTGGTTTAGCCAAAAGAATAGTAAATAGAGTCTGCTGAGATGATTGTTTGATTTTATTTATATTTATCAAGCATTTTTTTCATTTAAAAGTTCTTAATTAGTTCTAATTATTTTTTTAATCGTTTATCACATTGCATTTACAATCTAGGAATATTATTAATGGGAGATTCACATCAAGAAAATGACAACAGAAAGGGAAAAGTTGTAGAAAAATACAAAGTATGGACGTTGGAAGAAAGTAATGAGTTGCTAAAACTCATGGTTGATGCTGCTACTCATGGATGGCGTGACAGTAATGGTTTATTGAGCAAGATAACCGTAGAAAGAAAGATACTCCCAGCTCTTAATGAAAAGCTCGGATGCCAAAAGACTTATCCCCAATATCTAAGCCGTTTGAAATGGTTTAAACAACGATACAATAACTTTTCACAGCTTATGCGCCATAGCTCTGGGTTTGGATGGGACCCTGTCACAAAGAAATTCACTGCAAGTGATGAAGTATGGGAGGATTACTTAAAGGTAAGTTTTTATTTTTTTTTTTTATTTTTTTTAATTTAAAACAATAACAATACAAATTATTGATGTGTATTTTTAATGTGTTAACACTTATGTTTTGTTTTTTAATAGTCGCATCCTACCCATAAAAATTACCGCACGGACACTTTTGTGGATTATGAAGATATGAGAATTGCAATTGGAAACGGAACTGCTGTTGGAAAACACTCGATTGGACTAGGGGATGGCACTGATGCGAGAACATTTGGGGTAGAAGAAAATAGAGAAGGAGGTTTAGATGACCTGATATATGATCTTGGTACTGGGACATTCATAACTGATCAACAAGAGTCTTTATCTCCTAGGAACTCAACTTCACCATTACCCTCTCAGCCCATGAGTTCGGAGGTTCCTCCAGCAACTAGAAAACGAAATAGAACCGAGTATGAAGGAAAATCAAGCTCATTTGAGACCAACAATACTCAACCAGATGCTATAGACAAGCTCGTTCATACAATTGACAAGCTCAATCATACTATTGAGTCAATTGCCACAAGAGAGCATAGTTCTTGGGATCTTATCAAGGAGATCCCAAACTTGGATAATTGTGCTCGTTTCAAGGCGCTTAAGTTGCTTAATACTAGAGCAAAAAAAATTGAGTTCTCGAAAATGACACCTGAAGAGCGTTCTGAGTGGATATTTTATGAATTGACAGAATGAGTGATTCTTCAGGAGATGATCAACTTTGTTTTAATTATGTTTCATTTGAATTGATTAAACTTTTGGAATTGTGATAAAGTTTGAATTGTTATTAACAGTGATTTCTTTTACTATTTTGAATTAGCAATGAATTCTGTTTTTGAGTTTTTAATTGATTGTACTTATTTATTAACAAAGTTTGATGTTCAATAACTCTGCCTTGGTTGTGGTCAATTACTTATGTTTTGAGTTTCCAATGTTTGAATGTTTAGGTGCTATTAACGAACATGTGTGGTTAATGTGGTTGTGTTCGTGATGTGGTGTGTGTTGTTAGTGGGGGTCTGTTTGTGTCTGTCTGTGATGTGTGGTGTTTGTTGGTTGGGGCGTCCTTCCTGCAGCTGTTTTGTGTCTGCAGTTGTTTTTGTTGTGTAGATTGGGTCGTTTGCTTCTGCCTTGAGGTGCTGGGGAGTGGAGCCTGGATTGTTGCGGTTTGTTGTGGCTTGGGCTGTGTTTCTTTTTCCTTGTCTCCTTTTTTCTTTGTTTTGGCTTCGCCTTCAAATTTCAGCGACAGGGGTTTGCTTGTGATGCCCTTGTCGTGGTTTTTTGAGGGTGTTTTGCTGCTGCTCTGTTTTCTCTGTTTGTTTGGCTGTTGTGGCTTGGCCTTGGTAATAAAGTTAATATTCAAAAAAAAAAAAAACGAACATGTCACTGTTGTTGTTTAGAAACTAGGCTGGTTCTTGTATAGAAACCATTGCAGAAGGCCTTGGTATCTATAAAGCTAGAGGAGAGGATCAGTGATACAACAACCATTGCACAAATCATGATTAACACATTTTTGTTCATTTGCTCACTTTGCTGAGAGTTGGTATCATTAATTTTTTTTGCCAAGACAATGTTGGGGTTGTAAGTTGATGGGTTGTTTATCTAAAAAAAAAAACAAAGTAATATTATTTTTAGATGTCAAAGTCAATGAAAGTCTATCAATTGTCCTTGAAAGTTCATCAATGTCATTGAAAGTCTTTAAAATGAATGTATATAAAAGTCTATGAAAGTCTTTCATACTTTTATAGAGTCTACAAAAGTCATTAAAAATCCATAAAGTATACAAAAGTCATTCACTTAAAAAAAGTCTTTAAAAGTCATCTGAAATCCTAATTGAATACACCCTCCTAAGTGTGCGTAATTTATTCTCAATTGTATTGAATTATTTTGGTGGTGGCCTCAGTTCAAACTCTTTTGTTGTTTTGATTTCGTTTGTTCTTCATCATTTTTGATGGAATATGTTGGATGATTATCTGAATTGCTAATCTTGTATTTGAAGGTCATTACAAGCGATCGATTTGGTTCAATGAAAACATGAATTCTTGTTGGTTGATCTGTATTTAAGCAACGATACTGCTACTAACCATGGATTCAAGTGATTCTAGATCATTATTAATTCAAGCTATAGTGTATTGTTTCTCGGGTGAATTAAATTGTTGTTTTTTTAGAGAATCATTTGATCATAATGAAGTAGGTGTCTTTGATTTAAAGAATTGTTACATTACCCTAAATTTTCCAGAGCTGATTAGTTTTGGCCACCTCCTTGTTGGGTCACTTCATTTACTTTTCAATAATATTGCAAGTGATCTCCTAAAATGTTGTTGTTTGTCTTTGTGTTTTGATCTTGACTTAATTTTCACAAGCTTCAATTAAATGGAAATTAAAGTTGTTAATTTGTCTCTGTGTTTTGGTAAATTGTGCAATACTTTTGCATACTAGAACCTCATAACGTTTTCTATGATTACTAGAAATGCAAGGAAAACTTTGAAGGGTTCTGCAGGTAGAGGATCACTGTCCTCAGCATGTCACAAATTTGCTAACTTGATACATCCATGAACAAGTGAACAGCCATTGCCTCCAAGCCAGAGAGAGGTAGGATCAGCTGGATAGAGGCTTCATCTTTGTAAGTATTGTAGACATGATAGATATCATTATTATCAAATAGCTAGCATCAAACCAATATATGATGTAGTTGGTTGTATAATTGAATGTAGATTGAATACCATTATAATACACTAGTACATATGTTTGCAGACGACATATTCTAATTATAGCTAATTCCAAACTATGAGAGACTCACTCTATATATACCAACACTAGTCACTTGCAAATTAAACTGCTCGTAATTCGGTTTAAACACATAGTATTGATACAATTTTCTAGCTTTAGCCTTGAATTTGGTCAAATATCTGTGGTTTAGGGTTCCATCAATTTTGTAAAATATTTAGTTTGATACTCTTATGTCCCAATAAAATCAAGGGTTATGGACTGTCCGAATAAATCACCCTTTGGTCATTCGCTTGATTGCTAGAGGAGACAATACGCATAATAAAGAAGGCATTAAAGATAGATATCAACTAGGGGATTGTCTGTATTTATAATAAATTAACCAAATTTATGCAGCTAAAACAGAAATTTAGCTACTGAATTGAATCAAACATGAACAAGAAATATATGCTTTGTGGTTAATTTGCAAAGCTATTATGTTTTGTAATGAGAGTAACAGAGAGCTCTGTGGTGGCAGTATTTCAAAACTACCATCTGACACAATTTTAATACTTCCGAAGCTATTTATTGAATGGTTTCAACACACTGGGCAGTAATTATACTCTCTTTGGTTTTAACTTTTGTGGATTCACGGGTATGCTTGAATCAGTTTGATATCTGTGGTTTGATGATCGCAAAATTTTAGAAGGGTTGCAATTCAATATTTCTTAGAGCAACTCCAACCCAAATAGTAGATTTGGTGCAAGTTTTGCACTAAAATAGCTAAACAGTCACACTATTTCACTATTCCATCTCCAACCCACTGTACTAAATTTATCTCTATAAGGAATATTCTCAGGAATATTCCATTTCTTTCCCTTTTTTAAATATTTCTCCACAATTAACATTTCACCCCATAATTAATATAATATTACAATACAATACGAAATTTTGTAATTAATACATTAATAGAAATTAAATTAAATTCGGTAAAATATTGCATTTATTATTAAAATAACTTAAACATTACATTTCATAAGATAAAAAAGAAAAAACATAAAAATAAAAGTACATATCGATCATCATCTAATCATCTCCATTAGTATATTCTTCCCACAAATGATCTATTAATTAATGCATTTCGGAGTGCAACGTGAGCATCTTTATTCCTAATTCGTCTATGTCGAGTTAGAAATTCTCGAAATCGGGTATTCTCATCTAACACCATCTCAACTTCCGGAATTAGTGCTTCCGTATGATCCTGAATTGCTGCATCAACATCACGCTCATCCTCGATTATCATGTTGTGCATAATAATGCAAGTAGTCATTATATTATGTAAAACATGTTTATGCCAAAAACGCGCCGGTCCTGCCACAATTACGAACCGTGATTGGAGAACTCCAAATGCACGTTCAACGTCTTTTCTACATCCTTCTTGTTTCATTGCAAATAATTTATTTTTCGGACCACGTGGATCATGAATAGTTTGTACAAGCGTAGACCATGGTGGGTATATACCATCAGCTAAATAATAACCCATATTAAATTCTCTTCCTTGAATGACATAATGAGCTGGAGGGGCTATACCTTGAGCGAGGTTGGCAAAAAGATGGGATGCCTCCAACACATTAATATCATTGTTCGTACCCGGCAAACCAAAATAGGCATGCCATATCCACATATCATAATCAGCTACAGCCTCTAGAATAATAGTTGGGGATCCACTCCGACCTGCAAATTGTCTTGCCCAAGCCGTTGGACAATTTTTCCACTTCCAGTGCATACAATCTAGACTACCCAGCATTCCTGGAAAACCACGGTCTTCACCAATACGGAGTAGTCTGGCAACGTCAGTAGCGTTAGGTGATCTTAGATACTCATCTTTAAATTCCTCCACAACAGCACGACAAAATCTCTTCAAACTTTCAATTGTTGTAGACTCTCATATTTTAATATACTCGTCAGTAGCATCCGCCGATACACCATATGTCAACATCTGAAAAACTGCTGTTATTTTTTGAAGACCAGACAAGCCCAATCTACCCACACTATCTCTTCGTTGCACAAAATAGTTGTCACGAGCTTCCACTTTTTCAACAATACGAAGGAATAAACTTCTACTCATTCGAAAGCATCGACGGAACATTTGATCATTATACCGTGGGTTCTCAGCAAAATAGTCGTAGAACAAACGACGATCAGCATTTTCCCCGTCTCGATTGATCACTCTATGACCAATAATTGAGCCTCTACGGGTCACTGGGTTGTTTTGTTGATTGAGATACTGATCCATGGCTCGTTGGATGTTACAATGTTGGGCAATTATCGCATCTTGTTCTGAATCAATCTGTTCAAGATTTGCTAGAAGTTGCTCTTCCTCATCGTTGGAAGATGAAGATGAAGATGAGAAATTAGATGGACCTCCGATATCGAAATTCATTTTTGCTTGGTGTTGAATTGAATGAGTTTTTGCAGACTTTGGTCTAGGCTATTTATCTTTGTACTCAGCTGGTTACAACTCAAATCGTGGGAGTGGATGAAAGCTGTATCCAGCTGGTTACAACTCAAATCGTGGGAGTGGATGAAAGCTGTATCCAGCTGGTTGCAACTCAAAACGTGGGAGTGGATGAAAGCTGTATCCAACTGGTTACAACTCAAATCGTGGGAGTGGATGAAAGCTGTATCCAGCTGGTTACAACTCAAAACGTTGGAGTGGATGAAAGTTGTATCTAGCTGGTTAACAGCTAAGTATGTGGCCGACAATAGCTGCAAGCCCACGTGGAAAAAGTAGATACAGACAAAAACACTTTAATTTAAAAAATCCAACGATTGGAATGACCTTGCTAAGAATGTTGGAGTCGGAATGGCGTGAAACTTTCACTGTTTAAACGAATTGTCAAGATATTTAATAATCACTGCATGTAGTAAGGCATGGCCTTTTTTGGCCAAATTCCATCGTTTAGGCTCCGAATTTGCCGTTTTTACCGTTTTAGGAAAGTTTTATTTTTGCAATAAGTTGAGTTTTCCAAGTCCGAATTGACTTTCGTCAATTATGGCTTGCTTAGAATTGTTAGTTTCATTTGTTTCCGCATTTGTCTCAAATTTGCCTTTTTTGGAAATTTTCATTAATTATGGCCGTAATTTTTATATTTTCGTTAATTAAAATAGGGCTTGTGATACACGTGCTTTTAGAAGGGCGAGTGGATGACATCTGTATCCAACTGGTTACAGCTCAAAACGTGGCTGACAATAGCTGCAAGCCCATATGGAAAAAGTAGATACGGACAAAAACGCTTTAATTCAAAAAATCCAACTCGTGAACCAGATTCATTGAATCTAGACATCTAGTACTCGTTGTGGGGCCCACTCTAAACTTTCTACAAAACTGTTCTTCACTTTTCCCAAAACATCAAGATAAGATATCTGGGCTTTTAATGCCAACCATTGGATGGATTGCATCACTACCAAAACCGGAGGATTAAATCTAAAAAATTATTCTTATCTTCACCTTTCCCAAAATCCGAAGATAAGAAATCTACTCATCATCAAATCCAACCGATGGATGGATTTTCTCACCTTTTCAACCATAGGATTAAATCTGAAAATAGTGCCTCCTAGTTTCTATAAATATCAACCCACACTAAATGAAACTTATCCCTTCAAATCTCTTACCCCTTCGAATCACTTATCTCTTCAAATCAATTTTCCCTTCAAATCACTTTTTCCAAAAAATGTCTACACGCCGAAGTTCTTCATACACACATGCAGAAGACATGCAACTGTGTCATGTATATCTTGATGTTTCTCAAAACCCGATCATAGGCATTTACCAATCCATGGATATGTTCTAGGCTCGAATTGAGGCTGAATACCACAACACCAGACCAGATTATATGATAGAAAATCGTACCGGGCGAAGTTTGCAGTCTCGAATGTCGACTATCCTTACCGCAGTTGGGAAAATGCGGTCATGCCTACGACAGATCGAAACTCTAAATCCTAGTGGTGCCTCTGAAGTTGATATGGTGAGTATTTGTAAAAATTAAAGTTGTAGAGAAATTATATTTAATATTAAATTTGAACAATAAATTTATTTGTATCATTTTACAGATGAACCGGGCAAAAGTCTTATTTTCCCAAGATAAGAAATACAAAAAGGGTTTCAAGTTTGACCATGTGTGGCCCATTCTTAAGGATATGCAGAAATTTTCAGATAATGATAGTGCAACATCAACATTACGAAGGCCACGTGCTCATAATGTGTCATCACAAGAAGACTCTCTAACTCCAGAGTCTCCAACAACTGCATCTCCCGGGTAGACCCGGCACGGTTCCGGTTCGAACCGCCGGAACCGGCCAGAACCGGAATCGGAAAAACCGAAACCGGAACCGGATTTCCGGTTCCGGTTCAAGAACCGAAACCTGAACCGGGGAGGCCGGTTCCGGTTCCGATTCCGGTTCTATGATTTGGTCGAACCGGCGGTTCGAACCGGATTGGAACCGCCGGTTCCGGTTCCGGTTCGAACCGCCGGTTTGCACAATTTTTTATTTTTTTTTTCTATAAATACCACCCCCCCCTTTCATTTTTCCTCACACCAATTCTTCTCAATTCTCTAATTCTAATTTCTCTCCAACACTCTCAAGTCTCCAAGTTTCCAAGGTTTTTAATATTTATTTCATTTTGTAATTGTTTTGAAGACGGTATTCAGCTTTGGTAAACAATGAGTATTGAACGGAATAGAGAACACAAAATGTCAAACTCTTAGTAGAAAAATTGTCGTTGACAACGAGAGAATAGAAAAAATTTGCCTAAAAAAAAAAAAAATTGCGGTCAAAAAATTTGTATATATGCCTTAAACTTTGAAAGGCCATAACTTTGTGCTCGGATGTCCGAATTGGGTGATTTTTTTTTTTGAAATCACATAGAATGATGCAAGGAATCCAATGGGAGCAAGCCAAGGGGCTTGTGGCCACTTTTCGAGCCCCAAAAACCCCTTTTTCATCAAAAAAAAAGTGTTTTTAAGTGTTGTGTCTATTTCGAACCTCGTTTAAACCTAGTAAGAAACCTTTTCCTCTCGATCCGACACCACACCCGTGCCCGTCTTGGTTCGGAGAATTACTTTAAAGTCAGGCCTCGTGTAAATGGACACGTTTTAAAATAAATCTTTATACTACTTATAGTTTTTGTTTCAATTATTATACTAGAATTGAATGTGGCTTCATTGGTTAGGGTGTTATTATGGTTCTTTTGCAACCATGGTTCAACAACGCATAAGAACCCATTTTTCTTTTTCTTTTGTCATTTGTAATTTTATTTTATAATTTAATTTAATTTTGTAATTTGTCATTTATATATTTCATTTATATATTTAATTTTAATTTTATTTTATTTGTCATTTGTTAAAAAAAAAAAAAAAAAAAAAAAAAAAAAAAAAAAAAAAATTTCCGGTTCAAAACCGCCGGTTCCTGTAGAACCGAAACCGGAATTGGCGGTTCCAGAACCGGAACCGGAACCGGAACCGAACCGGAACCGTGCCACCTCTACTCCCGGGCTATCTTCATTTTCTTTGAATATAGGTAGTGATGACGGCGGGGGTAGTTCATCTCAAATGCCCATTGGGGTGAAGAAAGCAAAACTGAAAAAGAGGGCTACGGAAGAAAATTCAACAATTGTTTCCACTTTTACAGAAGGACAAGATAAACTCGTGGAAGTTTTTGAAAAAAACAATCAGGAGAGGCAAAGAACTAACGATATTTTGGAGAGAAAATTGGAGCTGCGGGAAACCAAAATTGTAATGATGGATTTGGATTCCATAACTGATCTAAGGAAGCGCGAGTTTGTGAATCAACAACAATTAAAAATCATGGCAAAACATGCTCGGCAACAAGGCCATGGATCCGGTAGTTCATCTGGGTCTTTGGGTGATTTTTTCAATAATATCGAAGGATCTGGAAATGGTCTTCCAGACTACTAAATCGTTGTTATAATTTATGTTGTATTTTTCCTTAATTTAAGTGTATTCCAATTAGTGGTAATTTATTTTATCACTATGAAGTTTGTATTTCGTTTTTAATGTTCTTATCAATTAATGTATTTTGCTTCGTGAATTAATGTAGGAATGAAGTGATTTATTAAAAACAAAAAAAAAGGCATTTAAATTTTGTAATTATACACTTCATTTTAGTTTATTATAAATGTTAATATCAATAATAATTAAATAAATAAATCATTAAATAATAAAAAGGACCAAATTGGAATATATTATAAATGTTAATATCAATAATAATTAAATTTAAAAAATCATTAAATAATAAAAAGGACCAAATTGGAATAAATTTAATTCATTAGGGTAAAACTGTGAATACATAAAACCTTTTAATAAAGGATATAATCAGAATACATTTTTAATAATAGGGTCAAAATGTGATTATATAAAAATTGAGAGATCAAAAAAAAAAAACAATAAGTGCACAGTGTTTGCGCTGGATGAACAGTGCCCCGCAATATATTGTGCGGCACTGTTCATCTTCCTTAGATGGCGAGGGTTTTGCAGGTGGGTTGGAGCTCGTTTTTGCGTGGATTTCGCACCAACTTGGAGATAGAGAGGGATTTGGTGCAAGGTTGGAGATGGTCTTATATGGAATTAGATATTAGCCTGTTGCATCTTAGGTACTTTTCTTGTGAGCTACTTGTTTTGCTGCTATGGATATTTAATTTAATACTTGGGAAATCCCTTTGATCCGGATCCTAATGTATATGATGCAAACTTTGAAGATTTTTTATTATTGGAAATCATGATCAATTATTCGAAAACTACCTCACGTCTTGTTTGTTTCTGTCGTTTTTGTTTCCCTATGAATTTTATAGGTTACAACTATTTTCTAAGTGAAGTAGTTGTGGATTTTTATTTATGTTAATCATAAAAATATGGGTATGGTTTCTTGGGATTTACTTGTTCTTATTGAGGAAGCTTGTTAGTTATAATCCCCAGTCTTGTAAATGGTCATTAAAGTGTTATTTAGAATACAATTTTAGTTATAAAGGGGATTTTCCTATTATTTTCCCAAAATTATTTTTTACCTTAGCAACAAAAATCTTCTACCTATTTTCTTCTTTCTCTAAAAAAAAAAAAAAAAAAAAAAAAAAAAAAAAAAAAAAACACCCTTAAGTTTAATATTCACCAAATATATATATATACACACAGCAGCATATAGTGGATTCATATTCATCAAACAATTTGATATCTTTTGCACACGATAATTCTTTCTACTTGAACTTTTGTTTTTTTCTGTTTATTTTTCTTATTCACATTGTTATGTATATTCGAAGATGTCTTGTATTTTGACTATGATCATCCATGGAAGCATATGATATTATTATTATTATCATTATTAATTTTTTAAATTATGAAAAAAATAATCTATTAACATGAATGTGATAATAGCTTCCGATTTTGATTATACAATTACATTAGGGTTTGATATTGAAGAAATGATTTATGATATTAAAAATTCAAACAACATTAAACTTAAGTGTTAGAATCAATTTTGTTCTTTCAAAAAAAAAAAAAAAAAACAGTTCATTTGTTTCAGCGAAATGGTTGAATAGAGAAAAAAAAAACATTAAAAATGGAGAGCTGAACAATTAGAGAGAAGAAAATGAAATACATAAAGAAAAGATTTTATATATAAAAGAAGGAAAAAAAAAAATTGCTAAGGTAAAAGATATTTTTTACATATATATCTTAAAAGAACCAAATCTAAATAGTCTTGAGATTTTATCTTGAGATTTCACTATCTAAATAGTCATGGGCAATTTTGTAATATAATAATATAATAAAATAATGAGCTAAGTAAAAAAAAAAAAAAAAAAAGGGTATATGTGCCTTTAATTTTCTAGGCTGTTTCACCGGACATCCTTACCTCAAAACCGTTTTAATTGATTATTCTATTAATATTTTTTGATCAATACAACATATTTGTATTGTTTTTTCAACTAAAATGAAGATTTAAAGAATATCTATTATTTCACTTTAAACGGTTATGAGACAAGGATGTCCAATGAAACTGCCTCAATTGATTATTCTATTAATTTTTTTCTAGATATATACAACATATTTGTACCTTTTTTTCAATTACAATGAAGATTTAGGGAATATCTATTGTTTCTCTTCAAATGGTTTTGCGGCAAGGATGTCTAGTGAAACAGCCTAGAAAATTATAGCCACACAAACCCGTCTTTTTTTTTTTGAGTAATTGGCACAAATCCGCCCCAGACTATACCAGCTTTTGTATGTTGCCCCCTAAACTATTTTATTAGGCACTAAACCCCCTGAACTATCACATATTGACAATCATTTGGGTTTTTTCTCCCCTGAGGGGGCATCTTTAGTCTTGGTCTGCCAATAAGTGATAGTTCAGGGGGTTTAGTGCCTAATAAAATAGTTTAGGGGGCAACATGCAAAAGCTGGTATAGTCTAGGGGGATTTGTGTCAATTACTCTTTTTTTTTTTTTTTTACAAATTATTTATTAAATATTCCTTTTGGTGTTTACTAAAAAGAATATTTAATAAATAATTTGTCTCACTTTTTGGGTGTCAAGTGAGTGTTGATTACAAACAATTGATTATTCTATTAATTTTTCCTAATATATACATATTTGTATTTTTTTTTTTTTTTAGCTACAAACAAATAATTGATTATTCTATTAATTTTTCCTACTATAAACATATTTATATATATATATTCAGATACATTGAAGCTTTAGAGAAAATATCTATTATTTCTCTTCAAACGGCTTTGAGGCAAGAATGTCTAGTGAAACAGCCTGGAAAAGTAAAGGTACATATACCTGTTTCTTACAAATTATTTATTAAATATTCCTTCTGGTTAACTTCTACCATGCATAGTTTCCATCACCAAAAGGAATATTTAATAAATAATTTATCTCACTTCTCGGGTGTCAGGTGAGTGTTAATTACAAACAATTGATTATTCTATTAATTTTTCTGGTGTATACATATTTGTATATATATTTTTCAGCTACAATGAAGCATTAGAGAATTTTTCATTTTATTTTTTTTTTTGCTAAGAAGGATTATGCTAATACTGACTATACTTTAAAAATTTTAAATAAATAAATAATAAAAATTAAAAATTAAAAAAATAAAAAATAAATAAAAAAAAACCGTAGAGAGGAGAACTAAATAGTTAGAAAATCCATTCAAAAGATAATATGCTGCGGTGTAGATTGAAGATTCTAGAAAATAAGGATGTATACAAAATCCATTTAATAAGGATGTATACTATTTGGTTCAATATTTAGCCGGTACTAATTGAATTGCCTTCATTTCTTCTAGATATTTGATTGAAGTCGGTCTGCACATGTCAACGCTCCTTTTAAATTCTACTAAAAAGAAATTCCTCATCTTCTGCAATCAATGATCATCAATTGATCTATATATATCCATTTAAGATTTTTCGTCTTTTGTAGGGGCAGTCGGATTAAGAGAGATTCTGGGTATCTCCCACTAAGTTGTCAAAAGAAGAACTAGATGGCGGGTGAGGAAGAAGTGGATTGACTCGTGTTGCTTCTGTCTGAGCACCGGCTGGATTCCTGCCCAATCTTTGTGAATCTCTCGATGGCCTAAGGTCAGAAGCATCTGATTACAAAGATGTCTTTAGAGGTGTCAAAAGGGCTGGGCCGGGCCTGCCCCGCCTGAAATTCTAAAGCCCAATCAGATAAAGGTTTGGACCTGTTACTGTTCGGATCAGGTCGGGCCGATAAATAGTAAGATAATGAATGTTAAGACCAGCCCAAGATAAGTGTGTCTTTCAGGCTTGATCAAACCGGACCTGGGCCTGAACAGGCCAAGCCCAAATGATGTTGATATTTGATGATTTATAAAATTATAAAAAAACAAAGGTAATGAATCTTGAATCGAACACGCGACCTTGATCAAAAGGAAAGCCTTTCACTAGTTTTCCATCAAGCCAGATTCGATTACATAAATCATTAAACATTTAACTATATAAATGATATATAAACAAATCAAAATATATAACCATCAGACACGTTAAACTCAAATATTTTGTCATTTAAAAAAAATAAATAAATAACTCAAATATTCAAATTGCAAATGATATTAAATAAATATATATTGTAATAAATTATTATACAGTCCGGATTTTTTCGGGTTCGGACCAGGCTTGGCCCGCACAGTAATTTATAAAAGCCTAGCCCAAATTCGGGCTTTAGATGATTGGGTCAGACCAAGTTCGGATCTGCTACAGTACCGATCCGGGCCAAGCTGGTCTTGAGCTGGATTCGCACCAGGCCGAACTAGCCCAGCCCTTTTAACACCTCTAGATGCCTGTATAGTAGAAACATCTCGATGGCTTGTAGTAGGGCGAACTACTAGCTGGGTTTAGGGTGGAGTAAAAGGGAATTCCACTCCAGCAAAAGCATTAGAGAATATCTATTATTTCTCTTCAAACAGTTTTGAGGCAAGGATGTCTTGTAAAATCGCTTGGAAAAATGAAAGGTATATATACCGTTTTTTACAAATTATTTATTAAATATTCCTTTTGGTCAACTTCTACCCTAGTTTTAATTGGTCTGACTTCTTGGATTTTAGGTGGGTGTTAATTATAAATAAATGATCATTCTATTAATTTTTCTTGATATATACAATTTTTTTTAATTTTTTTTTTTACAGTTAAAATGAGGATGTCTAGTGAAATAGCCTATAAAATTAAAGATACATATACCCCTTTTTTTTACAATTTATCTATTAAATATTCTTTTTAGTCAACTACCATAGTTTTAGTCTCTCACTTCTCGGTGCCAGGTGAGTGTTAATTATAAATAATTGATTATTCTATTAATTTTTTCTGACATATTTGTATTTTTTTCAGCTACAATGAAGCTTTAGAGAATATTTATTATTTCTCTTCAAATAGTTTTGAGGTAAAGGATATGTACTGAAACAGCCTGGAAAATTAAAAATACATATACCCATTTTATTTGTGATACTTAGCTCGCTATTTTGCTATACTATTATATCACAAAATTGCCCATGGCTAATTAGACAGTGAATTTCAAGTTTTTTTTTTTAATTATTATTTTTTTATCTTATTGTAAATGTTTTATTTGAGTTTCTTCCGGTGTGTTAGAGTTCTGCACATTGGATATTAGAGGATACTGTAGTAGGTAAGATATTTTTATTTACCTTATATTAATATGTTAATACGATAGTAGTAGGGGTTTGCTACGTCGGCACCGCTAGCGTCGAGGCTGCTAATGTCGAGGCCACTAACGAAACTTTAGGCCACTAATGGTGCCGAAGTAGTCGTATACTCATCGTTGGTAATCCACTATCATTATCGTAGTGTCGTAGTGTTATCAGTTACTCTTCTACTAGTGTTCTCAGTTTCTCTATGAGTCGGTTTATGGAACATTAGGCCATTAACGGTGCCTCTAATGCCGGAGTAGTTGTCTACTCATCGTCGGTACTCCACTATCACTATCGTGGTGTTGTAGTGTTCTCAATTACTCTTCTACTAGTTTTCTCAGTTTCTCTATCTGAGTCGGTTTTTTTAGTAGTAGTTTGCTTAAACATAGGTTTTTAATTCAATGTTTGTTGTGAATCTATGATGTGAGATCCCTGTACTACATTTCTATATACAAATGAATCAATTTTACTTTTGAATGAAAACAATATATATTAATATAAGGTAAATGAAAATATTATATATATCTTTACTCGGTATATTTACCTTAATTTTCCAAATTGTTTCACTAGACATCTTTGCTCCAAAACCGTTTGATGAGAAATAATAGATATTATCTAAATCTTCATTGTAGCTGAAAAAAAAAAAATACTAATATCTATATATAAGAAAAAAAATGAATAGAATAATCAATTGTTTGTAATTAATACTCAATTGACATCCGAGAAGTGAGATAAATTATTTATTAAATATTCCTCTGACCAATTTCTAAGTTCTGTCCATCACTTAATGGAAATTGTAGTAGAAAATGGTGATAGAAACTATGGTATACTTAGAAGATGAATCTCCACTGTCCATCTCAACCGATGACCGTGGTTTCAAGTACTTGAACAATGCACCTCTTACCGCCATTGTCGAATAAAATGAAGAAATCGTTCGTGATAAATAGATGTTTTTTTAGGGTTTGACGATTCCGGAATGAGAGTCAAGAGATGTTGATAAATATCTCATGCGTCATTATTTTGAAGTATTACCATTTTTGTTTTTTTGTTTTTTTGAACGAAAAAAAGAATTGGTATAGATGGTGAAATTCACAATCAACTCTTGGGTTAATGTGCTACCAATGTCTGCTTTTGATTCTATCTAATGATGTAAACAAGACATTTCACAAATATCACCATAGATGATTAAAGTAACTATGTGAAACCTTCAAATGACAATTAAGAGGAAAACTAAGTCAATTCACTCATCAAAAGTTGGGTTGCATCGGAGCTTGATCCACCATCACCATAAAGAACCTCGAGGTTATTTCGGGCATCCAGACAAGATTGAGTGACTTCAATAAAAAGTGGACCCGTCACTTCTCTACCCCCGACTAGCTTTTTTGGCCTTGTTCTCTCAAAACAAGCCTATCAATACATTCAGTCCAGTTATAAATTATAGTCGTAATTGGTTCACCGGAATTTGACTAAGTCGTTTGAAATCACTTTCATTGATAAAAGGTCTCATAAGCAGCATTCTCTATCTAGAGTTTGAAAAATATCTCTTTTGATCCATGCCGTAAACTTATGTTAACTTTTTAACGCAATTAATATTTTATCCCCTTATTAATAATTTAATTTATTTTGAAACCAGAAAAGTTTTTTTAAAAAAATAAGATGAATCTCTACCGTCCATCTCAAAGATGGACAGTGGAGATCCTTTTTTTTTTTTTTTTTAACAGCGATTTTTTTTTTTTTAAATCCACTAATTCCAAAGAAAAAAAAATAAAGAAAAAAAAGGAGTTGATGAAGATCTCGATTGAATCTCTACTGTCCATCTATTGTCCATCTTTTGCATCTCTATGAAGACCTAAGATAGATCTCCAAGACCGCCACTAACCGCTGCCGAATCTAGCATAATCGTCGTTGTTGCTGAACCCAACCGTCGCCAATAGAACCTAGAAATCCCCCAACCGTAGCCAAAACGAACCTAGAAACCCTCAATCACCAAAACAAACCCATTAGCCTTTCCCACCACCAAAACTCAACCTAACAACCCTTCCCACCACCAAAATACAAATCAAAAACCCCTCACACCACCAAAATACAAACCAAAAACCCCTCATTCCGCCAAAAGCAAACCTAGCCACAAACCCTTGCCGCCATAAACCCATACTCTCTCACCGCCACAATCATCATCAAATTTGAACCCCAACTACCATAGCTCACATCAAAATCAATGCCCAACAACAGCCACAAACCTCGCCGCCATAAAACTAGCCAAAAATCGAATTGCAAAAACCCACAGAGTGAGATAGTGGTGAGAGAGAAAGGGACAATGTTGAGAGAGTGTTTTTTTTTAATAAGAGAGAGATAGATAGTGAGGAGAGAGAGAAAAGAGAGATCGATTAGGGTGGCACCACTCCAATCAATAGCACATACAAGCCCATATCATAAGACATGTAAAGAGGCATTAAACTTGAAATGACATATGACACATGTCACGTGTGAGATACTTCAAACTATATCTTACCATGATGAAACATGAATGCAAGAAAATACAAATTTTTGACATTGCATTTATCCAACACTAATTTTTATGGCATCTTTTTTAACATTTACTCACGTAAAATGCAAATTCAGAATATATTGGTATACAAACAACCCTTGTATTAATGAATTCTCACCCAAAAAGTTAAGTTGAAACTTGAGATGTAAGGTGACACAGGGGCCACTAACAAGTGCTTACACAAAAAATATACATGTTTAAAAGACCTCTATTTTAAACTTTAGCTCATTATCACACAATTGGAAGGCATAAAGACAAGCATCCATGCACTACAACAATTACACATCTACATCTCAATTCAAGTCAAATGAACCTCAATATAAACTGAGTTATAGTTGGCCACAACAATAATTCTCCCTCATTCCACCTTTATCCATGACCATATATTTTATAACTTGGTTAAAACAATATTGTTTTCCCACTCCCCTATACCTAGGCAACCAAAAATCAACATTTATTTCCTACTATCATAACATATTATTCAACACAAAAAGCCCAATGACTCATACATCATATAAAATGCCAACTTATTAAGTATGCATATAATTTCTTTAAGTTTTTATGTTAACTACCAAAAATGGCTAAGAAATCAAGGAAGTACTTTTCCCTGTGTATCGTAGTAGGACCAGGACTAGTCCACTAGAGACCATCCCTATCTCGGGACAATTAGGCTTAGCATGAACTCACCCTACCCTCCAACATTAGTCTTAGTTAGTATCAGGATTCCCAACACAACCGGGACTGGCCAGCGTGCCATGACGGCCCGACCTATCCTAGTCATATCCTAGAAATCTATCCACCAAGACAGAGATAGATCACCAAGGAAGAAGGACCCCATGAAGCTCCACACTATTCCAAGGAGTCAAGACGCCCTAACCCTTGGAGAATATTCTAGAATTGCCACCAGGATCGCAAGGATTGATGCAAGCCCTATGAGGTAAACCAACTCGACTAAAGGAGAAAATCTAGCAAAAGGCAGTTGGTAGTTAAGCATTAAATTCGGGCAGTTATCAAAGAAAGGGCAATAACTGATGGCCCAGATTGCGCTTCGCCTCCCAGCACCAACGATTTGATGGGGGTCCAACTCAGCCCTACCCAATGTTAACTCCAACCATCACTAAAGAGGAACATGAGTTCTAACAGGTAAAATAAATGCAGAAAGCTCCTAAGCAAGAAAGGAAAATGGTGGGAGGAAAGCAGCATCTCGAGCCAGCAAAAGTACTTTTAACCGATTAAAATCGAGGAAAATGCCACGTGATCACCTACGAAGCGCCTATATGGAAAGTAAGACATATGTGGGACCATCCTGACCCTACGAGGCCTGTGTTGCGCCTGTGACCAATTCAAAAAAACGGTGGAGATTCCTCGACGGCTATCCCGCCTAAAGAATAGTCTCCCACCTACCCATTTGACCTCCTAGTCAGCATTAGTGCACATCGGAGCAATCACGTCCCTCTGGGTCATGTGCCATTGTGGGCCCTGTGTAAAAGAATGGTGAGAATCGTGCCAAAGACTCCCGCATTGGAGGATCCTCCTCACCTACCATGTCTAAGGTACCCTATAAATACCCCAACTCAAGAAGAGTTGATGGTTAGAAAATATAGGGAGAAGAAGAGCATTATCCTATTATTGAATGACTTGTCTCAAGTAAGACACTTTCATTGTGTAATCTCCTACTATAACGACTGGTTTCATCGATTAAAATCCCCATTACACCAAGATAAATATATATATATATATATATATATATATAAAGAGAGAGTTTTTCTTTGAGAGAAGCGTAACTTATTAAGATGGATAAATGAGAATTATGATTTGATCTTCCTTACATGAGACTGTTTCTAACCACCAATAAACTGTCCCATGATACATCACCACCTTTAACGTTGTAACCAGCTCTATCATGACTGTTCCAGCACAGCTGGGAATTAGTACAGGTTGAAGCCTAGTACGGCCTGATCCCCCTTCAGCCGAGCAAAGCCTGGTCCTAGTAACATGCCACCGACCGCGACCCGGCTCGCTAGTCCATACCTGGACCCCTCTAATTGTGGAATACTACTCCATTCGGTCTAAGTGTTATCCAAAAAGCCAACACAAATTTTACAAATAACAATTTATTTTCTTTTCATTCTTTTTTATCTTGCAATTTATAAAATTACTTTTCTTTTTTTTATATCAGCACCATGTATATCAACAAACGTAAGCTATTTAGTGTTTGGAAAAGCGCCCTAGGCGGCCGCTATGATTATGGCCTAGACAAATGGCCTAATCCCATGTTTAGTGACATTTGGGTTAAGAGTCCCACTAGCTAAATAATCCCATAATTCTGGGATAATATATACCCACATCCCACCCCATCTCTATTTGTCCCAAGACTATCTACCATGTGGACCCCACCCATTTAATTCATTCTCATCACTTTCTTTTCCAATGTTTCCTCTCTCTCTTAAACCAAACCAAACCCAGATTTCTTCAAGACTTCAATCTTTCCTCTCTCTCTTTCTTCAACCTTTCGTCTCTCTCTTTAATACATTTCTCTCTTTTACACCAACCCACCCACCCACCCACCCACCCACCCACCCACTGTTTCTCTTTCTCTTTCTCTTTCAACAAATATCACCCCTAAACCCAGAACCCAAACCAAGGTTCGAATCACCACCACACAAACACCATAACCTTTTTTTTTTCTCCTCTCAACCATATTCAAATCAAAATTGAAAAAACAAACAAAACAATGGCGCGTGGAGATTGATTGAGAGAGAAAGAGATGAGATCGAGAGATGGTTCAGAGATGATCAAGTGTGAAGATCTGTGAAGGTGATGACCATGCACTTATGAAGAGAGAGATACTGATGATTTGTAGAAGAAATTATTGATTTCTTAACAAGAAAATATGAGGCTGAGAGGTAGATTGGTAGAAGAAATTATTGATTTCTTAAAAAGAAGAAAATATAAGGCTAAGAGGTAGAGAGAGTGACAACTAGTGATGGTGGATAATGACCCAGGATATTTTTTATTTATTAATTCATTGATTTTTGAATTAATAAATCATTAATTGTTATTTTTATTAATGTTTGAATTAATATATTTATCCCAATCCCATGTTTCACCAAACAAAACATGGTATTAATTCAGTCTAGTCCCACATTTCTCCAAACAAAGCATAGTATTAATTTAGTCCAATCCAGTCCAAATCAATCCCATCTAATCCCAGTCCCATCTTAATCCATTCCAATCCAATGAAATAGCCCAATCCAATCCAATCCAATCCCGCGCACCAAATGTGCCCTAAGGTCTTAAAGGCGGTTGTGGCATCATATAAGTGGCGTCCAGACGCCTACAGCTGCAAAGTCTATAAAAACTATTACAGAGACTACGCGATTAGAGACCTCTGATTTGTGAAGGAAGGAACATCTAACCTCTTCAGTAGATAAATGATGTTGTGAGGCGACCGAAAAGATGTTGGTGTCTCCATGGTTTCGTGGGACCGATGACCATGGTTTCATGTACTTAAGCAATGCAGCTAATGCACCTTTTGTCGGCATTGTCAAAGAAAATGAAGAAATAGTTCACGAGAAATGTATGTTTTTTTTTAAGGGTTTGATGATCCATGAGTGAGAGTCAAGAGATGTAGATAAATATCTCTTGCGTTGTTACTTTAAGTCCCTCTAGTTTGAGGTATTACTTGTTTTAGTCTTTGTAATTTGAAAAATGTCTTTTGGTCCATGTTGTCAACTTCTGTTAACTTTTCAATGCAATTACTATTTTAGCTTTTTAATAATAATTTAAATTATTTTAAAATCAGGAAAGTTTTTTTAAAAAATAAGATGAATCTCTACCGTCCATCTCTATTTTTTTTTTTTTTAAATAGAGATGGACGGTAAAGATCCATCTTTTAAAAAAAATAATTAAAAACAACAATTTTTTTTTTTTTTTTTTTTGTGTAAAAAAGTGGAGATCCTGACCACTTAATCCAAGGAAAAAAAAGAAAAGAAAAAAAAAAGGAGTTGGTGGAGATCTAGATTGAATCTCCACCGTCCATCTCACGTACATCTCTTGCATCTTTGTGAAGATCCAAGATGGATCTCCAAGACCACCACCACTCGCTGCCGCTGCCAAACCCAGCAATATCGTTGCTGCTGCCATTGAACCCAACACCAGCACCATCGCCGCCATCGAAGAACCCAACACCATTGTCACCCAATCGAACCTATAAATCCCTCAACCACCGCCAAAACGAACCTAGACACCCCCAGCCACGGAAAACGAACCCAAATGCCCCTTCCACCACAAAAACCCAACCCAACAACCTCTCCCACCACCAAAATCCAAACCAAAAACCCCTCCCACCACCAAAATCACCTAGCCACAAACCCTCACTGCCACAAATTCCCCACAAACCCAGCCTTCATTGCCGCCACAAATCCCATCAAATTTGAACCCTAACCGCCACATCTCACACCAAAATCGATGCCCAACAGCAGACATAAACCTCACCGCCACAAAACCAACGAAAAATTGAACCACACCAACCCATAGAGAGAGATGGGGGTGAGAGATAGAGAGGTCGTGGTGAGAGAGTTTTTTTTTTTTTTTTTTTGAATGAGAGAGAGATCGATGGTGAGGAGAGAGAAGATGATGATTTTTTATTTATTTTTAATTATCTAATTTAATTATATTATTAATTTATTTCGTTCATTTACCATTTTACCCTTCACTCATCATTAAATATCTATCGAAACTTGACGGTAGGAACTAAAATCACAATTAATAATAGGGATAATTACCCCAGTGGCTATCAATTTGATGACACATTATCAAAATGGCCACTAGATTGGGAATTGGTTTCAAAATGGTCATTTTTGGTGAAAAGTGTGACACTAATGGCCATTCCATCTAATTCCATCAAATTCCATCGAATGAGTGGCATTTTAGTAAATAAGGGGATAACGATTATTTATTTTAGATGTTTTTTGGAAATCAATTTTTTCAGTGAGTGGCATTTTGGTAAATAAAGGGATGACATTAATTTATTTTAGATGTTTTTTGGAAATCAATTTTTTCTTTTGTTTTTTGAAACGAATAATTATATTTAGTGTGTATATATGTATAACATATCTCAAACACACACACACACATATATATATTTACACACACTAAATATAATTTTTCGTTTAAAAATACTAATGAAATGGTTTAGATTATTACACACACTAAATATATGTCTCTTCTTTGTTTTTTTAGTTTTTTTTTAGATTTTGTAGCCATAATCTTCTCAAAATATATATAAATATATATATATATATATAAATGTTATATCAGTGCGCACTAATATAACTTCATCAGTGCATTGGATGTGAACCATTAGATTTACATACTTTGACTTAAAGTGTATGCACTTATCAAAACTTCATAATCAGTGGTCCACATGCATTGGTACTGATGTAGTTACATCAGTGTACATTGATGTGAATGAGATCGTATATATATATATATATATATACAGAAATGTTTAAGTCGGTGCGCACTGATATAACTTCATCAGTACGTTGGATGTGGACCATTAGATTTACATACTTAAACTCAAAGTGTATGCAGTATACACTTGTCAAAGCTTCTTCATAATCAGTGGTCCACATGCAATACACTGATGTAAGTTATATTAATGCGCACTGACCAGAACGAGACTGTATATATATATGGTCCCGTTCACATAAGTGTGCACTGATGTAACTACATCAGTACTAATGCATGTGGACCACTGATTATGGATAAGCTTTGACAAGTGCATACACTTTGAGTAAAAATATGTAAATCTAATAGTTCACATTCAACGCACTGATGAAGTTATATCAGTGCGCACCAACTTGAACATTTCTGTATATATACGTATTTGAGATATGATATAAATATATACACACACTAAATATAATTATTCGTTTTAAAAAATAAAAGAAAAAATTGATTTCCAAAAAACATCTTAAATAAATCAATGTCATCCCCTTATTTACCAAAATGCCACTCATTGGATGGAATTAGATGAAATTGCCATAAGTGTCACACTTTTCGCCAAAAATGATCATTTTGAAACAAATTCCCAATATAGTGTCCATTTTGATAGTGTGTCATCAAATTGATGGCCACCGGTGTAATTATCCCTTAATAATAACAGTTTGGACGAAAATAGCCATTTTTCAAACTAAGTAGCCAAAACGGGTAATACCTCAAACTGGAGGGACGTTGTTAATAATATCACAAAAAACGAACGCTGAGGTCATTCATCCGATCATAGGCTCATAGCCGTTGGATCTGCATCAGGAACATGGCCGCCACAAAGATGACGGGTGATGTCCACACGCAGTAACGGCGGGATCCTCCCCGCTTAAAAAAAGCGCTTTCTGTCGGTCCTACCGTCACTTGACTTCACAAAACAAATGTCAAATACCATATTTCAAAAAAATCATAACAATAAAAGAAAAATGCCCAAATACCAGAAAAAATCTCAAAGCAAAACCCTCTCACACTCACTCACTCTCCATTGCTCCTTAATTTAGGGTTTCTCATCTCTTCACTGCATAATATCAAATGGACGAGTCATCGTTGCAACTCGTCTGCGAAATAGGCAACCAACTCGCTCGACTCACTCGCTTCAATAAGGGCCTTTTTCTCAAGTCGCTCAAAGTAACATATTCTTCCTCTTACATTGTTTTGTATAAATCTGCGTGAAATTTATTTGTGTTGTAATTTTTTCAAGTTATGTTCTGTGCTGATTATTGTGTTTTACTGTTAATGGTTGCAGTGAGTCGCTGATTAATTTGAAAAAAAAAAAAAAAAAAAGAAGATAGTAAATACTGTAGAATATATCCAACCATAAAATGTGTCGAAAAATATAAATCTAATTTGTTTGTCTAATGTGGTTTGCTTCGGTTAAACATGCAATGGGGACATTGATTAAGTAGAATTAGTATGTGGAGGTGGATGAGAACATGTTATATATAATTATAATTATGATCGTTTATATATATATATATATATGCAGAAATCGTATATAACAATACATTTTTGAAGTAAAATTAACATTTTCCAGTGTTGCTTTGCCTTCTATGGAATGTGGGTTCCTTTAAGCTGAAGAGGACTCGGAAATTTGAACCTGCAATTCACATTTCTCATGAGCTCTTTTGTAGGGCGTTGGATTATTTGCTTAGTAGATAAATTAAAATTATTTGCTCCAACTAATGGTATAATTTGGTTTCATCTTATTTTATAATTTACTCTGCAGCAAGCTGCAAGTGCTTTCTCGGAAATTGAACAGCCTTTAGCACCAGAAGCTTCCACAAAGAAAAACGCTCTTAAAAAGTTAGATGCCGCCACAAAACCTCTGAGGAAATCTATCATTAAGCATGGCCTACTTCAGCAAAATGATAAAGATGTTAGACTGTTTGTAGCCATATGTGTTAGTGAAATGTTCCGGATCTTGGCACCCGAGCCGCCTTTTGAAGACAAATATCTTAGGGTAAAATTTTTTTACGCATGTGTTATTTTGCACATATACCAAAGTGACCAAGTTATTTTCTCTTCTTGTGCATCTCTGCAACTTACCTAATTTTTTTTTTTATTTCAGGGAATTTTTGAACTTATTGTTAGCATATTTAAGGAGCTAGGTGATACAACATGCCCATTCTTTTCAAGGAGAGTTAAAATATTGGAGACTGTGGCTCGATGTAAATGTTTTGTGATAATGCTGGATATTGACTGCAATGATTTAATTCTTGGAATGTTTAATAATTTTTTCTCTATTGTCAGGTTGAGTTCCTTCCTCTCTCATCACTTTTAGTATTTAATTATTAATATTTTTTTTTTCTTTTGAATTTCCATGTTCATAAAGAAATCAACAATTTGTTTTAATTGTTCCTTTTGTTAACTTGATCTCATTCATTTTGATGTGTTGAACTTGAACTATCATACTCTGCAAACTTATATATCTGCTAACTCAAATATATTCTAATACATAAATATAAGCCGGGGTTGAGGTAGGTTTCTACACAAGCCCAACGAATTATAGATAAAATTCTTAATTTTACTTTTAGACAAATATGAATTATTGCTATTGGATTAAATAATCTTTAATTTATAATCAAACATGACACTTTGGTTTCTTTTGGCTATGTACACTTGGGTTAACTTGATATATATTACCGTTATTCTCCAAAAATTATGAGATTATGTAATTTTTTATAAGAAATTTGTTTTTTTAATGAGATTAGAAAAATATCATTATGCTTCGCTCCATGAAATTATTACATATGTCTTGTACTCATTATTACATACTTAAGTGTACTTAATTGTGTCGTCTGCAAGTCTTGATGTTTTGATTAGACAACTTTCTCAGATGAGAGCCTCTATTGAATCCTTTACATCTACTCGTTTAAGGTCTCTTGTCATTGTACAAGAGGTTTTGGGTTTGGGTCCCACTCACACTAGGGTGGGGAAGGGTTTGATTTATATTTATTGTAATAAAGAAAATTTAAAAAGAAGAAGAAAAGTTTAACTTTAAGCTTCCATTGGATTAAATATTTATTGGTGTAATTCTAATCTCTTGCTTCTAGTTGTTGCCTTTACATAGGTATTTTTTCTATCTGTTGGCAATCTTATTTGTGTAATGTGTTATGATAACTTTATTGGTTTCATTTATTATTTTTACTTTATGAGCAATGATGGTGACAACCTTGTACTTCTTTCTTTGCAGTGAACATCATCAACAGAATTTGATTAATGACATCTTGTCTATAATGACACATATATTAAATGAGGAAGTTACTCAGCCACTTTTGGAAGTAATTTTGCAAAATCTTGTAAAGCAGGGGAAGGTAAGAGTCTGGTGAAATTGTTTCCATTGCTTTATATAGTTTAATCATTTGCTTTGCATGGAACAATAGTCAAAATATGATTAGATTTAGATAATGCGCTTGGCATGATTTAATTGTAAAAAAGGTTTGACTACATTGTGCATAGTAGTACAGGGACAAAATCAGCTGTCTTATGGTCTACTTTTTATTTTTATTTTTTGAAATGTAGTTACAAGCTATTTTTTTTGTTGCTCTTTTAATATTTTTAGCTTGGTGATTGGTGTTAGTGAGAGTATTTGATGCATTTTGTTATGGAATAGTGTACGGAATTCCTTATCGATCTGGAAATTGATACATTCTTTTTGTTGTTTCATTATCAGGATGTACCTTCTGCTGCTTCTCAGCTGGCTGTTTCTGTCATCCAAAGTTGTATGGAACAGCTTGAGCCCTCTGTTTGTGGGTTTTTATCATCTTGTTTTTTGGACAGAGATGCTGTAGGGAGTGAGCTCAAAGAATTTTACCATGAAATAATGTTTGAAATTTTTCGGTGTGCTCCTCAGATGCTTCTAGCTATCATGCCAAATTTGATCCAAGAATTACTGGTATGGCTATCATCTTATATGCTTCTGTTTTCAAATTTTTAGATTCCCTCCTTATTAGCATGGATTGAGTATTCTTGTTATCATGATACTTCTTTTTCAGTTTTTTGCACAAGTGTTCTTTTGGATTCTGCTTTTCCTACACTTGGATATGGATCTTTATATTCCTCAATACTTTTGAATTTATATGTAGGTTGATCAGGTTGATGTCCGAATAAAAGCTGTTAATTTAATTGGAAACCTCTTTGCACTGCCAGAAAACCATATTGTAGAAAAATATCATGATCTATTTATAGAGTTTTTGAAAAGGTTCTCCGATAAATCAGCTGAAGTTAGAGTGAGTGTCCTACAATGCGCCAAAGCTTTCTACTTGGCTAATCCTATTGGAAAAGAATCGCATGAAGTTCTCAGTAAGCTATTACTTGAATTCCTGTTTAATTGTGTTATGTTTCCTAATTCTAGAGGCTTAAAATTTTAATTTACAGACCACCTATGCTAATAATTTGATAATTGAGCAGCTGCTCTTGACAGTCGGCTATTAGATTTTGATGATAGAGTGAGAATGGAAGCAGTGATCGTTGCATGTGATATTGCCAGATCTAACCTGAAACTTGTTCCGCCAAAACTAATATCTGAAGCCACTGAAAGAATTCGAGATAAGAAGGTAATTGATTCCTTAAATGTTTTGTTTATTAGCAGACGAAAAAGCTGTCTGACATTCAACTATGTTTTTCTTTTTTATGAAGATTTCTGTTAGAAAGAAAGCCTTGCAAAAGTTGCTGGAAGTATATCGAGATTATTGTAAACAGTGTTCAGAAGGCCGCATGACAATATGCAATCATTTTGAACAGATTCCATGTAAAATCTTGATGCTTTGTTATGATTGTAAGGAGTTCAGGTCTGTTTATTTGAACCCTATGGCTTATCATACCAAAATAAGAGTTATATAATGTCAAATTTAATTATAAATCAATTTTTCCAGGTCCCAGAGCATTGAGCGAGTTCTTATGAATGATTTATTTCCTGTTCTTGAAATTGAGGAGAGGACAAGGCACTGGGTTCATTTGTTTTCTCATTTCACCCCTCTTCATTTGAAGGCACTGAACTCTATTCTATCTCAGAAACAAAGGTATTGCCGTATTGGTACACAGTTACTGCTATAATCAGGTGAAAAATGCCGTGCTCACTAGTTCTCGATGTTTTCAGGTTACGAACCGAAATGCAATTTTATTTGTCTTTGCGAAAGAAAGAGAAGGTATACTGCTCTATGTTTAAAATTGATGAGAGGACCACTTTCATGGTTCTTAGAATAATAGCTTTTTAGCCCTTGTACACAACTGTTGGCAAACACTTTTATAAATAGACTTTTGTGTTTATAAAAGCATGCTCAATCAGTAATTAGACCAGATATGTCGTGTGTGACTGTTGGTATTATTCATGATATTAGAGATGATCAATATAACCTATAAGATTTTGACTTTTTCGTTCTGCCAAACATTTCTTTTCTTAAAATATATTGGGCCTTTTCAGGATGTTGGTCATGGCAATACGTATTTTTATTTTTCTTTCCAAATACTATTGTTATATATACAAATTGATTGCATGAATGGGTGATGTCTCAGTATGTTACTGGCTTGCAGCTTGGGTTATGGTTCAGCATTTGGTTGTTTTGATTAATGAAGCGTGATAATATTTATTGCAGGGGAACCACCCTGAAGAGACGCAGAAGAGACTCGAAAGTTCGTTTGTGAAAATGTCAGTTTTGTTCCCGGATCCTTCCAAAGCAAAAGAGTGCTTTCAGAGATTGAACAAGATGAAAGATAATAACATTTTCAATGCGCTGGAGGAATTATTGGATCAACTGACAATTAAAGGGGGCCAGAATGCAAAAGTGCGTTGTTTACTTGTTCCCTTTCTTGTGTTTATTTGAACTGACAATTTGGTGCCTTCATTCCCTTTTAAAGTTTGTTTCATGACCTGCAGAGCATGCTAAATTTGTCATATTGAATGTGCTTAAAGTACTTTTTGTATTTACACATTTTTATCTGTACAGTGGTTTTGAGTAGAGTTTGTTTAGCAAAGAGTATTTTATTTAACTTATCTTTGGTGCTTTCTTGAAATTTTATCAGGCCTATGTTTGGTATTTGTCAGAAAACTAGTTTCTCAGTGAATTATTAATTTGAAACAAACTCTGTTTGGGTTCTTACTAGTAGGATTGTCTATGGTGTTTAGGAATTGAACAAATTTCTCAAGTTACACTAAGAAAACTGGTTTAAGAGAAATTTGAACCTATATGTTTTTTTTGTTCTTCAGGTTTGCTGTATATACATAAATCTGGTGATCCTCTTTTATTGGCAGAGACCTGCTTATAGGTTATTCCTCTATGAAAATTGTGGCGCACTGATTGTGCAATGTGTACCTTTCTCATGACAATTCTAATAAGAGCCTACTATACAATGAGTTTTGTCTGTTAAGGTCCCATGTGTTGCGTAGGAGGGGATAATTTGGAATTAGGATTTAATGAGATTGGGATTTGATGGGATGGATTAGATTAAAAAAGTACAAGCTTTTGTTTGGTAGTTGGTACAACATGGTATTGAATTGAACATAAGTTGGATTAAATTAATTTTTACATAAAATAAAATTATTTTAAATAATTTCTAAATAAAATAATATAATTGAAATTATATTTGGGTGAGACAAGATTACTATTGAAATAAGATATATATATATTTTAAATTAAAATGATTTTTTATTTAAATAAAACCTTTTAAATTATTTTTAAATAAAACAAAATAATTTATAAGAGAACGGGGTTGTTTTTATAAACTACTATAATTAACTATTATAATTTTTAATTAAAATAAAATAATTTATGCTATCTTAATATTATGTATTTATGAATTTATTTTTTAAATACTTCCTGTCCCATCCCCCACATCCTATGGGGGAAGGTGGGACTGGAAGGTCCCACTTGCCTGGGATTAAACTCCCACAGCGCTCAGATTGTGCAGGGTTGGACTTTTTAAAGTCACCAAATACTGGCTTCTAAACACAGGAGTCGTGATTTCAATATTAGAAGCCGCAACAATCAACATCTGAAGCAATGTTATGGAGTCGCTAAGCTTGTTTACGAATTTCAAAACTAAGACATGGCTTAATTAGGTTTGATGTAATTGCATGACATTGATGCAATATAAAAGAGTAAACCCCAATGAACAAATGCACCTTGATTTGTTGTCTAAACATAATTAAAACAGGACATTGAGGGCACTCATTTCAGCTTGCAAATGGTTTGTTTGCACTACTATAATTTGAGAAAACCATTCCCGTTATATCATGTTTGTGACTATGGGGACCTATCTGGTGGAATATGTTATAATCGTCAAGAATTACCAAACTGAACTAAATTTTAGGCGAATGAGGAGCCTGTGATTTAACAAAATTTGTAAACAAATTGTGCTGTTGTTTTCATGCTTTCTATCTCTTTGCTTATGTGGATTGGAGTGAAATCTAATTGCTTAGCATTTGCTTATTGTCCACTGCCAAGCGATTGCCTTTGCTCTTCAGAAAAAAAGTTGCCCTCTTTCTATTAAATGATAGTTTTTCTTTATGATTTATTAACCAGATTAATGAACTTAATTAAATGTGTATCAACATTTGTAATATGGCATCCTCATTATATTAATTTAAATGTTGTCATTATCCTTTAAAGCTAGGGTTTGCCTCTTTCTATTTAGTGAAAAATTATATTTATGGTTTATAATCAGATGTTTTTTTTCTTCTAATTTTCAGGACAATTTTCTGAAATTAATTGGAGACAAACATCCAGATTTTAAATTTTTACAGTTGCTCTCCTCAAAATGCTTGTATATATTTGATTCAGAGCATGTACGCTGTATTTTGGATGATCTTTCCAGCAATGGATTTGGTGAAAAGCATTTGGAGGCTTCTTCCGTTAAACTTCTTCTGGTAAGAATAGCTTCTCAATGGATCTTACTTATGTTTTTCTTTTCTGATGCATGAAATGGCAATATTTTCATCCTAATACGACATCCAAGAATGAGAAAATTACTGATGGCAAAATACTCATCTGCATTCTGCTCACTGATCACTGAGGCATGATATATATTATGACTCTGTGAGCCTGTAGTTACATAAAACTTGAGTCAGAACATAAACAATCTGGTTTTCTTTGTGAAAATAAGTCCACAACTCTTTATTGCTTTGCGGCCTTGGCTCAATCAAACTACACTTCTTTCCTTGTTCTTAAATCTCGAGAGTAGAGTGGTGTTTTATGAGAACAAAATATGTAAAATCTGTGTGAATTTCAATCTGAAGAACTAGGATGTGTTTTCAATTTTTTTTATTTTTATTATTGTTATTCTCTTTTAAAATATAACATGCTTATGAACATAACAAAATATTTAACAAGCCTTTTGAACATTAAGCAGAAGAGTCTGGAAGAAGCCATCACAATTCACATGACACAGCATTCTTCTCATAATGTTCTTAATAAAAAGTAAAAATAAAGCATGCTTTTCATAGTGTCAAACTTTGATATTATCATTACAATGGTATTTAAATAGATTTCAGTTGTACCATGCTAGAACATAAACTTACTAAGGGATTTTTGTTAATATCGTTCGCTTGATGGCTTTGGCATTCCATCTGATGTAGGCTATTATCAGCGTTTTTCCTTTGCTACTGAGAGGTTTGGAACTGCAGTTTCAGAGGTTGTTGGAGGGCAATGATCTGATTGATGATAAGCTTATTGAAATTTTGGCAAAAGCTGGCCCTCATATTTCTGTCAAATTCTGGTAAATTCAGTTCTATATATGTTGGCTTTGACTTGTGATACTCTGAACTATAGTGCTTGTTAGAAACTTAGAATGATATACTATGAAGTTTGACAATGAAGAAGCTTCGTTTAATGGAGTATGTTTTTGTTTGAGCTCTAGCTTGGATAGTTTATGGTTAATCTTTTTGGTCAAACAGTGGCTGTTGGATCAAATGCTCAGATTTGGATGAATCATTATAGTTACTTTTTTTAGGTTTTTCTCTTTTAAAAGAAGTTTTATTGAATTTTGGGATCCTTGAGATCAGCATAGCTGCATAGTTTAAAATAAAGGTTTATCATATTGCTAATGTTTCTTTTTCCTATTTTTTAAATCAACATAAACCGGTGGTAAATAGGTTTGCAACCCAAGCAGTAGGTTTGGGGCCACCTGCCTGGGATATATTATCCCACAAGTTTCTTGAATACCAAGGTTGTAACTTGTAAGGTCTAACAACAGTCCCTAATTTAGATCCTGTTGAAGAAAGTTAGGACGGGGTACTTTTGGATATTGAAAATTAAAGTTTGAATAAGAATAAATTCTGTATTGCAAATTCATTAATCAATACAACATCTCCTCAATATATAACCTACTGCTAGCTAACATTTAGGACTAATTACAGTACAAATCCCTACTTTCTAGCTATAATAATTACAGTAATTACTCAGCTAATTACACAGCTAATTATCCTAGGAATCCTCCTCAAAATCCTCCTAGAATATCTTTGATAGAGTCAACTCTCTGGATCCCTAGAATCCGGACAGTTGCCTTTTCCAACACTCCCCCTCAAGCTGGCTTGAAAATATCTTCTAAACCCAGCTTGCATACCAGCTTCTCAAACTGATTCTTTGGCAATCCTTTAGTGAGACAATCTGCAATCTGTTCTGAGGTTGGTAGATATGGCATGCAAATCTGTCCATTCTCCAATTTTTCCTTGATAAAATGCTTGTCTATTTCCACATGTTTAGTTCTATCATGTAGAACTGGATTATGTGCAATAGCAATTGCTGATTTATTATCACAGTAAAGCTTTAATGGCTGTGGTACTTGTATTTTAAGATCTTCAAGTAGCCTCTTGATCCACAGAACCTTACAAATACCAAGTGCAGCTGCTCTAAACTCAGCTTCAGCACTGCTCCTTGCCACCACTCCTTGTTTCTTGCTTCTCCAAGTAACAAGGTTCCCACCAACAAAAGCACAATAACCAGAAGTTGATCTTCTGTCAGTAACACTCCCAGCCCAGTCAGCATCTGTATAAACCTCAACCTGCAGATGTCCTTTGTTTTCAAATAATAAACCTCTGCCTGGTGCCCCCTTTAGGTATCTCAATATCCTTAAAACAGCTTCATGATGTTGAGGACCTGGTGAGTGCATGAATTGGCTTACCAAGTTGACTGCAAATGAGATATCGGGTCTGGTGTGAGCCAAGTAAATCAGCCTCCCCACAAGCCGCTGGTACTGCCCTTTGTCAATCAGTGTTTCTGAATTTGCAGCATCAAGTTTGAGATTGGGCTCAATAGGTGTCTCGGCTGGCTTACAACCCAACATTCCTGTCTCTTTCAATAAATCCAGCACATACGTCCTTTGAGAGATGAAAATTCCCTTCTTGGATCTTGCAAATTCCATCCCAAGAAAGTATTTTAACTCTCCCAAATCCTTGATTTCAAACTCACTTGCCAAGCCATTTTTAACTTTTCAATCTCAGCTATATCATCCCCGGTTAGGATGATATCATCCACATATACAATCAAAATAGCTCTCTTTCCCTCTTTAGAATGTTTAAAGAACATTGTATGGTCACCTTGGCTCCGGTTATAGCCAAATTTCCTCACAACTCTTCCAAACCTTTCAAACCATGCTCTAGGGGACTGTTTTAGTCCATACAAAGATTTGACCAGCCTACAAACCTTCCCACTGCCCAATTCTTTTTCAAAACCTGGTGGAAGTTCCATAAATACCTCTTCTTCTAAGTCCCCATTTAAAAAAGCATTTTTTACATCTAATTGGTACAACGGCCAATTGTAACTTACTGCCACAGATAAAAGGACCCGAATGGAACTAATTTTGGCCACCGGAGCAAAGATTTCTTGATAGTCAAGCCCATAAGTTTGTGTGAACCCTTTTGCGACAAGCCTAGCCTTGTACCTTTCAATAGACCCATCAGACCTACATTTGAGTGTAAAACCCCATTTGCACCCAACAGTCTTCTTCCCCTTAGGTAGGTTTACAATCTCCCAAGTTCGGTTTTTTTTTAGAGCTGACATCGCTTCTAAAACAGCATGTTTCCAGTTTGGGTTAGACCAGGCTTCTTGTATGGTTTTAGGTATAACAAGGTTTGACAAACTAGATGAAAAGGCTCTGTAATTTTCAGACAGCCTATGACAAGACATGAACTTGGCTATTGGATGAGAGGTGCAAGATCTAACACCTTTCCTAATAGCAATAGGAATGTCTAGATCAGTTTCAAATTGCTCCACATTGACTGGTTTTTCAACAGGTTTAGGCATAGATTTAGAAGGAAGAGAGGGTTTAGACATTGGTGTAAGAGGCAATAAAGGATTAGTCACAGAAATCTTACCCTGCTGAGTTGTGTCAGGTTCTGGTCTAGGAGATTGTGATTGATCTGGTCTCTGATGAGATTGGACTCTGCTATCATGTGTTTTCCTCCGAGTGTACACTTTCATCTCTACAGCCGGATAATTGCCCAGATTTGGGTTCTTATCTTGTGATGTTTCTCCCCCTGCACTAGTGTCAGTATGATGTGGCAAAGAACTAGACTCTAGCTGTTCAAAATCAATTTCATTTGGAAAAGGATTTTCCTGATTAGACGGAGTGGATTCAGGCAAAAACTCAGATGAAACTAAAGGAGTAATAATATGATCCGGAAGCTAATTAGGGGGCAAGAAATCAGGATTCTGATTAGAAACCTGATTAGTTTCCCCAAAACACCCAAAATCATCTTCCTGTCTTTTCTCCCCCTGAAGATGATTACCAAAAAATGGTTTGTTTTCAAAAAAAGTAACATCCATGCTGACATAAGTTTTCCTATTTCTAGGATTAAAACATTTATACCCCTTTTTATTTGGTGCATACCCAATAAAAACACATTTTTCTGCCCTTGCATCAAGTTTAGAATGAGAGATATGAGGTTGATGGACAAAAACAGTACATCCAAAAATTTTAAGGCTCAAATTGGAACTCAACCGGTTTGTAGGAAAACATTTCTTAAAGCAATTCAAAGGAGTGTCATGTTTTAAAACCCTAAATGGTACCCGATTAATTAAGTATGCAGCAGTAAGAACTGCTTCTCCCCAGAGGTATTTAGGGACATTCATGGACAACATGAGGGCCCTACTTACTTCTAGAAGATGGCGGTTCTTTCTTTCTGCTATACCGTTTTGCTGGGGGGATTTCTACATGTGGATTGATGTTGAATTCCATTTTCGCTCATAAAATTACTGAGAGTTTGATTAAAGTATTCGGTACCATTATCACTACGCAAAATGCTGATTTTAGTTTGAAACTGGTTTTCAATCATTTTGTAAAAGTCTTTAAAGATGTTTGCAACTTCAGACTTTGTGTGCATTAGGTACAACCAGCATAAACGTGTGTGGTCATCTATAAAAGTAACAAACCAACGTTTTCCAGTGAGTGTAGGAATATTAGAAGGTCCCCACACATCACTATGCACAAGATAAAAGGGTTTTGATGCACGGTATGATTTAGAAACATAGGGATTTCGGGTACTTTTAGATAAGCAACATGTATCACATTGAAATTCTTTTATTGATAGATTTTGAAATAGAGTAGGAAACAAATACTTCAAATATGCAAAACTAGGATGACCTAGTCTATAATGCCACATCATAATTTGATCTTTTGCAGTGAAAGAACTAACACCACAATTTAACCCTAGAACCAATGAATTACTCAGAGTATCCTCAAAATAGTAGAGTCCATCTCTCATCCTAGCACTGCCAATCATCTTCCCCGTAACCATATCCTGAAATTCACATTTAGTTGGATAAAACACAACAGAGCAGTTAGAATCTTGAGATAGTTTGCTAACCGACAATAAATTACAAGAGAGATTGGGTACATGTAAAACAGATTTTAGGATAAGGTTATTAGACAGTATGATGGAACCTTTTCCAGCAATGCTAGAGAGACTTCCATCAGCAATTTTTACCTTTTGATAACCAGCACAAGGAACATAGGTTTGAAACAAAGATGAGATGCTAGTCATGTGGTTGGATGCACCTGAATCAATGATCCAAGGTGTAGGTGTCTAATTGCTAAAAAAATTAGTAGAGAGAATACCTGTATGGGCTAGGAAACTGCTAGAATTAGAGCTGTTTGTTCCGGAATAGGATGGAAGTAATTTCAGGAGTTGATCCACCTGATCCTTATTGAGGAAGGACTGTTCTGCAGAATGGGCAGTAGAGGCTGATTTGTCCCTAGGTTTCCAGTTGGCCGGCTTGCCGTGAAGTTTCCAATATGTCTCACGGGTGTGTCTTGGCTTATTGCAGTGGTCACACCATACTCTTGGTTTATCTTCGTTCCTGCGAGTCTGGGCTTTATAGGCTGTTACCTCCTGTGAGACTAGAGCAGAAGTCTCAACAGGATGGGATTCATTGCTCTTCTTTCCCAACATCACCATACGTCTGCTTTCCTCCCTTCTCACTTCAGCAAAGACTTCGTTTATAGAAGGGAGTGGTTGTCTTCCTATAATCCTGCCCCGGACCTCATCAAACTCTACATTTAATCCTTCCAAAAACTTAAAAACTCGGCTATTTTCTGTCACCTTTTGGAAGTAAGTTCCATCAGCCGGATCCTTCCAATTATGTTCGTAGAACATATCAAGGTCTTGCCAAAGACGCTTGAGACCAGCAAAATATTTGGTAACAGTGTCTGTGTCTTGCTTTGCTTCTCCAATCTTCAGTTGGATCTCATATATCTGGGACTGGTTGCCCAGATCGGAATACATCTCTGCTTCAAGTTCTTCCACATCTCCTTAGCTGTATTATACCCTAGATAATTTGCACTGATTTCCTCCTCCATGGAATTAACTAGCCAAGCCATCACCATGGAATTTTCAGCATCCCAAACTGCATGCTGCGCATCTGTGGCTGCTGGTTCGACTTTGTCTCCTGTTAGATAGCCTATTTTGCCTCTACCGCGGATATACATCTGGACAGAGAGGGACCAGGGAAGAAAATTGTCCCCATTAAGTTTGATGTTGGTGATCTTAACCGGATGATGATCAGAAGAAGGAGGATTTAGTGGTGGCTGATTTTTAGCGGAGGTAGGCAGGTTAGAAGTTGAAGAGTTTTCCGACATAGTGACAGATTAAGAGTGAAACAAGAAAGAGAGGGAAAAAAAAGCCAAGGAAGAAGTCCAAGAACTCACGTAAGAATGCCTAGGTTTCAGAGTTGGAACCTGGCTCTGATACCATAAAGTTTGAATAAGAATAAATTCTATATTGCAAATTCATTAATCAATACAACATCTCCTCAATATATAACCTACTGCTAGCTAACATTTAGGACTAATTACAGTACAAATCCCTACTTTCTAGCTATAATAATTACAGTAATTACTCAGCTAATTACACAGCTAATTATCCTAAGAATCCTCCTCAAAATCCTCCTAGAATATCTTTGATAGAGTCAACTCTCTGGATCCCTAGAATCCGGACAGTTGCCTTTTCCAACAAAAATAAAAGAGATGGTGAAAAGGTTCACAAGCATTCTATCAGTAGCGTCGGATTTGATCTCAGCTCCTTGGGAATGACACCAGGAAGTTTTAACAAATAAGCTAGTTGGCTTCAAAAAAGAGAGCTACCCGTGCTTATAGTAATAAAGAACGAGACCAAGAAATTTTGACAGTAATAAAGTATGCATTACGCCAACTAGCTTATTTTTATTTTTGTTTAGTTTGTTGTGTTGGGTGGACTACTAGTTCACTACTCTTCATTTTTGAATAAAATTTCTGTTTCCTATATAAAAAAAAAAAAAAAAAAATCCAAAAATACCACGTCCTAACTTTCTTGAACAGGATCTAAATTAGGGACTGTTGTTAGAACTAATAAGTTACAACCTTGGTATTCAAGAAACTTGTGGGATACATTATATTTTTTGTTTCCTATCATAAAAACACTATTTTATTATGATAAAAAAAAAAAAAAAAAAAACTATTTTATTATATTCTTGCAGGAGCTCTTCTACATTTTCCGTACTTTAGTTTAAACATCTTATTGGTTTTACGTGTTATTAATGCTCTTATTAGATGTCATGCGTATATGTTAATTTTGTTTGTCGTTGTAGTGATTTTAACCCCTTTTTGGAGAGGATGTGCCTTGAGGGAACTCGTGCTCAGTCCAAATATGCTGTTTCTGCTATTGCTTCATTAAGCGGCACTTCTGCGCTAACAGTATTGTGCAAGGTATACTTTCGTCAGCTTATTCTAACTTAACAATGTTGGATATAGTTTGATCTGTGCTCTAACTCATGCTGTGGTTTACTTTTTTCTTTTATCTTTTAATTCCCCCTTAAAATTATTGATATCTTACAATTTCATACAGGTTTATGTGTTGATTTTCCAGAAAATTTGATTGTGGTCATGCTACATTGCATACTTGATCTAGCTGTACATTTTCTAATTTTCTAATTTGTTTCCTCGTGGAATGTCTATCTCTTGATATGGAGATGTTGTGATGAAGTCTCTGCCTTAATTCGATTGAAGTTTGGAGTCTTACATCATTTTACTCTTTTAGATGTCATGATAAAAAATACTGCCTTATGCTGCTTTTCGGTTTAAGTCAAGTTGTTTCTGATCAAAATGTAATGCATATTCTCATTTATTACCAATTTCAAACATCAGCTTCATTTGGAAGAACAATAGGGAGATGAATGTCATTTCGTTTTTTACTATATATGTATTAACAAGGTAGATATTTTCTTTGGAATTTTCTTCCATAACTTTTTCTTCTACTCTCATTATTTACTGTTCAATGCGCACATGATCACATACTTATCATCTAAGAAAGTGATATATTTTTTGTTTTCCAAATAACAGTAGTTTACATTGAACTTCTAAGGGTGCAGCATCTCTCCTCTGGCAGTTGCAGTTTTAGCATCATTATTATAATAATTTCGTTAGGGAAGCACAGATGTTTACTTGTTCTATGTGATTTTTTTTCATGCACATACATTTGTAGTTGCTTATTTTTTTTAATTTATTGGATATGCTTGTTTGAAATGATAATCCAACTTGATTACTGCCCCTTCGCAGAAACTTGTGGATTCTCTACATAGTGGGCGAAACATTTCAACTGTCCTGCAATCATTGGGTTGCATTGCACAATACTCTGTTTCGACTTTTGAGACTCAAGATGAAGATATCACACCATACATTTATAAAACCGTTATACAAGTAATTCATGTGATATATAATACATAGGCAGATAGGCTTATATGTTTTTGCGTTTTCAAAATACCGTGGGTGGAGATTTTCTTTCAGATTTTCTTATGTGCTCCATACACTTATAAATAATTGTTGGCCAAGTAATGTGAATTTTATTGGTGTAGGTGGAACCATCGGATCATTTAATTTCATTCAATCAGACTTCTTGGCATGGTGCTTCTAGCAAGTTGAAGGTGTGTTTTAAATAACATAAACTCAATTCGTAATGATTAGTTTAAGTCTACTGTAACTCTGTTGATTTCTTTTAGTTTGGGTGTTGATTACCACAAAGATCTGGACTATCAAATATACATAAGCTGATTAAACAAGGACAAAATTACAGGGAATATGGGGTATATAATGTGCATGAAAGTTCAAATTAGTTACAGACAAAACAACTTAGATTTGCAATGAAAGTAAACAATTCCTTTACAACATTAGTGCATTACGTCTTATTATAAATTTAGCAAAATGAATATGTTTAGAGGTACAATTAGGATTTGTGGAGGTGATATTGCTGTCCAACTGGTTTACTGAGATGCTTTCTACAATCATAATCCTCACATTTTTGCGAAGCTTATGCCATAAGGTCACACGGCCACTGGCCATTATTGAAAGTGAAAATAATCAGTTTTTGCTTTTATGATTTGAGAGAGATAAATAAGTGGAGGAGACCTAAACTAATGGATTGTGTAGGCTTGAAACTTTTATATCTTATAATCTACTTAAATGGGTGATGGAGAATGTGAAGATTATATTTTATTGCCTTATTAGAATGGGATTTTATTGCTTTATTATGATTAGGTTCTTTGACTATTTTTTATTTGATTTGATTAGGATCTGTGATTTGCATCTTTGTTTTCCCTTGTTAGTTGCTTGGGATCTTTTTGTTCTGAAAGGTAGATTATTCATTTGGTTTTATTTTTGGCCTAAAATTGAGGCCGATGTCTTGTTATTGAGGCAGACTATGATGAATTGAGTTTTGATCTCCTCCCTATTTTCACTCCTCTGGATTTTCTCTGAATTTCTCCCATTTCTTCTATAGTTTCCCCCCTTTCTTCTAAATTTCAATCTTCCAAACCCTAGTTTTGTATTGAGTTATTTTTCTAGTGTTAGTTGTACATCAATTTTGATATCAGAGTCGGGTTACTACCCACTTCCATAGACCCAAACACATCCAAACAGACCCAAACAACCTGAGTCAATGTTATCAGAAGTCAACTCCAAGCCCTCCACACGTCCGCCTCTGGCCACTGACCACATGTGACACCACTGACTGCTCCACCAGAACTAGCAGCCGCCGGCCAACAACTTTTCCTAAAGTGCAGACCTCCAGATCTGCCTCCATTGCCGCAAATCTAAACTCAAAGACATCATAGATAACTAGAAACTTTAGGTGGAAGCTTTAAAGCTCCTAATTAAACTAAAGAGAACACTTATTGCTGTTAACAAATTGTACCACAACCATAGATAACTCTCTATAATAAGTTAATCTCTTGCCCTTGCAGGTTTACGGGATGAAAACACTTGTCAAGAGTTTTTTGCCACATCGAGGATCTCATGTCAAACGAAAAATTAGTGGATTACTAGATATTTTGTCAAAGATGCTTCATAAGGCTGACATTTTCAATGATCTCATTTCATGGTATGATTCTAAAGATCTTTGGGTGATTTTAGGTGTGTTAACTTTTGCTGCAATATCCTTGCTTTCAAACATCTTTAATTTAGTAATTACTAGATATGAATTTTCTTTATGCTTTTTACATGGAGTTTATCCATATTTTGACTTTTATTGAAGCATCGAGGGCATAATAATTGCTGTCAAAGCTGCACAATTTTAAACTCCTGGGACATGGTTTTTCTTGGAAAAAGAAATAGAAAGAAAACAATAATTTTTAGCTCAAGTCTTATGGTTAATAGCTTATTTTACAATGATGAAAAGCGGTTTAGTTTCTTTTCTAAAGAAAAACCGAAATTGTAGATTAACAAACTATGGATGGTTTTTCTTGGAAAAAGAAATAGAATGAAAAACAATAATATTTAGCTCAAGTCTTATGGTTAATAGCTTATTTTACAATGATGAAAAGCGTTTTAGTTTCTTTTCTAAAGAAAAACAAAAATTGTAGATTAACAAACCATAGATGCACACTTCTAAGGAGACCTCAGTTCTCAAAGATATGTTGCCGTTGGTAATTTGTTGTTTGCATCATGGGTTAGGTTCTTGTACTTTTGCCCGTCAAACATATTAGTGGACTTATTTTAATGCTTATTTGCATGGTAAATATCATGTGATGCAGTGAAAGTGATGAGGCTCATATCAGACTAGCTGCTGCAAAATCTGTTCTACGCCTTTCCAGAAGATGGGACTTGCATATTTGTCCAGAGATTTTCTATTCTACAGTTGTGATGGCAAGGGTAAGCAGGTTTAACTGTGCATAAAGAGTAGCCAGCATGCCAAAAGCAGTTCTAAAGTATCTATTGGAAGCTTAGTTTCTGAAGGCATTTGATTAGAGATCAACTTATTATGTGAATTTGTAAATTTACAGTTTAAACAGAAAATCTTCACTTCTGTGGGATGCTCAATATAGATTGCTAGACAAAGGTTAGAGAAACACATTCCTATAGGATTATTTTCTTTAGAGAGCCCTAAAGTAAGTTTGAAACTTACCATTTTGTTGAGTTTTTTGTTTCCTTGTGTTTGTATCCAACAGACCCAAAAGCTTAAGCTGATAGGAAATGACCCAACAATAGTATTTAAGCACTCTAACACACCCCTCACGTGCAAGACCTACGGGCTAGCCACATGGTCGAGCCCAAACACAAACACACAACAAATTCATACAACAAATAACAAATTCAAATATAATCACGTGGGGGGACTCGTACCCAGGACTCCCTGGTATAACAAGGCTCTTAACCATGTTAGATTGTTAGTAACCAATAGATTTTAAAGCTTAAGCCGATAGGAAATGTCCAACAATAGCATTTAAGAACTCTTAACAACTTGTACATGAATATTTTGAAGATGTAAGTTTGAAATCACATGCAGCTGATAATCTTCCTTTATTTTATATATATATATATATTTTATAAGCATTGTCTGAGGTTTGTTACTTTCCTATTCTGGTTTTATAATGTAATTTTATTTTGTACTTGCACCCTATGGACGGTGACTTTTCTTTTTCCCCAGTACAGAAACAGAAATTGTGTTAATCATGATGAAAAGATGCTAAGTATAGGTTAAACAAGCTGTATGCAGAAAGAAAAAAAAAAAAAAAACGTTTGGGCATAGCTCCAGAAAAATACATTCAACAGGCCTATAACTAGAAGACCTTTAAAAAATAAAAAATAATAATAAGGGATGACTGAATGAGAACTCGTCCGTTAAAACTATGATCAAATTTGTAACCATTCAGGGTCATAGTGTCTGAATTATCTGGTTGGTGCTACCATAACAAAAATGAAAGATTATGATTGGGTAAAATATTTGATGATAGATTATGAATGTAAAAGCAGATAAATTCACATGAAATTTTGATTCCGGATTGTCAGTTATAAAATGTGCATTCACACTGATGACCTTGTGTAGATCGTGGCGATGGGATATATTTGCTTTACTAATTTTATTGTTTGATCATCTATTCCTTGAAGCTTTTGATGTCAATGATGCTACGTGTATACCATACATTGAAGTAACACAAGATCTTAACCTAAGAATGTGCCTTTCTGCCAAGGGACTTAAAACATTGGTATTTTCCTAAATTGATCAATTTTTTTTTTTTCTTTTATCATTTCCCAGGACTCTTCTACGTTTGTTCGGAGATCATTTATTGATAAAACACACAAGTTGTTGAAGGTGCGTGTTATACCTATTAGATATGCATGTGCATTTGCATTGGCCACCTCTGATTGTCTGAAGGATCTGCGAGATGATGTATGTTTCTGTCTCTCATTTAAATGATATATATTATTACTGATTCTTCTTAGCTGTTGCTTTTGTCAGATACTGTCTGCTGACACTTTTTGTTGTAGTCCTTTAAATATATGGCAGAATTCATCAAGGAATACAGCAAAGAAGCTCGAATTCGCCAAAACTCTGCAGTGCAAGGGGTATCGATTACTGATTACCCAGCATACATTGTGGTATTCTTGATTCATGTTCTTGCACATGATCCAGGCTTCCCACCTGAAGACTGTCAAGATAAAGAGAAAATTATTCGGTTTTTTGGGTAGGTTTACATCTCAAGACAGCTTTTCTTTTTTAGATGCATGGTTTGCCTAGTCACAAATGTGACTGTTAATAAAGGTGATGTTACATGGAATATTTTCCTTTTTTGCAGTCCACTTTTTTCACTCTTGCAGGCATTAGTCAATGCTAGTATTGTTGATGGTGACATAGATATTGTTCATGATGCCATCTCATGTTTGCTTTGTATTCTTCTTGCTATTAAAAAAGCTGTGGATGCTGTTGATGCTCAGAAAACCTCTGTAAGCATTGTCTCATAGATTTTCTTTTTTTTTTTTGATTTGTAGATTTACCTTATATTGATTCTGAGGGTTTCTCACAATGCAGAATTTGCACGTTCTAGCTGACATTGGAATCTCCTTCTTAAAAGAATTAAATCATAACGGCATCTCCTCCTCACATTTCTCTGGACTGATTCTTTTACCATCATCATTATATCAGATTAGTCTTTCTAAGAAGGGTGAAGAGGCAAGTTCTCTAGGCGATATAAAGTTTTGAAATGTGGAACTTTATAACATGTTCTTATTTTTATTTTATTTTTATGTTTATGCAGGCTAATTCAGACTGTATTTCTCAATTCAATTTTGATCAGACATTTGTTGAGAGAGTCGTGGATACTTTCAGATATCGTTTTGATCCGGTATATTCACTGAAGCTGCATTTTGTTATGTTGATTATACATTATCTTTCTAAGAATTTTGTGTTTGCTTTTCTTTTTTCCTTCTACTTTTTGATGGACATTGTTTTTGCATACAATCAGCCTCGTCATGAGGAAGGCATGCAGTTACATGTTATTGATAACTGCACATCAAACTTGATACCATGCAAGCAATTTGATTTGCCAACAAGTGAGGCCATAAAGCCCAATAAGAAAAATGCGAGGCAGGAAACTAGTATGGGATGCAAACGAAAGCGAGCTGTATCCCCAATTGCACTTGGAACTGTAGGATTGCACAATAAGTATGTTACAACTGTACACAACTGTGAGAATGGTGCATCTAAAAGCTGTGAAGTAATTCTGGAGAAAGAACTATGGTCGTCATGTGATTCTGTAACTATTGGTCCAACTCATACTGAATCACAAGTTTCATCACAAAACATGGATGGAAGTGATTGTTCTTTGAAAGAAAATGTGGGGCCAATCAGTAGTGATAGCACTGAACCGTTGAAATTCCCAAGTGCCAAGTTTAGGGACCCTTGCAGTGGAAAAGTATGTAAATACTGTATCAGATTACGTACCATACTTTGTTTAGCTTACTTTCCTTCCTGATTCTCAAGTAACCATTTTTTTTAATTGTATAGGAATCTAGTGCTAAGTGCGAGGCCTTGTTGGGGCAGCGAAACAAATCAGTATCTCGAACTGATAGACGGTGAGGACTTCTAGCAGAAGAAGATAAGTTGACAAAGTAATTGAAGTCGGTCTATATAAAATATTGATGATTTTTTTGTCAGTTTCTACTCAGGCTCTGTGGATGGCCTTAAAATTCAAAACACAAGTTGCAAGGTATATCACGTGTGCTCTGTACTACTATATTTTCTGTTTCATCTTCAAACAAAATTTTCATCAATTTACAAGCATTTGGGATATATTGTTGTTAGACACTTGTGATCAGGTTTGCTTCTGATATATGAAGCTCATTGCCTTTTTTTTTTTTTTTTTTGCCATTTGTTATATTTGGTTTTGCTATCACCTTTTCTCTTTAATAGGCTCTATTTTCGATAAGAAAGTAGTATGCAATATGGGGCCACCTATTTAAAAATTATTCTGCACCTTTATGACTTGCTGTCTTCGTAAATATTGTTTGCAGCCATGGGAGTTTTCTGATGTTGGATTGAAATTCATCTACCTTTTTTTTATTTTTCAAGTTTGTTATGAAGATCTATAGATAGAGGAAATCGAACTGATTTTGCGTTAATAGTCTTACATTTTAAAGTTAATGTTGATTATGTGTATCTTCATTTCAATTTGTGAAAGTTGATACGTTCTGAGCGACAAATGGATGTTTTATCTTGCTGTTATTTACTTTATCAGCTATGCTACTTAAAATAAACACATTGGCTGTCTTAGACTCACCCACCATTGATTTTGCTTTTTGTTTTTCTTTTTTGCCTTTTCTTATTGTTAAAGTGTGTTTAAATACTATTTTTGGTCTTTCTTAATAGCTTAAGCTTTTGGGTTATTTGGTTACATGGTATCAAAGCAAGTTTTATCCAAAGTGCCTTGTTTCAAGTCCCCTCTTTTGATTATATTTGAATTTGTTATTAGTTAAATGGTTTTGTTATGTATTTGGGTTTGGGTTTGGACCACATGGCAGGCCTATTGGTCTTACACATGAGGGGTACGTTAGAGCGTACTTAAACACAATTGTTGAACCCTTAACAACTTAAGTTTTCATACTAGTGGTTACTATCAATATTTGTTTTCTTTTGGTCTGACTTACATTGAATTCATGCATTTCTGAGTTTACAGATTACAAATGATAGTGGGGAGGTTGAATTGTTATCCTTGGATAGTGAGAGCAGGGATATTAACAGTGATGTCTCCTTGTCCGAAAGGGTAAGAGTGCCAAGGATCCTTTATTGGTTTCTCAAATGTGGACTCGAGCATAGGAATCAGAGAGATTGGATTTTTTTCTCAGATTGGATTATATCTACAATTTTGGTGACACCATTAATAGAAATGGCCTCTATTGGTCAAATGACTAAACTAAAATTAGTCCCGGTGCAAACTATATCATTTTGAAGCCACGGATTATTGTCTTTTGTATTTATTTGTAATCGCTTGATCCGTAAGCTTAAGCTGTTAGGAAAGAGTCAAACGGTAGTATTTAAGCACTCTAACACACCCCCGACCTACAGGTTTGGCACCCAAGCACATTCAAAAACAAAAACAAATTCAATCATGTGGGGGGACTTGAACTAGGACTCCTTGGTATAACTTGGTTCTAATACCATATTTGTAACTGCCTGATCTAAAAACTTAAGCTATTAGGAACAGGCCCAACAATAGTATTTAAGCACTCTTAACAATATTTATATAATTCTAATTCTTAAGGTCCTATTATTTTCCATTTGTTGTAAAGTATTATCAAATCCAATTTTGACAAACTTATCTTTGTTTTTGTATTATTTGATCTTGTAAATTGCAGTTAAATCTTTCTATCAATTTTACTTGTAGATTAGATCCTTATGATTTTTTGTTGTTGATTTTTCTATTTTGCTAGGAGGTTTTGTTGGAGGAGGGTATAAATACCATTCATTTACAGCATGAGTGAGTTCTTAATACTCTCACTTGAATGTTTTCAACATGGCAATGCTGTTTTTCTTTTATTCTTATCCATATTTGTGTGGCTTTCATTTAATCCCTCTTTTTTCTATTTGTGGTTCATTATTGGAGCTGATTTCTTTTGTTCCTTCTCTCTCTTTCCCTTTCTTTTATGGCATAAACATGCACCTATGTTGTGCGCTTTTTAGGTGTCCTTTTTTTGTAATTTTCTTGTTACAGATATGTGCGTTACGTTCTTAGAGAAGATAATACAATAAATTAAGGAAAAAGGGCTTTTCCTTGTCAGTAAGCGCCTTTACTAATATTTATATTCAACTTCGCTATACAAATATCAAAAACACCCTATCACATATACTTTTAACATGTTTCTTTTATTAAAATTTTGTTAACAAAGAGAAATATATCTTTAGCGACGAGATTAGAGAAGGAATGTTGTGTGTATATTGCTTAAGAAAAAGTACAAGATATATATAGGCCTACAACCAGAATAAAAAAGGAAATAAAATCACACAATGAATAGGACAGCTAATAGCATGTCAATCAGACAGCTAGCGACCCACTATATTCCTTATTTTAGTTTTCAAGCTAGAGCATAGATATTTTCAATACCTAGCTTTGAACAAAGATGTAGAAAGATTCCCTTGTGCACAGCCTTAGTAAAGATGTCTTTAACTTGATCTTCAGACTTGATGTACGGTGTAACTACTGTTTTTCCCATCACGTTCTCTCGTACAAAGTGACAGTCTACCTTTATATGTTTGGTTCGCTCATGAAAAATTGGATTCCAAGCTATTTAGGTTGCGGCATGGTTATCACAATACATCACATTAGGTTGCGGCATGGTTATCACAATACATCACATAGGGAACTTTAACATCCACGCCCAATTCTTTTAGAAATATTTTTTAATTTTAACCACATAAGTTTACATGTTGTATGAGCCATTGGACTGTTTCTGCTTCTACACAAGATCTGGATAGTGGATACCACATTTTGTTTCTTACTCCTCCAATTACTAGATTACCACTCAAAAAAAGGTACAATTTTCACGCATGTAGACCTCCTGTCAGTTTTAAAACAGACCAGTCAGCATAAGAGTAGCATACAATATCCAAGGTGGTAGCATGTTAATCAGACAGTTAGCAGTATGCAAGAATATGTGTATATATATATATATATATATATATATATGAATTATCAGGTGCGGAATCCCAGACAAAAGATGTGTGCGGAATCACTAATTCCAACGGTTTTTACACTGATTCCAACCGATTGGAATCGGTGATCGGATGTCGCACCTGATAACTGCTTTATATATATATATTAACAGATCATTTATACTGCATCCTAAATATCTGTTTATCTGGTACTTTTTGGCTTGATGTCTGTTTTTTAGTGGTCTTCCTAGACTAATTCTGACTTTTGACTCTTCATTAATATAAGTCATAAAAAAAAAATTTTAAGTTTGTTTTTTTTTTTATCCTTTTCCGTCAATTAAAAGCTGTTTGAGAGCCTGAACTGTATTTTTTTTTTTCTATATCATAATTTGAGGTTTTTTTTTTTTTTTTTTTTTTTTTTTTTTTTTTTTCATTATTAACTTTAGGAACCATGGTGAGCTTTTTCTCTCACAAAACATAGTGGGAGAGAGAGATCCATCTGGCGCTCAGCACTTATCATCTCTCATTTCTTTTGTTTGTTTTCCTGTAGTTTCTGTTTATCATCTCTGTCTCTCCTGGTTTAAGGCCTTTACCCTCTTTCTCTCTCTATTTGTTGTCCCTGTACCAAGCTAAGCACCAGACAAAGTGCTTACTGCCTTTTGTGATATAAGTTTCTTGATTTGTGAGAATCCTTTCCATCTTTAATGCATTGGTAAATTTTCATGAAATATGATCTGAGTTTATTACCTAATGAAATTATTTTGAGACTTCTAAGGTTATATGTTTGCACAACATTTGTAAATCAAAGCATCTTGCTTATTTTTATGTCAATTTATTCTACTTGGTTATATATAATCTCAGACATACATATTACACCTATCATTATCTTATTCTTTTTTTCAGTAGTCTAAACAAAAAAGTTGATATGTCTGGAGATGATGCTTCCCAACAGCCAAAAACCTTATCGAAACAGGAGCAGGGAAAGTTTGCTTGCAGAACAGACCGTTTGGCTGGTAATAATCTCTAAATACATTTATGTACCATTGATTTCTCCATAGGTTGCCTTTGCCAAAAGTAGTCTGTTTCATGCTTGGAGATTATTTTATTGATGGATGTTATGATTTTAAATATTTTGGTGGAGATTTGTATTAAATTGATTGATTTTATAGCTGTGCGACTTGTTTTGGTATCAGTATTGAAGTCAGGCCTGGAATCCTAAATCCTTCTAAGAGTTTATTGATGTAAATTTGTGGGTAACTGTTTGATTTCTTAGTGCAGCAAAGAGAAAGACGGGACAAAAAGCTTCAAAAGAGACATCCGCCGCAGAAGTTATCAATAGAGATGAAGATGTTGTAAGCCTTAGTTCTTTTTCATTTATATGTTATCTTGCTTATGGGAATTTAACTGGAAAAGCATTAGTTGAATTATTCTTGTCCCAATGGAAACCACCAATCAATTTATAATTAATGGTGATGAAAAAAGAGAGTAGATTGCCAAATTCTTACCCAATAGAAGCCTCTCATGGCATTTAAAATGTGGAATGAAATTGCTGTAACTTGAAGAAGTGATTCTACGGTTGTGCTTAACTCGTGCGTGTATGTTTTATTTGTATCAGGTTGCCAGAAGAACACGGAGACAACGAAAAGTTTAAACGACCTACTACTTACTATCTTGAGAGAAGAAAGGTTTGAGAAGCCTGCCTATGTGAATGTGAGCAAACTGTAAATGTTGTTGACAATGCTTGTATTCTGTAAATCATTTCTTAATGCTCCCTGACTGAAAGGTTTTCTGAGTCTGCTTGCTGGAAAGATTTAAAGAATACAATTCTATTTTATCTTGGTTAGAGATGTCAAACTGCTGCGGGCCGTGCCTTTTTTTACAGGCCCAACCACTTGCAAGCTTTAAATGTTGTGAAAATTGTAAAAAAAAAAAAAAAAAAAAAAAAAAAAAAAAAAAAAAAAAAAAAAAAAATGACCACATATATCATATGAAATTTGTTTTTACAGGTATACCAAATTTTAACCGTTAATAATAACACTGTAACCACGAATTTCGGAAATACATCTGTAACATCTTTTCAATTTTGGCAACAACAAAAAAAAAAATGTGACATCTAAGTGAAATATTAGATCTTGGAAACAAAAAAGAAAGTGAAGTCTTGGAAATAAAATGTGGTTCTTAACCTTATCGAAAGTAGAAAATTATCGAAACATCTTTCTAAACCTTACAACCTTTTTTTTATATGAGAAAGTTATTGAAAACCCTTCGGAAGGGTGTTTGGGTAAAATACCATTCATCTAAATTAGTTTCTTTTTTGAAAAACTGTATTTTATTATGTTTTTTTATTTTATTTTATTTTTTTTTATAAACATTTAATTGTTAATTAATATGATAGCATTCTGGTCGTATTGGTGGTTATTTAAATTAAATTTAATGTAATGTTAGTCAACGTTAAAGGTAGGGGCCCTAGGAGGTGGTCTAAGTTAAAATAATAATAATAATAATAATAATAAATATTAAAAAAAATACTTACTCTCTAAATGAAATTATACTACAGTTGAGGGGCCTAATTACAAAATCTAACCCTTGAAGGCTTGAACCTAGAAAGCGCAGATATACTACAGTTGAGGGGCCTAATTACAAAATCTAAACCTTGAAGGCTTGAACCTACTACCTAGAAAGCACAGATACTCCATATGGTTATAGAGGTAAGTCGTATCTGGTTCAGATACCCCTTGATACTAAATGTTGTGTCCTTTGATTTTTTTACAAGTTTAATTGGAGGATACAGTAGGGATATGACGAAGATACGGCAGGATACGGCGAGATACAATTAGGATATGTTTGGGGCAACAACTATTTTAGTAAAAAAAAAAAAAAAGAGATAAAATTATAATTTTAAAAGTTTAGGGGTCAAAAGAAGAAGAATAGAAGAGAAAGAAGAAGGAAGAGAAGCCGAAGAAGGAATAACTTCAAAGACTGAAAAAGTTTTGACCGACAGAATATGTTTTATGAATTTTTTTTTTTTTATGTTTTATTTGGATTTTATAATATATTATGACTTATTTGCCATATATATATTATTTGAATTTTGTTATATGTTATAACTTATATGACATATTTTATTTGGATTATGAATATGTTTTGAATGGATTATTGATTATGTTTTTATATATTATTATTTTTAAAAATATATATATCATTTTAATTAACATATCTTGTTCCTGCTGTAAGTTTTTGGAGATCAATAATGCTAGACGATCCAAAAAAGTGACCCAAATTTTAGACCCAAACCTATGTAGCAACATCACATAGGATCTTTGGGAAGAGTGACGTGGGCTCATGTTGTGTGTGATGTTATCACATAGGTTTGGGTCCAAAATTTGAGTCACTTTTTTGGGTCCCTCTAGCATTATTGTTTGGAGATTTATGTACATCCGTTTCTTACCATATAATATCCTCGTACCGTGTCCGTGGCTCTGTGCTACCTAGGCTTGAACAAATTTCATTTATGTTATGAACTGTGAAAAAGAAAAAAAAGAAAAAGAAAAAAAAAACCCACAAAAGCGAGGACTGAGACTGAGAGAAGAAAAGTTGGTATGGCTGAGTTGAAGTTGAAGTTGAAGTCGGATTCTCCACTTTCTCGCCGCATCGTACGCTCATTCGTCGATTTCCTCAATTCTGGTCTCACCATCTCCCTATTCTGATATGTTTATGTGGAATTGTTTTCAATTTTTTTCCCAATTGATATGCTTATCATTTAATTATAGATTAATTTGTCTAATTTTTATATATCAACGATTAAGCTTGCTTGCTTGAATCATTCATGGAATTGGCTTATATAAATATGATCATGTCTACACCTTACAGTTACTTGAGACGATCACCATTTTTTTGATTGAGAATTTATGTCATCACACAATTACAATCTTATACAATTAGGTTTTTTCTTTTCTTTTCTTAATGTAGTAATTTACTCATTCCGCTTCATTATAATTATCTCAAGCATTATTTTGTTAATTCTTACAATTAGGTTGTAATGCTCAATTGCTTATGACTGTAATGTTGGACAAACAGTATCAATCAATGGTCACCTAATTGATTTAGCAGTCTCATTTATTTATTTATTTATAATTATTGTTGCTGTTCTGGCTGTTAAATTGTTATTGTTTTGTTTTGATAGTTGAACCTGCTCCGGGGGTTGATCTTGAAGGTCTTGAGGTTGCTAGGGAATGTTTGACTGAGGTGTTTAAACTTGATTCACCTTCGCCTGATGCCGAAACAAAACCTGATTCGTTAATTGATATATATAAATCTCTTGAAGCAAGTGGTCATGGGGCAACTGCTGTCGGTGCTCCTAGTTCCTCATCTGCCCACAATGTTGCTGATGTCAACATTTCTGAGGATTCAAAACCAATGGTTCCTTTTCTCCCCCATTCACTCTTTGTTTTGGGTTTCTTCTTTTTCATAGTATTACTAAAACCTCCATTCTTACCATCCAATTCTACGTATACACGCCTTTTCTTTTGTGATATGATTGTTGGCTTTTAGTTTTGACTTCATTTCATGTTATTCTACTAAACCAGGATGTGGATTGGATGAGAGAACCTCACTCTACAGGTAGGCTTATGTTCTCTGCTAAAAAAAATTACTATTACTTACATGTATGTTTGGAGTTGTCTATATCTATATTCTAAAATAAGCCTTGTTCAAATGAGTTCTAGGCTTGCATCTGTTTTACCAATTACTGTTACGTTACTGATGTCATTCTTATGAACAGTTTAAAGTTTAAACATTTTGACACTTTAGGTTTATCCACTAGTTGACTGTTTCTTGGTGGTTTTGTTATTGGCAGGGGTCTCTAGAGACGAACTCTTTGGGCAATTTATTTCTGCTCTTGAGAAAATTCACCACTTTAAGACTTTGCCCGATGGGAGTGATGACACATCCCAAGTGGATAAAGCATCATGTTTATTTCATGATGCTTTAAATGTAAGATCTGTTGTCTTGCTTACTGTACATTTGTTGCACCTAATGAATATTGAATCTGTATCACTGTAACTGCTTAGTTAATTTGTTACAAATTTGTGATCCTCATTCATAACCTTTCACTTTTACTTCATGGGTTTTGGTTTAGTGTTCGGTCATCCACTTTCCATGGGTATAATATGTCTGAGGATCGCTCTTTGCATAGCTATCACAAGCTGAAAATTACATAGCTAGAGTGAATGGATGAACTGTCAGCAGAATGAAAATTTTCAACCCCTACCTTTTTAGACTGCAGGGCAGCTAAAATGGAGGTTTTTTTTTTTAAAGAAGACATACTGTAGCCCTCTGATTTCTTACCAATATAAAAGGGAAATGATCAATGCCATGCGAAATTTGTGAAGAGAAGAAGAGAGCACATGTTATTGGAAAAAGAGCTTGGAGATAGATAGGTCAAGACAGCTCTAATATACATTTCAGACCTTTTTTTTTTCTAGGATTTCTCTGTTTATATCTCTTCCTTTTAAATTACCAACTCCTATAACAAATGTGGCATAAGCTATTTACTTCAAGGGAGAGGTTTTTTAAGACTAGTTGTTGTGGCTTAAAAGCATGGGAGTAATGTTATGGATTTGAAAATTGAGAAGAGAGGAAGTCTTAAGTTGGTAATTTTTCCAAGCATTGCTTTTAAAGCTCATGGATTATAGCTTACTTCAAAGGTTTTACAATTTTTTCATTCTTTTGGGATTTGCTGCCTAGATCTTTTATGAAGAGGAAAGATTTAGCTATTGTTTGCACTCTTAGTATTTATTTTTTTCTCTTATCGTATAACATTAAAAAGATCTCAAAGGTGATTGTTATCATTCTTTTTTTTTTTTTTTTATTGCTTCATATTATATCCTATGAATTTAACATTGTAGAGATAATGGAACATTGTTGTACTTTTACATGATTTTCATTTCTTGCTCCCTCTCTCTCTCTCTCTGTCCTTTTGTTAGTTGATGTCTAATACTAGCTAGTGGTATATGGAAGATGGTTATTTCTATATTTCTTTTAATGTGAACTTTGTATTTAGGTTTTATATATGCTAGTATCCAAGTCCTTACTATTCTTGTTCCACTATATACCTTGATTAACAAGAAAACATTATCTGGCCCATCTTATCAGGAGATGGAAGGATCCGGATCTCATGCGTATAATTTGAAGAACCTAGCCGAGACATTCAAAAGTCAAGGTATTTATATGGTTATATGCCTTAACTTTGGTTAGCATTTAATACTTTAAATATGTAAGTTCTTAAACACATGTTTGTCTTTTGAGAGTTTAAGAAAGTCGGTTTTTATGTTTTGTGTATACCGTATATTTAATTGTTATGTGTTCTTTTCATTGATATTTTTTGCTTAAAATATCTTATTGCCGATAAATTGATCTCTACTGATTGAAACATTTAGATTTCATTAAACATGCATAAATTCATTGACACTCACTAAGGCATAGATGTAAGAACATTCAAAGAATATACTATGTACTTAGAGTATCTTATGCTGTTAAATCTATGTACAAACTAATTGGCTTGTATTATATTTTCTTCGCTTTTAGGTAACAGAGCCATGCAGTCGAAGATATACTCCGATGCAATTGAGTTGTATTCATTTGCTATTGCGCTTTGTGAGAATATTGCCGTTTACTATTGTAACAGGTGTAGTACTAACTTGCACATTGCATTGGTTTATGTGGGTTGTACGTGTTAAATTTTTATAATTTCGAGAAGTGATTATATATTTTATTGGATGGCCTTACAAGTTACAACCCAAAAAGTAGCCTATTGGGGTGTGACATCCTTTGCCATATAAACCCTTGTCTTTCTTTTATATTTTCAATGTGGGATTTATTCCCACCTTCTCTAACTTCACATGCGGTTTTTCTAACACACGTATTGATAATGTTTTGTTAATGCTAGTTAGATGAATTTATTGTTGATTTTGGTATGATGTAGTTCTTACCCAAAGTATAAGGGGAGAAAGGGAATGAAAATATAAATAGCATTTGGCAAGTATTTATTTATTTTTCTAAAATAGGTTTTGCAACAGGATGTTTTAAATCCATTTTTTGTCAAAGATAGGGAGATCTAAAACCCCATATTGGTGCACTGTTTCAACATCACCCCTACTGATGCTGTTAAACATCCAAAGAAATTATTAATCTTTGACCTCTCTAGGCATTGGTATGTGCTTTATATATTTTATGTCTTGATTACTACAATCAGACATTCCCGTTGACCGACCTCTCCCATCATTCAGTCCTTATCAAAATCCTTGGGCAAATTCTTCCCCAGGCATTCCCTTCCAACTCCACCCTCCCGGTTCACCTAGATCCATAGACCGGCTTGGCGTGCTTGCTATTAAGATCAAACTATTCTGTCAAACGCAGTAAGCAAGATAGGGGATAGAATTAAGAGCTCCTTCGGCTGGGCTGCTAGAAGCTTCAGCTTGCTTCTTGGGCCGTGAGTAGTACATAGGTTCTGATCTGTAGGTATTGAATCTGTCCCAAATCTCAGAGTAGGAGCTGGTGTTAGCAGGTATACAATCGTCCAATGAATTATAAATTAATTATTCCATCGCTTAGATTCATCTAGTTGAAGTAACTAAGAACTCGGAATTGAAGAATAATAATATTATTATTGAACCATCAAAGTTACCTTGATATATCTTTTTTAGTTCCGAATAAAGTATCTAGGCATATGTATTTCTTCATATTTTGACTCTGAAGTTTTTTTTTTTTTTTTTTTTTTTGCTACAGCTGATAAAATCATTTTTTGCACGATGCATATGTAGAAAGCCCTTTTTTTTTTCTAGTATTTATTAGTGTATTTTCTATTTCTTCTCTTTTTTTTTCTTTCTATAGTAGTGATACTAACGTAATGACAGATCAAAACCATATTATTAAAAGCTTGAATATCTCTTTCTTGAATGTTATTTTAACTTATTTGTTGGTGATATGTAACATATTGGACAGTAGTATTCAAATAGTTTGATTAAACAATCTCTGATGAGGTTTTTTTTTTTTTTTAAAGATCTATAATGAGTATTCATATTTTGTTTTTTATTATAAATTTTTTATGCAAAGAAAGGGGAAAACCTAGCTCTTATTTTTCTCTGATATTTCATGTATCTCAGCTCTTAATAAGGGGAAGGGAAATAAAAGAAAGTATAATTCTTGTTTGCTTTATAACATTGATGATAATTTATTGTCTTAAGAGTTTTATTTAAAGGATATCGTCACAATTAAATTGTCACTTTTAGCTTGTCAAAGTTCGTTTAAGCTCTTTTTACCTGCATACAGGTAATTTCAACCATTTCAGATATTTATTTTACGAATTTGTGAAGTTTTATTCTTTTTGTGTGTTGTATACTGATATCAGGGCAGCTGCTTATACTCAGATCCACAAATATACTGAAGCAATTAGTGATTGTCTCAAGTCAATAGAAATTGACCCAACTTATAGTAAGGCATACAGTCGTCTTGGTTTAGCATATTATACACAAGGGAACTACAGTGATGCCATTGAAAAAGGATTTAAAAGAGGTTCGTGCAGACATTTATGTATTCCTAGTAAACCTCGGACATATTTAAGTATTCCTAGTAAACCTCGGACATATTGATATCTTAATCTTCCTTTTGGTTTTTATGCATTTGTAGCTTAGTATAAATATATTGTATCTTTGTGGTGTTAATATGCATTGTTTCTATATGTTTTCCACTAGTGTATATATATATAGTCTATATCTTCTTAGTTTGTCATGACTTTAAAACAAAGCAATTCTGTCTTGATCTCCCTTGTTAAAGTCTTTACAAACTTTAACAAAAACGATTAAGACTATCAAGGTTCATGAATTTCATTAACAAATTTAATGAATTTCATCAAATTCATTTAATTTCAATAAGGTGTGGATGTGTGGACATTCAAGTAGAAAATTACCCTATATATATATATATATATTCTCAATTGCGAGAAGTTTTGATTGTTCATGTTAGATTCTTCGCAGGTTTTGTGATATGATCAAAACCTTTACATATAAAATTAAGACTCTAAAAAGGACAATCAAGACTATCAGGGTTCCAGCATGAGAAATCCACTCTATATATATTGGAAAGATCCACTTATTTTAAGACAACAAATTTGGAAAAAGGTTCATGGGCGAAACGTTATATGTGAATTGCATTAATGCTGCTTCCATTAGTTTACTAATACCTATGTACTTTAGCTGGTCACTTGCAACCATTCTATCCACCACTAAACCCAAAAAAGAGTTGTATTTTGTTTCATGTTTTGCACTCAGACCAATGTTTGTTAGCTGGAAAGATGCTTTTGAATGGTAGTAGTTGGCCTTGCGTTTATGGAAAAAAAATTTCAAACTTTTGGCTTCATGAAATAATAGTTATGAATGATAGGATAACCAATGTCTGTTTCCATGGTTATTTCTTGTAGCTTGAATGAGAATTAATATTTTTAAAGTATATCAACTGTTAATATAATATTCTTTCAAAAAAAAAAAAAAAAAACTGTTTATATAATATATCTAAGAAAGAAAGCCAAATTTAATTCATCATTTTTGTGATCTTTAATACTTACTGTGACTGTGATCCATAAGTTTATTAATCATTTTTGTGATATTATTATTTTTCTTAAGTAGATGACATATTTATTATCTAACATGTATGTTCAAACATATGGATACATGATCTGTCAATAACTGCATTCTTTAGGTTATTTTGTTGAATTTATAGATAAATCGATTTCACATTCACATTTTCTTGTGATTGTGATAATCTTAATGAGAATATTGTCATTACATTAATTAGGCTTTGTTTGATGCAATAATATGGGCATGTTTTGATAAAGTATCGAATCTCTAATATTTGAGATTTTACCTATGCAGTGTTGCAATTGGATCCAAATAACGAATCTGTCAAAGAGAATATTCGGGTTGGTTCTGCTGCTGCTTCTCTATTATTATTGTTGTTGTTATGTTATTAGTATTTATATCATTGTCATTGTGAAACATAGATGGCTGAGCAAAAACTGAGAGAAGAGCAGCAATGGGGAGGACAGGATCATCAGGTAATAGTTACTTTTCTTTATTTATAATAACGATCTATGTCTAATATAGTTAGATTGCAAGTCATACTATCTATTAGCATACTTAAAACATGATTTGGCAACAATTGTCCTTCTATGTGAGAAATGAAAAGGCAATATAATCATAAAACTTTATCCATCATTTGTCAGAGGTACAAATTTCACATAGTGACCTCTTTTATTGAATGCTCTATTTCTTTTCATGTTTAATCCTTCAATCTGAACTCTTTTATTTAATGCTCTATTTCTTTTCCTGTTTAATCCTTCAATATGAACGTAGAAACTTATCGTTCTGTCATACCAAAGAGGGACAAAAGGTGTAAAAGTTGTCGTTTTCACAATTTCACTCCTTTTCAGAGTACGAGCTCTAGTCATAATAATCAAGAATCTGACCAGTCAACAGCAGGGTTCAGAAGTCAAGGCATACCACCTTCGTTTACTATGCCTTTCAATCCTGCCGATTTTACAAGCATGTTTACAAACCTGGCTGCAAATATGCACCAGGGGCAGCCTTCTCAAAACAGGCAACGAGAAGATAGTAACATAGGCGGTGCTCTACCCGCTGATTTTGCAAACATGTTCACAAACATGGCTGCAAATGTGCACCAGGGGCAGCCTTCTCAAAACAGGCAAGGAGAAGATAGTAACATAGGCGGATCTGGCGAGCCTGGAATACTTGGTGGGAATATTAATGTGAATTTTGGAGATATGCCAGAAGATCTTTCGGGAACTTTGAGATCGATGATGGAAATGTTTTCAGGGACATCATCCCAAGGAAATTCACAAAATACTGATACTATGAATGGTCGATAAGGATAAAAGTAGAATACAGGACAACAACCTCTTTAGCTTTGTCGTTTCAAATTGAGGATTTTTTTCCTCTCCTTTTTTCACCAAACAGAGTGGCAGTCAGCGATGAGCATCAAACTTAGACAGGAGCAGAGATTGTTGTAATATAGTGAAGTTATATTTATAACTCTTTTGAAGAAAATGAAATTTGTGGATTTAATATTCGGTGCGGAACTTTACATTGTTTAAGTTACAGGGTGCTGATAATGTCTGCTTATGTGATGCTTGACACATTGGTTTAGTTGTGACCTGCCATGTTTAATCAATGGATTTGTTGCTGTTGCTTAGCACAGCGAGGAACTTAGGTTAGATGAGTAATTAAATAGCATATTCCCTGACCCTTTAACAATATGGACCATAGATTATGGAGAAGTTTTGAGTCAAAGTATGTTAATCTAATGGTCCATATTCTTCGTCCTGATATATTTATTGACATGACGAATTGATATAGAAAATCTAAATATATATATATATAGAGAGAGAGAGCTTATTTTGACCTCCCAACTTTGGAAATCAATGGTCATAGATTCTATTATTTATTAAATTATTTTATTGTATTTATTAAATATTTTTCAGGTTCAAACTTCAAACCGTATTGTTCACCAACTTGTTTGTTTGTTTGTTTGTTTTGTCATCCTCTTTTTGTCTCGGCTGGGTATTGGAATTTTTGTTGTATCATCGGCTAAGATGGCATTTGAAGACCCCTAGATATCTAGGTGGTGCATGTAATGTTTATTCTTGACTGGTTTGGAGTCAAATTTTTTAAAAAAAATGTTATTGTTCTAGACTAATTTTTTTTTAACTTAAATGATGCAATGAGTTGATCTATAACAACTCTATTGTTTACACATCATCATATCTAGAGGAGAAGCTAGACAATTTTTTCCTTGGTAGGCTAACCTAATTTTATTTATTAACATTATTATTATTTTGTGTTGAAAACTCTTACTATTTAAAATTAAGTAAACACTAATGCTAAATAATCTAAAAATTTAGTCCGGTATAACGAACCTTACTCTTAAATATATATTCTATAAGAACATTGCTATTTTTATTTTATTTTTTATTTTTAAGATGAGAGGAAATATATATTATAGTAAATAACAAACAAAATTCCACTTATTTATTTATTATTTATTTTTACTTGGATGAGTAGTAAGGGAATTACACAATTTTTAATTTTCTTTAACTTTAATTACATAGCTTTTTAATAGAGGCATTCTTACCAGTCTTTTAACTAGAAAAGGCTAGTAAAAACGATGGTAAAATCATTTCTAATGAATATGCTAATGTCAAATTTGACACAAAAAATAATAAAATGTTATATTTGACATATTATTTTAGTATTGTACTCAAATATATAATTTTATTTGAAATGTTATTTTTATTTTTTATTATGATTGTAAAATGATATTTTATATAGCATATGTCAAATTTAACACAATATTTAACACCATATTAGAACTACTCTATACTTAATTACAACATTGACACAATAAAATAGCATTACACTAAAAATACTCTAACAATGCTAAAAACACTCATTCAGTCCAACAATAATATTAAAAATATAAAATTTGATTGATTTTTTTATAAGAAAAAAATATTAAAATTGATATAAGAAAATTAATTCATTAAAATTTAAACCTAAAAATGATCTCAACTATTGTTTGAGTTTAAACTGAGCGTTGAATAAAAAAATATAACAAAAAATGATCTCAACTATTGTCTGAGTTTAAATTGAGCGTTGAATAATAAAAAAAAATAAAAATGAAATTGTGAAATATCCTTAGCAAATAGCAATGTAGCATGATCCAGAAGCAGAGGAGGGTACGCTTTTTGCATGCAGGAAATACGCAACTCTCTATCAGTAGATTGTACGGTCCAGATGGGGAAGCAGGTGAATCCAAAAAGTGGACGTGTATGGTCCACGAGGATCCAATTGTTTTTCAATTACAAAACAAAACATAAAAAAACAAACCCACTCACTACGCTGAAACTTCAACCTCTGCACTCTCGATCTTTCCGCCGCTCAAACTCCAACTCCAACTCCATTCATTATTCTAACTCTCTTCAAATCCTCAATGCTCATACTTTTTTGAATTTGCTTTCGTTTCCTCTCTCCCGGATTTCAGTGATCTTCATCTACTGGTATTATTAATTATTATTATTATTATCATTTTATTATTATTATTATTATTTTGCTGGTCCTTGTATAATCGATTATGGTGGTTTTGTAAATGTTTCTTGATTCGTATTTCTCTTCTTCATGTGGTTGTATTAGCGCATTTTAATCTAAGTTTTGTTTGTAAGATTTATGTGCTAGCACTTGGCTCATAGATAGATTTTTCAGTATTGTTAACTTCATCTTTTCTTTGACTTCACTGATAATACTTAATTCAATGCTGATTCCAAAATCATTTTTGCTTTCATCAAGTCAAGGATTATGGAGGTATAAACTTCGTATAATAAAAAAAGTAGAGCTTTTTGAAAACAATACTCGCTAAGATGTGATGGTAATTTAGGCTTCCATTGTGTGTGTATATATATATATATATATAGTTTAGTAAAAATAAGTAGATTGAGAAATAGCTTCCTTCATCTTTTGATGTTAGTTTTAATTTGGGCAAAGAGGACTAGGAGATTTTTTAAAGAAGCTAAAAGAGAAGACTGCATGTTATTGCGAGAAATATGCATTGTTTAGCTTCAATGTGGGTTTTAGGCACTAAAGAATTTCAAAAGTTTCCATTTTTTATTATTATCATTTTTTAATTTTTTTTGTATTTTACATAATTGGGAGGGTGCTCTCAAATTGTTGCATTATCATTGTTGTTGGTTCTTAATAGATTGGATGCAATTTTTGTGGACTGTTGGTCTATTCTTTGTAGTTATTCTAGATATCAATAAAATATTGTTGTTTCTCACCACACAAAAAAAATGTTCTAATTTGTAAAGAAAGAAATAAGAGTTGCGGAATTTGGTCTCCATTTTCTGAAAAGCATTGGATTGAGAGATAGTTCTGTTTTGCAACTTTCTTCAAATTGTTAGTATTCAATGATATTTTAATAAGCTACATTCAATTTTCCAAAGATAACTTGTCATGCATCAGTATATGTGAAGTCTTTGAGTACTTCTTGAAAGCTAATTATCTACTATTGTAAAGTTTTTTTTATCATTATACAAGAGGTCTTGGATTTAATCCTGCTCACACTCAGGTGGGGAGGGGTTTGGTTTTTACTTAATATAGTAAAAACAATTTTAAAAAAACTTTATTTTATTTTTGGTGATCAAGTGTTCAATCTTAATTTTTTTTATTGTCCTTAATCCCCCTATTGTTTTATATTATAATAGAAGTTTATGTGCATGCTATTTTATCCACAACAAAATTGTTCTCAAGTTTGATGTGTTATGTTGGTAGTTGATTATCATTTGGAAAGAATTTACCCTAACATTTCATTTGATATTTTGGTTTAATGATCATATATTTGTGACATTTGCTCATTGTTTCTTGTAGACTAATTGAAATGGTCAAATGATTTTCTTTTTCTTTAGGATTTAAATTGGCAGATTCTGTCCGGGTCAAACAATCTTTGAAAGATGAGTGCCTATATTATTGGTGCCCTTGTTCCTCTCGTGTTTACACTTCTCTTTCGTAATTCCAAGAATGCAAAAAAAAGAGGATTACCTGTTGATGTTGGTGGGGAACCTGGGTATGCTGTTAGAAATCATCGGTTTTCTTCCCCAGTGAGCTCATCATGGGAAGGTATCTCTACTCTTGCTGAACTTTTTGAGCAGTCATGCAAGCAGCACCGAGAAAAATGCTTACTTGGGACTAGGAAATTGATTTCAAGGGAGAATGAAGTTACTGAAGATGGAAGGTCCTTTGAGAAGCTTCACTTGGGAGAGTATGAGTGGCTAACTTATGGCAAAGCATTTGAAGTTGTATGCAACTTTGCTTCTGGCTTAGCTCAACTTGGGCATAAAAAGGAGGAACGAGTTGCAATTTTTGCTGATACAAGAGAAGAATGGTTTCTTGCATTGCAGGTGTTTATCTTATATACTTTATACTTTTTTTTGGAAATCATAAATACTTTTCTTTGAACTGTTTTTTTTTTTTTTTTAATGTAACTAAGGCTGCATAATATAACACGTATAATATAATTGAGCTATATGTTTCCATGGCACATGCTGTCTTGATATATTAAGTTGAGGATGTTGTTTAGTACCATTTTAAAGTTTCAGAATATTATGGACAATAATTTGTTGTTGTTTCTAACAAAGATACTACTCATTGTGCCTTGCCTATGCATTTATGGTAATATGACATGGCCATTGTGGTTTTCTTTTATCAGGGTTGCTTCAGACGCAATGTCACGGTGGTGACCATATATGCATCTTTGGGGGAGGAGGCTCTATGTCATTCTTTAAATGAGGTTCTCTCTCTATCTAACTATGTGTGTGCGTGTGGGTGTGTGTGTTGCATGGAATGTTGTCAAAAATGTTTACCTTTGCAAGTGTTCAAATACACTACAGGTATATACTCCTATATTGCTAGTTGTAATACAAGTGAAGAAATGTAATTCTGATAATTTTTGCAATGGAGCCTAGGTGGACTTCTTGTTCATTCTTGTATAGGGCTGTGTTGCTACATCCTTTGTTCTTTGTATAGGGCTCTTTTGTAATATTTCTTTTTTTTACAATAAATTTTTGTTTCCTATCAAAACAAAAACAAAAAAAAATTATCAATGGAGCCTGAATCAAAACTTTGAACAATTAGTTTTTCTAGCTACATTTACTTTATATCCTTTTTGTTGGTAATGCTTTTTCCTTCAAACTCATTTGAATACTGCATCTTACTTATTGGAACATATATTGAATGAAATGGAAATGAAGATGAAAAACAGGACTACTGGAATTAGCATGACACTAATAATCAATTTCTTATCTCCTTTTTTGTGTCACTCAGCTATCCAAGGTTTAGTTAAATATTTCATTTTTTTTTTCTCAGACAGAGGTTACCACTGTGATTTGTGGGAGCAAAGAACTAAAGAAACTTGTAGACATAAGTGGACAACTTGACACTGTGAAGCGAGTGATATGTTTGGATGTTGACATCCCATCAAATGCCTTATCAGTTGAGCAGAGTGGTCACTGGAAGATTATTTCATTTGCTGACGTACAGAATCTTGGCCAAGAAAATCCTGTTGATGCTGATTATCCTGTTTCTGCTGATATTGCAGTTATAATGTATACAAGTGGGAGTACTGGATTACCTAAGGTTAGGCTTAGAAGTACCTTTATTAATTGTGGATCTTGTACTTCCTAGCATGCTTGTTTATCCTGTCTAATTATTAATTTCTAATTGGTCTCTCGACGGTTTATTATTTTCTTCAAGACCATCGAATGATTCCGTCTTTCTTCTTTAAAAACCATGGAGCTTAGATTAGATTACCCATCTTCATCAACCCATTCTGGCTGAAACCTCATCCAAATTCTTGAGTTTGGCATATCCATATGCGAACTACAGTAATTTTTTTCTTACATTTTGTTATAATAATTATTAATGCTATCTACATTTTTATCCAGATTTAAGGTTGCAATATAATGATATTGAATTATTATTTGTCATCATGGACTGTCAAAAGTTAGGGACAAGTACTTTTCATGATGTTTGAACATTTGGATTTTATATAATGCATTCTCCTTTTCAAGTCAGATTATATATTATAGCATCCATTACATTTATTACATTGACTTGGTACAGGGTGTGATGATGACACACGCCAATGTCCTTGCTACAGTTTCTGCAGTTATGACAATTGTCCCTGGCCTGGGAAGCAAGGATGTTTATCTGGCATTCCTGCCCCTGGCTCATATTCTTGAAATAGCAGCTGAGGTATAGAGCATTTATACACTGGTTAAGTTGTATTATCAGAGTATCTTCATGAGTATTGTTAATTACATGGTCATTTTTTGTATGTATTTTATCTATTCTTGTTACTAATTTCTTTGTCTCTATTGTAGAATCTAATTGCTGCTGTTGGAAGTGCCATAGGATATGGTACCCCTCTGACTCTCACTGATACATCAAACAAGATAAAAAAAGGAACAAAGGGTGATGCCTCAGTGTTGAGGCCAACAGTGATGGCAGCTGTCCCAGCAATTCTTGACCGTGTTCGAGATGGTGTGCGAAAGAAGGTTAGTGTAACTTTGGCATTAAAATGTACAGTGCTTTGTGTCAAACCTGATTTGTGAAACAAGGTCTCTTCCATGAATACTGAATCTTCCTAATACTTCAGGTAGATGCAACAGGTGGACTTTCCAAGACACTGTTTGACTTGGCATACTCTCGCAGGATATCTACAATTAATGGTAGCTGGTTTGGGGCTTGGGGCTTGGAAAAGCTATTGTGGAACTTTATTGTGTTTAGAAAGGTTCGAGCAATTTTGGGAGGTCGCATCCGGTTTGTGCTTTCTGGTGGTGCCCCACTTTCTGGGGATACTCAAAGATTTATCAACATTTGTCTTGGGTAAGTGTGGCTAAGCGTATTTAGCTGATATACTAATAATTAAGTATTTAAGTTATGAACCCTCTGACTAATGCCGTACTTGCACAACTTTTTGGATCCTTGATGTTAACTGATTCTTAATACCAAATAATTTCTAGGACTTATCTTGACAAAAAAGTGATTTTAAGTTGTCTCCCTCCTCAAACATAGGTAAAAATATATAAATTACATGCGTATATTTCATTTTAGTTCTATTCAACTGAGTATGATATGTTACAGCTTAGATCCTCAGCCACCCATTCTTTTTTTTGTTTCCTACCTAAACTTGTAACAGGGATTGAGTCATCTACTCAACCTGTAAATTTAGAAGTAAAAGATTGTACCTTTAAACATGAAAGCAGAAGGTTCTGCCAAAATATGGAACTTATACAGAAAACATAACTCGGATTGTTTAAGTAAACCTGCTCCTTTTGGCTGCTTCCTAATCTTGAATATTATTGTTGACTTCCTGTTACTGCTCTGTTTACACTTAATGTATGCAACCAAATTGTGAGACACCCGTGGTTTTTATTTTATTTTATTTTTCTTATTTCTATATTGGTTTGTTATTTGTATTTTATCTTGAAGTATGGATCTTATGGACTCTAAATGAGTGTTTTGAAGGTATATTCATTTGATTGAGTAAAGGATGCTATAAAGCTTGTAATTTGATTGAGAAGAAACCAAGCTACCACAGTGTGATAGCCTACTAACTTTTGACAATTTAAGGACACCTCAGTATCCATTGGTTAACAAGTATTTCCCCAAAATTAATAGGAAAATAGTAGCCTTGTATACTTTGTCAATAAGATCATGTTATATGGAAAAATAATAATTACATCACTAATTATTTTTTCTTTCGTAAGCTCAACCTTCTTGTTGGATGACATTTTCCAGAGCTCCAATAGGCCAAGGGTATGGTCTTACTGAGACTTGTGCTGGTGGAACTTTCTCTGAGTTTGATGATACATCCGTTGGACGTGTTGGTGCTCCACTTCCTTGCTCGTACATTAAGGTAATAAATGATTATATTATATAATATTTGTGCATTCTAATATAAGATCGTTAGGCAACTTCATTTACTTTCTTGGGGAACTCTGCTAAGGATCAGTTTTCAAATATCTACATTTGTTCAATACTAAAAAATCCTTTTAAATTATTTTAAAAAAAATTTCTCTCTGTGGCCGTTTTAGTGCACAAGATAGAATTGAAATATTATATGTGATTGAATTGAATTATATTGGATGAGATTAAATATAGAAATATTCTCTGTTTGGTGCAATATGAGATTTGACTAAAAAGTAATAATTTTATGTGTTTAATATATAATGGAATTGGATTTGATAAATTGAATTAATTATAATAAAACAAAATTAATTTCATTACTTTTTATGAAAAAATTATTGAACATTAATATTTCAAAAAGAATATATAATAACAATGTAACAAAATATAGTTATCATATTTTAAAGTTTTTAAACAAAAATTGATTTATGAAAAATAAGAAATAAAAAAACTGGGAGGCTAGCCTCCTCTGCGATTTAAAATGTGGAGGAGGTTGCAGCCTCCTCCGCCATTCAAGTCATGGAGGGGAGCACCTCCTCCACGACTCAATCATTGAGGTGTAGTCATGGTGGAGGCCTCAACCTCCCCTACCATTCATAGTCGTGGAGGAGATCACCTCCTCCGCAATTCAGATCGTGGAGGTGTCTTCCACAATCAACGGTCTAGAGGCAGCCTCCTCTACCGGAGGCCACCTTCAACCATAGCCTCCATTTATTTATTTAATTTATTTTTTTTGTCTTATTAATTTTGTTTAAATAGTTATTTTATTTTACAAACTTTTAATAATATTTCTTTATATATACAGTATTTGATAAGACTAATATGCTCCTTTACTGTCAAGTTGACTAACAATTATTTGATCAGAAGGACTGATTTGGTACTACTTGAAATATTGGGGATCATTTTGATCAAAAATGAAAAGGTCACAAAATCTTGGAATTAAGTGAATACATAGGGATTTATTTGGTAATTGCCCTTGTCCGTATGAAAGAGAGAAATAAAAAAGGAGAGAGAAGCTTAAAATTGTCCTAAGACTAATTTTCCTAGGGAGGGTATTGGGATTGTTTAGTCCTATACTCCTATCAACATGGGATAATTTTTACTGATAGGATTACATGTCCTATCTTCCGTTTAAGTTTTGTGCCTGTTAACATGGGATTAAGACAAAAATTGTCCAAGCCCAAGCTAATAAGGCCTCCTTAATGTGCATTTAAAGAAAAATAGTATAGGGTGTTACAATGTGTATGCTTGCGTGTTTATGGAGATATGCTCACACGGGTATGAATGTTTATATGTACATATATCTACCATGTGCTGGATGTTTAAATTTCTTTTGGCTCTCTTGGTCTCTAAGCCCTTAAGCATCCATCATACTCTATCAAAAGCTTGTTAGCGCTCTTTATAGGAGATGTCCTCAATTTCAATGCTTTATTTATAAAAATTTCTCTTTTATGATAATGTAGTGGACTTTTAAATCTATCATTACACTCTGAAGTTTTATCAACCGTTTGATTTTAAATCTATTGATGTGAGGTTTCCTCTGTTTCAGTTAATAAATTGGCCTGAAGGTGGATATTTAACCAGTGATTCACCAATGCCTCGTGGGGAAATCGTTATTGGTGGTCCAAATGTCACACCTGGATATTTCAAAAATGAAGAGAAAACAAAAGAAGTGTACGAGGTAAGAGTTAAAATTCGGATACCTGTAATGTCGTACGTTTTCCTCGTGGGTTATAACTTACCTTTGTAGACTTCTGGTTCACTTTTTTTCTTTTATTCATATGTTTCTGTTTCCTGGAAAAAAGTTTTGATACCTATGTGTTGACCGCGTACATAATAAAAATGGGTGTTTGGAGTTTTCTGACAATACCTACATATCTTCTTTAATGTCATTTGAAGGTTGATGAGAGAGGAATGAGGTGGTTCTATACAGGTGACATAGGGCAGTTTCATGGCGATGGTTGCCTTGAGATAATTGACCGGAAAAAAGACATTGTCAAACTTCAGCATGGAGAATATGTTTCATTAGGAAAGGTATTCATGCTGCTTTGTAGCTTGTTCATCAGACTTTGCTGGGGACTAACATTTTTTCCTGCAGGTTGAAGCTGCTCTCAGTGTGAGCCCATACGTAGACAATATTATGTTGCATGCTGATCCATTTCACAGTTACTGTGTGGCTCTTGTGGTGGCTGCCCAGCACGCAGTGGAAGACTGGGCTGCAAATCAAGGGATTGTATATGCTGATTTTGCAGAGTTGTGTGATAAAGAAGAAACAGTGAAGGAAGTGCATGCATCCCTTGTAAAGGTATGATTTTGCAGGTTCAAATTGTAAGCTATTCTTGATTAAACACCATGCTAGGTAATTTTATTTCAAGCTTCAGAGAGGGCACTTTCATGTGCTTTAAGTGAAATCTCTATATGGCACAGTTTTGTCAAATCACTTTTGGGAGACAACATTTAGAGATGTTGGGTTTACACCTAGCAGTCTCCGATCTTCTATAAAAAGAAATCTTATTCAATTGGTATGGCCATGTTCATGTTTAGTGGTTAGAACACTTTTGCTGCGTCCATATTTGGTTCATAGGAAAAAATTATGTAGAAATGCCAGATCAATTAAAGCTAACAGTAAGTCAGCAAGCATGTAGGGTGCCTTTATCCGTCATTTCTGCCTCTTGAATTTGCAATGTTAAATTTCATGCAATTTTCCTTAAACCTAGTGACAACCAAATAAGCTGGGCTTCTCTGTGCGATTCTTACCTATCGGAGTAATATCATTTTTTTGAATCTCATGAAATTACTTGGAATAAATAGTCTCTGTTGCAATGCAGCTAGCTCCTTATATGAACTTCATTAAATTTTTTAAGCAAGAAAACATAGAGATGTGTTTATCATTTTGGATTTAAGGTGCCTTTGTTAGTCAATTTTGTAACTTTATATTGTTGTTCAACTCGATTCAATAATCTCTGCTGAATCTTTGAACCTCAAATCTTTCTTACTGTTCCTATTCTTGAGCGTTTTTTTAATATCCCTGTAGTTCTTTTATAGGTTTCTTTGCTATGTTTAAACCGTCTTAACATTCCCTCCTTTGCATCAGGACCACTAATAAATTTTCTTGGATGTATTGATTCCTTATTTTATCATCTTTTCCATCGCTGCTCACCCTTCATGGCATCTTTGTCTATGTTACATTCAGTTAACAGTGGTTCCGTAGACGATAGCAACCATTGGTTTTAAAGCCACTCAATCATACACTTTGGACTGACTCTCTTTAATTTTTGAACATTTATAAATCCTGCATCTTCAGTTTTATCCAAGAAAAATACTGTTTTGTGCTACAATTTTGGATGCTTCTTACCTATGATATTTTGAATCTCTTACTTTACAGGCGGCAAAGAATGCGCGCTTGGAGAAGTTTGAGATCCCTGCAAAGATCATATTGCTTTCTAACCCGTGGACTCCAGAAACTGGTTTGGTTACTGCAGCCCTCAAGATTAAGAGAGAGGCCATTAGAAAGGCATTTGCAGATGAGCTTGCAAAGTTATACAAATCATGAAATTTTTTTGTTTTTTCCTGGTGATTGTGCAGAAGCTTGATCAAGTACAAATTTTCCTTTTAATTATTTTTGTCTGTTTCTTCTTTGACTTTTGTACTTGAAAAATATTTTTCATATTCTGTATGTTTATTATTTTTGTTGAGAATTATTTCAAGGAAAAAAATGGGAAAATATATCCAGTTACTAGTTACTTTGATTGGCCATATATTTTTAGTTTCTAAACGAACCCAGAAGATGCTATAACCTCCCATCGCTCCTTTTCTTTATTAATTCAGAGATATGTGTGATCTATCTATGAATTATATATATATTTTTCTTTATAAGCACATTCTCTCTTAGGGCTGGTGTGAATGTTCCCTTCCACCTTTATGGTAGAGGGTTTAGGTACTACCATGTACATTTTACGAGCGTATGTATAGAGTATTTTGCTCGATTTTATGAGATCAGATATCCAAACGGTGTATGTAATGTTTAATTTTAGTATGTTTCGATAGACTCCTTATCCGTTTGGTGTCAAATTTTAAATAATAATAATAATTTTTTCATTATATTATTATTTTGAAAAAGTATGCAATATAATTTTTAAAGAACTGAATTTGAGGGGAAAAAAATGTTTACAATTCTTAAGACTTCCAAGTTAAGTTTTAATGTTTGGCTTTAACACCACAACTTCTGAGAGCTTTGCATGTTACAGGCAATTTACGCCCTCAAGTCCCCCTAAAGAAAATAAGTAGAGCAAAAGCAGTCTGAAAACCATTTTACTATCACAAACAAATAACATAAAATGAAAACAATATGAATAATGAAATGGTTTATGATATCACATGGTTTATTTATTTATTTGGTTAAATGTGTTGCTTCTTGCACTCGAGAAAATCTCCGGTACACTCAGAGTGGTGTATTCGGCCATTGAAAATTAGATATGTGGTAGAAAAAGCTTGTGGCGCACATGTGACAATCACATAAGCTTACGGTTACCTGGTGCACCGAAGATTATCTGCTTGCACTCTAAACTTGTTTAGGGGGTCGAGGTGACAAGATAGGTGAAATTGGGTTAGGGTCTGATTGGCTGATTGTGGTAGACAATTAATGTCAAATTAATTAATACTATAAAGAACGATTAAAGGTTCAAAGCATCTTAATGTGTATTCATGTGCTAGAGAGAGAAATTTCGAAGAAACTACACCTAATAGCAGCAGCATAAGTAGAGATTATAGACAATTTTGACTTATTCTCTAACCATCTTAGTTAATATGTAGGACTCATTTACAGCAACCCGGAGGCCTTTACAAGACAAACGCTCATCCAATCTGTCAATATTCTATGTTCGATTAGACACACCACAAATAATTTATAAATAAATAAAAAACAAAGGCAAAAAAATTGAATAGAGACTTAAATAGTTGGAAATGGTAGTTGGGAGAAAAAGGTAGCAAGAGGAGAACCACAGTCCCACATCGATAGTTTTGGTTGATAATGTGAAAGTTGACATGAAGCCAACCAAAACGGAAACACCCTCTCTTCTCCCCCATGTGAGAATCTACTTTCACTTTATTTTAAGATGTTTCCTGGACACTCTTATAAAGCATTCTTTTCTCTCTTTTTTTTCTTCTATTTAATCATATTATTTTGTACACAGACAGACAAACACACGAGCACATAAAATGTGCCCATTTGTCTGTGCTTGTATTGTACCACTAACAAACGTTAGTGGACTACAGGTTATCAAGACAATTGATGCAGCAATATTTGTAATTAAATGAATAGTAGAATCACAGGGAGGCAACTTCATATGCATCTAGCCGACAGGGGCGTAGCTCATCTGGTAAATGAACGAGTTTGAAGTTTGGATAAATAATTCTCAAGCCAACGGTTCGAATCATACCAATAGTAAAAAACTTTACAAAAAAAATAACTAGTTTGGATAAATAGATATCGTTAAAAAAAAAAAAAAAAAAAACCTTCATCTGCATCAATAATACATGTGCTTTCATGGGATGGTGTGCAAACCCCCACATTTACAGGATTCATGCCAAATTGTGCTTTGGGATGAGTTACTTTCTTTCTTTTTATGGTTTCCAAATCAAGTGAGACTGTGAGAGTCACAAATTTTGGAAACCCAACATTTACAAGATTCATGCCAAACACTGGCTGTGCTTTGGGTTACACCAATTCTTATTTTATGGCTCTAAAACCCAAGTGGTAGTTTACAAAATTTGACTTTGATCCCATCAAACCACACCCACTTGCCCTCTTGTTATTAGGCCTTTCCTTGGATTTGCCTCATTCAAATCCATAACTTTCTATCAAAACATTGATGGATATACTCAACCCCTGTTTTATCAGCATACAAAAGAAGACATTTTCAAAACATTGATAAAACATTCGTTGCCTTGAGATAATTGACCGGAAAAAAAATACATTTTCATTTCCATAGTTGTATTTCAAACCGTGTTTTATTAGCTTTTAAAAGAGAAAAAAAAAACAAAAAAACAAAAAAACAAAAAAAACAAAAAAAAAAAAAACCAGAAAAATCAACATCAATCGACCCATATATATATATAGGAAAATTTTCTCCTTAGTGCGCACCGATAAATATATATCAGCGTTTTGCATATAGACTATTAGATTCAATTGTTTTGACTCGGTCAGCATGCATTTCTCAATTCTTATCCATAATATATGGTCTACATATATTTTATATTACTAAGAAAAAAAGACCATATATATATATATATATATATATATATTTATGAAAGCAAGACCTAACCACAAGATAGATAGAAGGATTATAATGGAAGAAAAGATCTTTAATTATGATGAGTAGTGAAATCTCAAGTAGAGGAGATGATTTCAAAGCAAAAATAATAAAATAATAATAAGGGATGAATGCATGTATGTATGTTTATATGTAATTTTTGAAGCAGTGGAATGTCCCAGAAATGGATATCCAAAACATTACCCATAGTCCCATACTCTCTCACTCCCTCCTCCAAAAATGATATGTTGGTGGACCACCACCCTAACTCATCATTCATCATATCTTACTTTAACATTCTCTCTCTCTCTCCCTCTCTTCTCTATAAATATTTTTATATAAAAAAAAAAACACTCACATATTCTAACAAGTCATTATTCTCCTCTCTTCCTCTTCCATCTCTTAATATTATGTTCTCATATATATATAGATAGATAGATTTAGCTTAGACTTATGTGTTTTCTCTTACTCTTAGATAGGTTCTTCTTGGCCTCCTCTTGATCAGCAGAGCTAGCAATACATAAGATGATGAATAATAATGGATATGGAGGTCATGAAAGCAATGCATACTGTTATTTTCATCCAAAAGAGTTTGTTGTTGGAGTCTGTCCACTCTGCTTAAATGAGAGGCTTCTTATCTTGGCTTCAAAGCAATCCTCAAACAACAAGAAGAAGAAGAAGCCACTCAAGATTTTTGCTTTGGGATCACTTTTCACTCGCTTCGAATTCCGCCATTGGAAATCAGATGCTGATCATCATAATTATGCATGCAGCAGCAGCCAAGAAGGTATAACTTAACTTAATTACTTTGTACTAATTACTGGTAATTATATATATTCTAGCTAGCTAGATTGCAATTTGTGTTTTGCTTGCTGTATGTGTGTGTGTGTGTGATCTTATTCATCTTTATCAAAGTAGAATTAGAAGCAACCAAAAACATCACGTGTCTACAGAATTATTGTTTGTATAATGACAAAACAATGGTCAAAGATAATTAGCTATATATAGCTTCTGGGCAGAGTGACAAGAGTGAAGTGAGTGTGATCGAGTGTGGCTATTTGGAGACGTATATTTATATATATAGTCTATAGAATCTTTTTTGTTTTCAATTGCTTGGATTCTCTTGCATGATTGATGATGCCAATAATTCATTCAATCTTTAAAATGGAAACATATATCATCAAGAACAACAACTGGGAATTTTGCTACTGTGAAATATTATATAGCAAGTGATTGTGGGAATTGCAGAGTCATTTATATCAATAAAGTTTGAAGAGGATGGAGCAGCATCATGGGAAAAGGGGACAGTGTCAATGGAGGAGCATTGTAACAATATGTCCTCCTCATGGTCATCAAAGGACCACCACAAGTACCCAAACAACAACAAAAACAACAAGAACAAGACTAGTCAGAGTCAGAGTCAGTGTCAGAGTGTGGTAGAGCATGGCAAGCCGCGTGCACCGCTTAGGTGGCGTAAGCGGATTGGGCACTTGATGCAACTCCTCCGGTTGAAGAGGTCCAGCAAGGTGGCGGTGGAATCTGGTGGAGGAGTTAAGGTGATGAGGAAAGGTTGGATAAGGACTCTAACCAAGAGAGGACCATCAAGAAATAAACCACCAGCTGGGATTGTATAGACAAAAGTACAAAACCATATGACTCTCTTATTATTAATTAGCTTACCTACCTTTCTTATCAAATGTGCTTCTTCTTCTCTTTTTTTTTTCTTTTTCTTTTTTTTTTTTTTTGCTTTAAAACTCATGGGATTCTTGTTTCTTTTCTTCTTTATATATATGTAAAAGATTTTTCACAATTATGTGTTGTGACTTGTGAGTTGTGAGCATATATTTACCCTTATAAAAAAGAAATTAAAAAAAAAACTTACATATTCTATCCCCATACTAACATGTTAGTGGCAAACAAAAGATTGGAGCATAAGGGCCCAAACATGTATAGTTGGAGCAATTGTCTTATAGTTGTCCTTTGTTAGGAGAGTATCCTGAATCATAATATATATATATAGATTGATACATGTATCGTGGTCAAATTTATCAGGTGCGGAAATTTAATATATTTTTATGTATAGGATTCTAATAGATACCAATGTTAATCGAAACATTTTTTTAATTAATACCGATATATATTTGGAATAGATCTCATACCCGATTAGTGTTTCATGTAAGACTAATCAAACATGGGTGTTAATAATATTCCATTCATATATAAAAGAAATGTCAAATGTGGTTGAATGGGCGCGCAATTTGGTTGAGTTGTCCTAGTTTTAGATGCTGGGTCTCCCTACCTCATTAGGGACCATTCTCATTCTTTGTGAATAGTTATAGGAAGAGGACCACCATGGACTGGATTAATTGGATGCTAAGGAAAAAAGGTTTAAAATGGGGTGGAAGAAAATGACAATACATAAATCAAACCACCAAACCAACACATGCAAGAAGAAGAACATATTGCTTCCACTCCATCATCAGACAACCATATATGGGATGCCTCTCTAATATTAATCATTCTAACTTTATAATTTCTTTGACCATCACTCACTTTGCCAAATTTAATCATGCACTAATCACTCAAACACCATTATTGGTTGATAAATTAAACAACTACTTTTTTGAACTGAAGTACACTTTACTGCAGTACTCAATTACTATTGTGAATTTCTGATGGAGAAATTAAACATTTTTAATATAAGCATTCATAAGTGATGTAAGATGTGTGACCTATAAGGCTATAAGTAGAGAGCTAAAATTGTCAACAATAGCAGTCTTGAAAAAGGTAGGATGTGTAGTATTACTGTATCAAATATTATCTTTTATTTTTCTAAATATTACAGTCATTCAAATATTAATTTAATATATAATCTTACACTATGCTTCACGGTATTTCCGTATTTTTGTCGCTCAATTAATTAAAGTAGTTACACGTTTACATCTGTTTTTTAATTTTTTTGTTTTATATACGGTCTACAACTACATGCCTACATGTGCTTGTATTATTGTATGAACTGATGTATATAAACATACATGCATGCATGTGTTTATAATTGATGGATATGTGGATACACATAAAAAGTAAATGAAGAGATAGCTAGATAGTAATGGTGTAGATAGAACTATAGAAGATGAAGGAGGAGGACCCCCACAACAAACTCTTTTCTTTTCATCCACCAAAAAAAATGAACAATAAAGAGAAGCAGCTTTAGTTTCTTTGGTTCTAAGATAAAAGGGCTTCCTATGGAAGCTGAAAGTCAACTAGCTGCTTTTAAGGGATATATATCTTGCTTTCTCTCTCACATAAAAAGGGCTAAATTATTTATGTCCAAACTATTCATTCATAACCATTTTAGACTTTAGACACCTTGGTAGGCCTATCATGCCTAAACTTTATCATTTTCTCTCATCCCTCTTTAATTCCATTACAATCTCAAAACAGTCCACATGACAATAGATCTTTATGCTTTTTATTTTATATACCATATACGATGTTGACGATTCGAACCTAGACATTGAACACTGAAGTGATATTTATGTTTCTGCTTTTGATGAAATATGATTAAGTTTCATTTCATAAAGTCTCAACATGTTTTGTTCCTCCAACTCATACTAGGGAAGGTAAAAATCCCCGATCAATCCTAAACCGGTGGGGCTCCGATTCATTCAGGATAGGTTTGGAACACTTAAAACGGGACTCGGGTTGGGTTTGGGTCAAACTTTTTTGACCCAATTTTTTATCAGGTCAGGTATGGGGCACCCCTTGTCATTTAGGGTCGGGTTTGGGGTAGAAAACGAAAACTCATTTAGGACACAGGTTAGGTTTAAGGCAATTCGTGCAAATCAGGTTTCAGATATGAGGCACCTTTGATCCGATTCGATCCGACCCATTGCCATCCCTAACTCGTGCTACTAGCATATGGGTATATATCTCAACAAAAAAAATTCCAAGTAAAGAATCTACTTCTTATATATTAATATATTATTGACCATCATCCATTGGAGTTCATCTATATTAACATAACTCATTACTTCTTGGTATTGGGAAAATAAAAACATATTCAACATGTACAAATATAATTAGAGTTTAACATTTCAAAAAAAAATAAAAATGATTAGATTCATTTTTTATGAAACAAAACCAAAAGGCAATTGAGTCTAAAATGGGAGCTAATTGAGTTATTATTTTCAAGTCAAATTCAATTGGGTCCATAGTTAATTATGAAAACCCAACCCCAAGAGCCAAGCCCAAGTGTCAAGCCTATAATCTTCAATTTATTAGTGAGTGATACCAAATTATTAACTATGGGTTTATTTTGTTTCTGAGTTTTATTATCATTGTGAGATTTTTGGGATTTTGTTGACAGATTGCTTGAAGATGATTTGGTTGAAGTAACTTTGATCATGAACATTTTGCACCAGTTTTACTAATTTGGGTGTGTATTTTCTACATGGAGATTGATATTTTTATAAATAAAAAAATTTGTGGATAATGCTTAGGATTTTTTATTTGACTATTGTTGCCAGTGTGATGTAACTTGTAAGGAGTTGATGTTTAATGCCTGAGGAGTGTTCTTATGAGTCAGAATATTGAAAAATAAAGGGAAAATTGCACAAACTTACCCTAACGTTTCCTATTATGGCATAATATTGAACTAATGCCTTTAATTGCACAAACAACCCCTCCTTTTAGTCAACTTCAGTTAAAAATAGCCATTGACCATGAGTTTTTTTTTAAAGCCCAAAATTGCCCTTGCACTTTATTATAAAAAAATCTTAATTGCCCTTTATTTAAAACATTATATACTTTAAATTATTAGAATATAAAAAATAAATACTAAACATAATCCTTTTTAAATAAAAAAAAAATAAAAAATAATATATTAAAAACAAAACAATTTAAGAAAACGTTATTTTGAGAAAATACAATTTAATAATATATTAAAAACAAAACAAAAAAAAATGTTATTTTGAGAAAATATAATTTAAAATTATGCAAGTCCAATATGAATAGTGGTAATGTGCTACATATTTTTAAAATTTAAAACATATTTTTTTTATTTAAAAAGGATTATGTTTAGTATGTATTTTTTAAATTTTTGAACCAAAATATAATGCATAATTTATAATATTGAGTCAAATTATTTTGTCTTATAGAGATGAATATTGAACAAATTTTCGGTGCTACTGTATTTTATTATGACAAATGATTATATTTTTATTTCAAACTCTTTATGATTTTATTTATATTTGTGTTTAGAATACTAAACATAATCCTTTTTAAATAAAAAAAAATTCAAAAATAATATAATAAAAACAAAAAAAATTCAAAAATATGTAACACATTACCACTATTCATATTAGACTTGCATAATTTTAAATTATATTTTCTCAAAATAACGTTTTTTTGTTTTGTTTTTAATATATTATTAAATTGTATTTTCTCAAAATAACGTTTTCTTAAATTGTTTTGTTTTTTATATTATAATAATTTAAAGTAGATAATGTTTTAAATAAATGGCAATTAAGATTTTTTTGTAATAAAGTGCAGGGGCAATTTTGGGCTTTCAAAAAAAATCATGGTCAATGGTTATTTTTAACCAAAGTTGATTAACATGAGGGGTTGTTTGTGCAATTAAAGGCATTAGTTGAATATTATACCATAATGGGGAACGTTAGGGTAAGTTCGTGTAATTTTCCCAAAAATAAAAAGAGATTTCCATGTTTTCATTTTTATTTGGTTTTTGGTTTCATTTTTGAGTCTCGCATTGTGAGGTGTTCGTGAGTATTATTGTCGTAAGCCATCACAAGACTACAACTCCTCCACTAGAAATCGTTTAGGCGTTTAAAGGTTAGTTGCATACGCTAAATGCACTCACTCGTGACCACCTCCTGCGAAAACAGTTTAGCTAGAATTATAATTGTATTTTCTTTTTTAGTTTTCTTTCATTTTGCTTGAGGACTAACAAAATTCAGGTTTTGTGATATTTGATGAGCATATTTTATACATAATTATTACCCTTAAAAATAGCTTTATTAGTCCAATTTTCTATTAAATTTATTTTAATTATATATATATATGTATATATATATTGTGAAATAGGAACAAAAAGTAATTGAGTTTAAAATAGGAGCTAATTGAGTTATTATTTTCAAGCCAAATTCAATTGGATCAAGAACTAATTACGAAAACCCAACCCCAAGAGCTAAGCCCAATTCTCAAGCCTATACAATTGGAAGTGGGCCGCAGGGATTCTCCTCAGTCCATGTTTTATTAACAAATTTGAAGTCTTAGAAGCTCGTCACTCAACTTCAAATCTTCAATGTTCCATCATCAATATTCAATATTCAATTGTAATTAGCCAACAAAGGCATAGCTCAGCTGTAGATGGACGAGCTTGGGGTTTGGGTAAATGACTCCCAGATCAGTGGTTCGAATCCTACCAATGGCGAAAGCTTTCAAAAAAAATACCTGATCCCGAATTAATAGATATTGTCAAATATATATATATATATATATATATATATATATATATATATATATAATTGTAAGTGTGTTATCAACATTTTGATCACACCTAAACCTATTATGTTAGAGCATCTCCAATGCTGTGCCATTTTGTTGTACCAATACTAAAATTTGGCACAGAGTACAAAAACCTTCCTCTAATACAATGCCAAATGTTGTGTCAAATTTGGCATATGCTAAACTCTGTGCCAAATTTGGCACAACAATAAATACTTATTTTTTAATTATAAAAATATTATTAAAATAATTTAAATTTAATATACATTAATGATATTTCAATCAAAATTTATTTCATCTGCAACAATTCTATATAAATTCAATGTTCTTCCATTTTTGTCTTTTCATTTTCTTTTTTTTATTCATCTCCAAATCTTCCATTTGTATATACAAAAATATTTTTTCAATGGAAAAGAATCAAAATCTTTCAAAACGTGGAAAATCATTTACAAATAACCAAGATGTAGCTATCTGCAATGCTTGATTGGCCATCACCCAAAATCTCAGAGAAGACAATGGGAGCAGAGGAAAGAGACGAAAATAATGGCAACCTAATTCGTGTTCTAGAATTTGGTCTAAAGCAAAAAAAGAAAAAAATCTCAGAGAAGACAATGGGAGCAGGGGAAAGAGACGAAAATAATGGCAACATAATTTGTGTTTTAGAATCTAGTCCCCAAAAAAAAAAATCTCAAAGAAGACCATGGGAGAAAAGGAAAGAGACGAAAATATTACAAAAAAAATTAATGAATGCATTAATGGTATTATTTGACTTTTATAATTTTAATTAATAAAATAATAAAAATAACATTTTAATAAGAATTGTATATTGAAGAACAATGCTAAATTGTTATGTCAAATATAGCATTTCACATTTTTTTGTGCTAAATTTGGCATTGGCAATAGCACATGCATCGGAGATAGTCTAGATAGTCTTATATGTACAAGTTTGTGCACTAAAATCCCCATTTGGCAGCCAAAGAGGAAATGTCAAAAATTGCATCAATGGTGGAAAATTGTAGCAAATTCCTTCCTTGTAAGGGTGTTACCCGGCACATATGATCTATCAAGATTGAAAACGATAAACAAATGTTGTCCTTTTTTTTAGATTTGAAGTGGGTTTAGGGTCTATTATTGTTACAGGACAAAAAGCATATTTTTGGCATCTTATTTTATGCCACTAAATCACTATCATAGATAAGGAATGTGGTGCATTATATCAAGTGTAAATATTTTATATATAATGGGTTATTCTAGTATACATGAACGGTAACTATGATGGAGTCATTCAAATCCATTAGATTGAAATCCAATGGTTCAAACAAATGATGAGTTTTTAAATATATATATATATATATATTGAAAATGGATCAAATATCCGTTGTAAATATCTTGTATAATTACAAATCCGGTATACTAGCTAAACCCATAAAAATCGAAATGTATGATATAAAGTCTATACCACATGTGCACCGACTCGAATTTGAGAATCAAACCCATTTGTCATACTGAATGAGCATTGTTTACCACCGAACCACGTTGGGTTAGTGGTCATCCTCATTAAATTTAACTCATAGCATTTAGAACAAAGATGATTGAGCCATAGATAAAGAGTGAAAGTGACCACACCAATGGCAGTAACATCAAGTAGTGAATTTTGATAGTGAAACCAAATTATAGCGCATCATTATATTATCTGCAATCTTTGTATGTCACATTTTACCAAATATGACATCTCTAGATTTATTTATAAATACCATAAAGTAATAAAATAATTAATAAAAATGAAAATAAAGGAGAATGCTTCTCCTTCTACGGCTGTCCTCGTTTAAATAGTTAAATTTGAGTTTTTTTTTTTTTTTTTTCTTTCCTTTATTGAAGAGGAGAGTGTTCCTAAGTTCTAACTTTCTTCTATGGATATTAAAAGTATGCTCTAAACAAAGAGAAAAGGAAGATGTACCTGGATTTATTTGGAAAAAAAAAAAAAAAGAAGCTTGGAGCGTGTCCTATAAGCATTTTTCATTTTCTGTTTTTCAAAAAGAAAAATGAAAATGAAAATAGTGTTTTTGGTTTCAATTTCAAAATCTGAAAATTCGTCTAGTAACATATGCTAAAAACTGTATTCTGAAAATAAAAACGGTAAAAACATGTTCGGTAGATTAATTGAAAATGTTAAGAAAAATATTGTAATATCAAATTTGTATTTTTTTTTTTATATTATAACTTAAAATTATAGAATAATTTAGTTAAATAATAGGTCAATAATTTATCACAAATAAGTATCAAGTAACAGATTCAACATTAATCTTATAATTAACCTATATTAATTTTTATTATTTAAATATATTTTTTTATTACATAGAATAAAATTTTATATATATATATATATATATATAAAGCTGATTAGAAGCAGATCTATGGCATCGATCTACTCCTCCAAATCTGTTTAGAAGAAGAAGAAGAAGAAGAAGACGACGACGACTTGGGTGTGATGAGAAGAAGACATGTGACGATAAGAACCGAAGAAGAATACGACTTGGCTATGACGAGAAAGAAGAAGAGTAAGAAAAAAAAAAGTGATTTTTTTGGTGGTAAACAAATGAAAAACATGGAAAATATTTATAACATATTCTCCATGTTTTTCAATTTTAACACTAGTTTTATTTTTCGTTTTTTTTTTTAATTAAAACAAAAAAACAAAAAAAAAAACAAAACAAAACAAAATGAAAAACGGTCGTTTTCAAAATTGTTTTATAAAAACACCCCAAAATCCCTCTATCGGACAGACCCTAGCTTTCATGAAATCTTATAAAGTTTGCTCTTTTATCCATTTGGTTTTAAAAGAAATCCACCGATTATACAAAATGATTAAAGAAATTGATTCAAAGAAGCATGATGACAGAGTGGGTAATTTTCCAAAAATTAAAGAAAAACCAAACTCAACACTCTAGAAATTAAAAAAAAAAATAAAAAATTAACTGGGTATAATCACTATTTTCAATTAATAAATAGTTAATATTATGATCAAAAGATAATTATGTATATTGCTTAAAATGTTCACAATATTAATATTGTATTAATAATAGTATATAAGGAATATTTATAATTATTATAATAATTTGATAACTTTAATTAAGGGTAATGTTGGCATTTTAAAAATAATACTAATATGGAGTGTACATACCGTTTTTTTAGGGATGCAAATTTCACTATTTTTTTTTAAATATTACATAAATTCAGGTTTTTTTTTTTTTTTTTTTTTAGGAGAGGAAGGACTAATATTGTAGATGTGAGGGGTATACCGCCGAACCAACCTCATTATCCAAATTTCGCCACTCTCTATTGATATTGATATTGCATACACATGGTTGAAACTTTCAGCTAATATAACCAGCTAATACAAAAGTTATATCAGTTCCTTGCATGTGGATTGTGGGCCACTGGATTTAAATACTTGGATTTAAATTCTATTGTTAGTCAAAGTATTTAAATCTAGTGGCCCACATACAAGGAACTGATATAACTTTTGTCAGTTCGAACTGATAATAGAAAGACTGTATATATATATTGATTCAAATTTTTGGTTAGTGTTAGTTAAGATGAAACATCTATCTTAAATAGAGATGAAACGTCTTCGTAATATCATGATGTCAAACCAACTGGCCTACAGACAACAGTTTTTAACCGTTTACCAAATATAAATTCACATTTAAACCTACACATTATGACCCATTAATAAAACCACCAGTTCACCACATTGATGCAACCCCACATTTTTTTTTATTTATTTATTGTTTTATTAAAAAAGATAATATAAGGGCTCTATAACAAAAATATATATATATATATATATATATATATATATATATGGAAAAACCTATTTTAAAAAATCAAAAAGTATTTATTATTGTTGTTGTTTTGAGTGCATCTTTGCTTATAACATGCTTCAAAATTATTGGATCATCAAAATTTCATTATTTGTAAAGATTTTTGGGATGTGATGTGGTTAATATCATATTCAATATCTCCTTAAAATTAATAAAATTAATATATTTTATATAGTTGTAAGTTCTAACATTTATTAATTTATAGTGGTTTTGCTTGTTCCATTAGTAACCTCCCTTGCCGTCAAAACCGTAGAAATTTCAAGTCAATGCCATTTGCCAAACTATACTAATAGATTCAATGAATGGCTGCGATCATCTGACCCACTGAACCCAATTACCTCGGAGGATCCCCTCTTTCTGTTGGCCCACTTTGCTTCATTAATTAAATAAAAATTGAAAAATATAAGGGTTAAATTCAAAACCCTCCCTTCACTTTTAACTATTGTTGGATGGGTAGAGAAAAATACATTTATTCAAAATATCTACCATTAGATTAACATCCATGGAGATACAACCCATTGGATCTCCAGAGGCTAGGGGCCTCCCCCCAACACCAAAAGGGGAAGGTGAACCTCCACCGACGTGGAATATCTATTGCAGTCCTACATCGCGATAGAGATCGCTACGAGATCTTAGTCGTAAAGGTCTCCACCACGATGGAAACCGCAACAGGATCTCTATCTCGTGATGGAGATCCTGTGAGGATGTGATGGGGGTGATGAGCCTTCCCATTGAGATCTAACCATTGAATGGGGTGGGAATCCAAATTGGATCTTCATTATCTATCTATTAAGACAGACGGTAAAGATCTAACGAATCTCCACCTTTAAAAAAAAAAAAAAAAAATTGATTTCCACTGTCCAGATAGACGTTGGAGATCTAATATTTTTAAATTTAGAAATTTTAATTTGTTATTTTTTAAAAAATTCAAAATTTCAAGAGTATTTTTATCTTTTTAATAGTAAAACCCGATCGACATTTAAGTTTGACCAACTTTAACTAAAATTTCCCATTACAAAAAGCAAACCTCTAGAACATAAATATTAGGCAATATCAACATTCTTTATTACTAGCATATAAATATTAGGCAAAATCTAATATAAAATTCAATATAAATTCCAAATATTTAAAATTAATTTAAATAAAAATTGATTTATATGAAACTAAACTTGGGATATAATTGTCTTTATGTTAATTCAATAAGGATAATTTAATTAGTAAGAAGATTAACTAAATCTCACACTGGATTATTTCATAAATAATCCTTTATAAAAATACAATTTTCTCAAAGGGAATACCAAACTGTGAAAAATGCGTCTTTCTCGGTCCATCCAACAATAGTTAAAAGTACAGAGGAGGTTTTTGAATTTAACCCAGAATGCAATGGAGAGTCGAAACATAAAAAATTTCATTAGAGAGAGAAGGAAACGTTTTTAGTACCTGTAGAGACGATTAGACGAATCACGTGGAAGAAGAGTTGCCTACACGGCTACACCGTTACACACTCCCTCAATTAACCTATTTCTGATTTGGGTTTAACAAATTCAATTCTAATGTAAATCTATTTCTTATTATATCTCTCTTTTCTTATTATAGATTCATTTCTCACTTTTCTCTCTAGCTTATTACCAGCTAGCTGCTTCTGCGGCTGTAATAATTCTTGTTCTGAATTTTTAATAATTCATTAAAAAAAAAAAGAAAAAAAAAGAAGAAGAAATCAGTGAAATTCGAGGTGGGTTTGGCTTTGTTTGTTGGGTGTGATCTGGGTTTGTTTTCTTTTGAGAGATGGAAGAGAGTTTGTTTCAGTGGGCTGTCTTTAGATCTCTGTTGGCCATTCTTCAATGGTGGGCTTTCAATGTTACTGTGATTATCACCAACAAGTGGATCTTTCAGGTCTGTTTTTGTTTTAAATTCTATTTAATTCTTATACTGGTATGTGATTGATTTTTTAGTTTGTCTTGATTTTTTTTGTTAACCGTCATTTCCGTGGATTTTTATGCTTGACGGGTCAACTTAATTTTGTTGTAATATTGTTTTTTTGACAGATTTGCTTCATGGGTAAATCTCACTTCTTCATTGTTTATTTTTGTTGATCTGCTTAATTCTGTTATAGTTTTGTTTATTTGGTGGTGATTTGTTCAATGTGTTAGCTCACTTCTTGTAGTCTCGTTTTTTCTATTTCATGATCTGCATATTTGTACATTTTTTGGTTTTTTGATTTCTGGGTTTGTAATTTCATATGAGGCTGTCTCTGGTGGCATGATTTTTTGTTTATAGAATTGGAATTGGATGAACTCTGTCGTCTTCAGAAAAAAGTAGGTCCTTCTGATTACAATTCCAAATCTCTAATTCCATGCTAATTGTCTTGGTAGCTGAAAAATTGTAATTCCTTGATTTTTGTTGTTACTTAAAAATTTTATATGGATTGAATAACAGTGGTTTGGTGATTCATAAAATACTTGTAGTGAGTAATGCCTGATGTAGAAAAATAAAAGAAAGAGAGTACAGCTGTTTTAGAAATTTAAAATTTTAGATGCAGTCACAAAGTACACTAATTTATTATAAAAAAAAATGGTTATGTTATTGATTCATATAGAGTGAGACATAGTACTTGGGAATATTATATCCAAAAAATGCCAAATATGGTGAGCTGTTCAATGGTGCATCTGTTGGTCTGTACTTAATTTATAATTTTGTTCTATTGATCAAACATCAGTCACGTTTGCTTGTGGCTTCTATATGCACAAGAACAATGCAGCTGTATACAGAGGAAAATGACTTACGGCTTCTATATGCACAAGAACATTTGCTTGTGGCTTCTATATGCACAAGAACAATGCAGCTCTATACAGAGGAAAATGACTTACAGCTAGGCTGTTGGCTTTGTTTGCTTTGTTTGCTTCTTAGCAGTTGTTTGAAAAGCTTGAGTTTGTCTGGGAACGGAATTACAGATTTAGAAAGGTTTATTATGCACAATCCCAGCGTATGTTAATTCATTACAGACATTTTCATCTGCATTGATTCATGTTAACACATATCAAAAGGGAGATGGAGAGCGTAAAGGAGGGAAGTCTCAAATTCCTAGATGGAAGGGGTTTGTTAAACATTAATGTAAATGGTTAGCTTGGCAATTGTTGTCTACACATTAAACAGTTGAATACAAGATTAATCTTGTAGCTGAAGTTTGGATAGAATGAAGTTTAAAGTTGAAATTTGGTAGGGTAGAGCATTTCATTGGTAAATACTGCTTTACCTGATTACGCTTGTAAAAACTTCTATAAGTTTTGGATATCACATGAGAGAACAAAAAATCACATTGAAAAATAATGGTTAATTTACAATAGGACTTGCAATCTATTGGACTATGTTGTACATTGATACAATAACTATTAACTTATTCCGCATTATTAATTTTTAACATGGTATCAAAGGAAGACGCCAAGAGTATTCTAATTACCAAGGTTGATCAATTCATCAGTATTCCCTCATTTTAGCAGGTTGAATCATTTAAATCTGGATTTTTGAAATAATGTTTTAAGAAAAGATTTTTTTACTTACATGAGTTATATCTGTCCTCATTAGTATTTGATCTTTACGATGGCTATTATATCAACAAGCCTACTTATCAATTTATCTCTCTTTCATGCATTGGTAACTATTGATTTATTGGTTATCTGTTTATTATAATCACCGTGATGAAATATTGATAATTGGGAATTGTTTCATTTGTACAGCTGTCAGACCTCTAAGAAAGACAATGATTAACTTTCATTTTTTTTTTTTCATTTTGTACTTCTACAGAAATTGGATTTCAAATTTCCTCTCACAGTGTCATGTATTCACTTCATATGTTCATCTATTGGAGCATATCTGGTAATCAAGGTGCTGAAACTTAAACCCTTGATAGTGGTTGACCCTGAAGATCGATGGAGAAGGATATTTCCTATGTCATTTGTGTTCTGTATCAACATAGTGTTAGGGAATGTGAGCTTACGTTACATTCCGGTTTCTTTCATGCAGACAATAAAGTCATTTACTCCGGCAACTACAGGTTTGGTTCAAAAATTAGTAACATAAGTTCTTATCTCTGTTCTCTGCATTTGGTATCTTTGCGTGATTATCTGATCTGGATATATCTGGACAGTTGTTTTGCAGTGGTTGGTTTGGAGAAAATACTTTGATTGGCGGATTTGGGCTTCTTTGGTGCCCATAGTTGGAGGAATACTCCTCACATCTGTCACAGAGCTTAGTTTTAACATGCTTGGATTTTGTGCTGCCTTATTTGGATGTTTGGCTACTTCGACAAAGACCATCCTGGCCGAATCTCTGCTGCATGGGTACAAGTTTGACAGGTAGTGTTTTTATTCTTTTGCTTATGTGTTTGTTTCTTTCCATTCTTCTTGCTTTCATTATTTCCTAGCAGGCACTTACACAAAATGCTCCAATTTGTTCTGCTCAAGCTCCTTTTTAGGCCCTCCTATTTATTTATTTAAGGGAAATTATTAAAATTCTCCCCCATAGTGTATTCTCAAAAATCTCCCCTCTAGCTACATTTTTCTCCATTTTCCCCCAGTCCACATACCCCCCCTCTTCAATATAATCTGGAAATGACTATTCTATTTCTACCGTCAATATATTTATAAAATAATAAACAAAATATATAGGAGTGAAGTGGAGGTGACCTCCATCACCGGCAATCTCCTCCCAATGGAAGGGGTTTGGAGATTTACTGAAACTAGAGGTGAAAATTATGGAGAATACCTCAAACGACAGGAGGGATTTTAATACTTTAATCTAATTGTATAATTTTTTTTTAATCTTTCATAAATGTCATTAACATGTTATTTAGGTTTACCATTTTGACTCAAGGCTTATTGAAATTCTAGATGCAACAAATAGACATATATAGCTTTATTATTGGAAACCGGTTTTAATCCGGAGGTGATAAATGAATAATTTTTCACTTATACTAGAAATTTAATGGAATCAGGAGAAGGGAAGAGAACGTGTATGATATTGTTTTTACTCATCTTGTGTATCTGTACTTGTACTTAGTGATACACTTTTTGTGTGGGCAACTGTTGCAGATAGCTGACTCGTCCATGAAGTTCAAAGTTATCTTCTTTATTTTTTTTTCTTTTTTCTTTTTTCTACTTACAAAAACAAAAGTTTACTTATTCTTATGAGTTGTGATAGAAAGAGAATACATTTGTTCCTAGGCAACACTATGTGAGGATTTGTGTGATTGCATGCTTGTATAAAACTCTGGCATGATTTATAAATAAACAGTTTATACCGACTTGGCGACTTTTAATCCTTCTGGATTGTTGATGCCCTCAGCATAAACACAGTGTACTACATGGCACCATTTGCAACCATGATTTTGGGAATACCAGCATTGTTACTTGAAGGTAATGGGGTTATGGAATGGCTTCAGACCCATCCAACTCTTGGATCTTCCCTCGTCATTATCTTTACCTCCGGGGTGCTGGCATTTTGTCTTAATTTCTCCATTTTTTACGTGATTCACTCCACAACTGCTGTCACATTTAACGTTGCTGGAAATCTTAAGGTGAGATAAATGCTGACAAATCCAATCCTTCATACCTTTTCATTTACTTACACATTGCTTATATAGCATCCCATTAGTTGGTTTGGTGCTCGTGATTCATCAACTAGTTTTAAAGAATTATGCATTTTCAAAATACTAGGAAACATTGTCTATTTTCCTTCATGAATTTCATGGTCCCATAATTTACATGTATTCGCAGTTTAACTGCAGAGTTCTTGAATTTAGATATAATCTTCTTCTTCACATTACATTTTACATGCTTATGATCTTTCATGAACATTTTCCCTACTTCGTTATTGCATATAGGCCTGTGCTTGAGGGCAGGCAGTTTTGTTGTTGGTGTAACTCGCTAATGATGCTGTGCTTGGTTTCGTGTTTATTATGTACAGGTTGCAGTCGCAGTGTTGATTTCATGGCTGATATTCCGGAATCCAATTGCGGGTATGAATGCTGTTGGCTGTGCTGTTACACTAATAGGATGTACGTTCTACGGATATGTAAGACACATGCTTTCTCAACAACCACCACCACCTGGAACTCCACGGACACCCCGAACTCCCAAGAATCGGATGGAGCTACTACCGCTTGTAAATGATAAATTAGATGATAAGGTCTAGTTTAGAGGTTTCAGTGGTTGGAAAAGAGAAGATTTGGAGAAGAAAGCATCACCACTTTGTTATGTGACATTACTTTAGATCACTCAAAAGATTTTTAATTTCTTTTTCTTGCTCAGATAGAAAAATATATTCAGCTTCATATAATATTATCAAAACAGCAAGTATACGTAGACGTTGCAGCCTCCACTCTCCAATGTTATTATTTTATGAAAGCACTAGCAAAAATACTTTTATCAGGTTAAAAAAATATGTATTGTACCTCATGAAACCAACGCCTGTCTACTGTCTAGGACAGGAACACCTCCATTGAAGGCAAAAGCTCAACTGTGCTTCGCACATGATTTATATCCAACCTCGATTCTTGTTACTTAACAGGAAAAGTGATCTTTTATTAAAGTCGAAAAATTGATTTTAAGTTATCTTTTCTTTCATATAAATTAGGGATAATTGTAAATAACCCCCTATCCAAATCAAACCCTCTCGTTTGAGAAATCAGCAAATTACCCCCTAATGTTAGTTTTCTTTATTTAAATTTTAAAAAATATAACTATTTATAGATTATTTATTATATAACTGAATAAAAAAGTGAAAATAATAATAATAATAAATTAAATTCTTACAAAATTATTAAATATATTACAATAAAAAAAAGGGCAATTACCAATTAGGTCCTAGACTTTTTTTAAAATTCCAAGTTTTTTGTGACTTTTACAAAAGTGACCAAATTGGTTCTCACATTTTTCCCAAGTTCCAAATTAGTCTTTCTATTTTTAGGAGTGACTAAATTGATCCTCTAACGATTTAACAGTGTTAAATATAACATTTGACTTTAACAATTTTAGTTAAAGTACGTAAATACCTTTTATTTGTCATATTAGAGCAAAGTTGTTTTGTTTTTTGTGTATTTAATTCACAATTATAATTATAATTACAACAAAATCCAAAAATATTAATAATGAAACACCATTTGTGCCTTTTTTAATTAAAATTATCTTTAAAAAAAATCTAAAAACATTTTAGTAAGTCAACGTCAATATAAAAATTATTTAAAAATCAAAACTCACAAATAAAATAAACAAAAATAGACGTGTCAAAAAAAAAAAAAATTGTGCATGTGTCATTAATATATTGTTTATAAGTAAAGTACAATTTTACCCCTACACAGTTAAAGTTGAGTGACGAAACTTAGTTAGAGGGACTAATTTGACATTTGGGAAAAATATAAGGATCAATTTGGTCACTTCTATAAAAGTCGCAAACAACTTGAAATAAAAAAATAAAAAAAAATAAAAAAGTCTAGGACTTAATTGGTAATTGCCCTAAAATAAATAAATCTATAGGATTTTAAATAAATAAAATAAAAATAAAAATAAATAATATTTAATATAGTATCAAAAGCTATGCAGAAGACATGCTCATTACCAACACGGACATATATATGTATCTCCTTCATATATATATATATATATATATATATATATATATATATTATTTAAAATAATTTTGTTTTTATTTTTATTTTTTACGATATTACTGTTTAGTTATAGTATATTTTAAATATTTTAAGTTTTTAAATAAAGAATATATATATATATAGTCTTTCTATTATCAGTTCGAACTGACAAAAGTTATATCAGTTCCTTGTATATGGGTCACTAGATTTAAATACTTTGACTGACAAGTGCATACAGTTAAGTCAAAGATTTAAATCCAGTGGCCCACATATAAGGAACTGATATAACTTTTGTCAGTTCGAACTGATAATAGAATTTCTGTATATATATATATATATATATATCTATTTTTTTAGTACATTTTTATTTTTATTTTTATTTTTATTTTTCTATTTTGTACTAAACTACCATGTGTTTTCTTAAAAAGTTTATTAATTGGCAAAGATGTTTGGACTATTTGCAGCTAGATCTGCCTGGTTTAGAGAATAGAGTCCTTTAAAAAATATAATTTATTTTTAATAACAAATGAAGTTATGATTATTAGTAACACATTGTAAAAAATTCATTTCACCCTGTAATTACTAAATTGCCGAAATCCCCTCTATACAGTTGCATAGTATTCTTAACATGAAATCATTTTTGAAGCCAATTGTGGAATCACTAATATATAAGAGAATTCAATTTGAACTATTTTACTGTTGCTATTAAGGAAGCTGTAAATTGGTATTGATATTAAAGGAAGCTTTCTTCAAATACAAAATCTCCTTTTTCTACATCACAAGTCCTAAAAGATCAAATTCAAGCTATCAAAATCCCCAGTTAAATAAAATGAATCCCATGTTAAGCAAGGTGGGTTGGCTGAGCACACTCGAGTCAAGAGTCAAGACCACGCTTCAACATGGTACTTACCAGCCCTGTTCAAAGCCTTAAGCCATATCGTAGCGGAATCCCACCTTCTTTTGATACAATTTCCTCATTGATCAAATATCCGAGGGCATTTTAGTTGAGGAGCCTGCAACGTATATAGATGCCTCTGCAACCAGCAAATTCCAAATCCTCTGGCTCTGTTCGAGCATTTTATGCTGCGTATACACCTTCTTTGGTTGGTCTCTTGAGAAGGCAACATAAAAGCCACCGCCCTTTGCTTCTGAAAGTATCCCCTCATTTTGTGAAAAGGGGAATGGTTGTGCTTCAGCGTGTGATTTAAATCACAGACCATCGGTAGAAGCAAATAAAATGATAAAACGTAGATGCAAATCTACATCTCCTAAACTCAAAGCAGTTCTGCACAATAAACCATTAAAATTTTATGGTCTTAGAATAAATAAGAAGAAAATCTTCATCTGTGAAGAATCAATATGCAGAGAAAGATGCTTATGAATGATGCATAAGTTAGGTAATAGCATAAAGATCTACGGCATTCTCTTGATTTTACCTCCAGAACAGTTCTTCGCTCCTTCTGATTGTATTGGTATAGATCATCTCTTCCTTCTGGTGAGGCAAAATACTGAAGTCTTTCTCTTTCATGTTCAGCTTTCGCAAAAAAACTCATAACCTATAAAAATGTCTCAGGTCAGAAAGCAATAAAAGTGGTCATGTTGCAAAAGCACATCAATGGATTAACTTAAATGAAATGAAGACCCTATTCTCCAAATATAGGTAAAGGACTTCACGAAATTATTATATGCAATACAACATCATGGAATTTAGGGTGTGTTTGGCGCACGGGACTAGGCGGTGCCTTTAAAACACAGTTGGTAACACCATGTCAGACAAATTAAAACACAGCAAAGTATCTGACCAATATGTTGTTGTAATGTTAGTATATTGGCAATATGTTGTCTGTAAAGCATAGAGAAGCACATGCATGATATTGTTTAGTTGATCAGATCTGACCAAATAGAGTTGGAAAACGTCGTATGATATTCAAGAACAAGAACTAGTTGTGCAACATTAATCACAAAGCAAACTTCACGACGTATATTGAAATTTTCAATCGTGATAACATAACCGTAAATAATAACAGCCAAACTATTCAGGTCAAAAGCATAAAAACTCTACTAATCACAAATAAAACTTCACAGATTAATGCATAATATTGATCAAAAGAAATCCTACAAGGCTGCCAATGCTGCTCCTCTTAGACTACGAATGGAAAAAAAAAAATAAAAAAAAATCTTTACCCCTTGAGCCCAACTATCAATAAAATTGGTTGTACCAAGAGACCTCTGTATCAATTATCAATAAGATGCCTTCCTGTAATCTTTGAGATGAATTTCAAAGCAGAAAGACAGTCGTCACATGTTTTCATTACATAGAGAGGAAAATTAACTCAAGAATCAAGGACAGATAGTCTATACATGTGAAATTGAAGAAACATACTAATAATACAAGATAAAATAACAACTTACTATTTGTGTTTGCTTGTAATAAATGGAGGGTGTATCCAAATCTTTTCCAGCTTATCATCCTCCATCCATTGATAATCTTCGGATGGCCGACGAGACATATAATCAAACATGAATTTACGATAACCGCAAGTAATGTAATGAAAATTAAAATATAACAGCTTCCCTGCAAATTCTGCTGCATTTCCTGCTGCAGGAACCGAGAACGCTGTTCGACTTGCCAATGAATTGCGACCCACAAATATAACTTGTTTTTCCATCATTTCATCCCCATTAACCCATTTCTCTTCCGATGAATCAAACCTCCAGAACCGCCATTGTAATTGAAGCAAGCCATTGCTAGAATAATAAGGTATCAAACACGGTATTACAATATCTCCATTGAGTGCAACACAAAGAGTGAAAGGGTTCGCAGGTAATTGTCCTGGAAACACTTTCCATTCTTGTTGCTTTATGTTAAAAGCACCCAACTTTGTGTACCCTAATAGGCAATAGAAAAACTCACCACCTGCATAGGCCACACGCGATACACAATTTTCTTTATATTCTTCGCCCCTGAATTCAAATATCTTCCAGGATTTATCACCAATGTAACATGTTTTGATATTGAGTTTTCCCGGTTGAGCCGAAAAAAGCAATTACCATGCAATCTGGAGAAGTGGGGTTGAGGGAAAAGGTAGCCATGCTGCTGCTTAAGCTTTCACTTTCAGGAAACTTAATAATTTGGTTTGTAAAGGGACTGTACAAGAAAAAGATGTTGTGTTTTGAGAAAAGCAGCCAGCCGCATCTTGAAGCATGAAGCTGTGAATCATGAAAAAGATGTCTTTCTGTAGGCTCCTTGACAATATAACTTGTCTGTGCAGATGGATCACAAAGCTTGCAGGTACCACCATCAGATTTTTTATTCCAGTCAAAACAAAGCGTCCACGGAAGAAATTCTTCTTCCATATCCTGATGACGAATTTCATCAAACACTTGCTTCCAACTCTTGCAGACCGAACTCGATGTAAATTTATCTTTCCAAGACAATTTTTCCATTAAGAGTCCCACAATATCGTTTGAAAGATAAGGAGGGCAGACCTGCTTTGATTCGCGCTTTATTCTCTTCATGGGATTTCTGAGTTTTCTGGGGTTTCAAGGGTTTTGAAACTTTATAAGAGAAAGAGTTTGATGTCTTTTAGGAAACAGACTCCGTCTTTGAAAAAGTTTGATGTGTTCAGGAAGGAAACCGACCTCGTTGTAAACAAAGATTTTGATCCAACGGTTTACATCAATCGTGATAAAAAATTTAAAATAAAAAAAAACATAATAAAATGAAAAGGGAAACCGGTTCACCTGCTTAGCAAGATGGAAATCCTCAAACCAAATTACCCAATTCCATATCCATCAATCATTCACCGCCCAAAATCTACACCAAAACACCATTAGCGCATACTAAAGAAAGAGATTGAATCCCAAGGAAGAGGCCAGGCTTCCATGGACTGGTGGCCGATGGAGGAGCTTCCAACCTCCGCATCGTCGGATGTGTAGGAGGCGTGAAACATTTTCATTATAAAATAAGAGAGAATATTGAGGATCAAACTATACACTCCCAACTCCAAAAAGGAGAATCGAACCCTTCTACCAAGAGATGTGAATGAGCAATGCACCTTATGTTATATTTCAAAGGAGGTTTATTATTATATGTGGTGTAATATTTTGGTTATGTATTGAAATGAATTTTTTCCATGTGATTATTATATCATAAAATTTCTATATTGTTATAAACAAATTCCACTTTAACTAGAGGGTTATTTTTAGCCATTTTCACTTAGTGTTATTTTATAAAGTTTAGGTGTTCATTGTTAAATCTAGCATTAATATTGTTTATCGTATTGATAACAAGTTTAGCTACTTAAACCTTGGTTTTTTTTTTAAAAAAAAAATGAACAGCACTTGATAACCTTGCTGCGCTTGTAGACAAATCAATGACATCATCCTGTCTCTTGAAGCCCACAATCTCGGCTTGCGATCCTAGATATCACTCCAATGGGCCTATGGTCCCTTTCCTGTAATAGAGAAACCCTCATTCAAAATTGGGGTTCCATTATCTTCAATTTTATTCATGTGAAAACATATCGGAGCCTCGCAATTCACGTCGTTATCAAGCTATCCAAGTGATCGTCACATTTATATACCTATTTGAGGTCCTCATCTCGTAGCTTTTGTACTCGTTTTTGAACGTTTTTGTGTATTTAATGCGCTTGTTGAGCCTTATGTAGGTTATATTCTCTAAGCAAGGTGTTTGAGCTTAAAGTGAAGATTGCGAGGCAATTTAGGTTGAAAGTAAAGAAAGGAGAGAATTGGAGGGCAAAAGAGAAATTCGCCAAAAAAGATGATCTCGAGACCCAACTTTCGCAACTCCTCAACCATGAAGCCAACCGAGGAATTACCTTCAAAGGATCTCGAGACCCAACTTTCGTTGTTCATGAACCGCGGAGCCAACCGTAGAATTGCCTTCAGAGGATCTCGAGACCCAACTTTCGTTGCTCCTTAATTATAGAGCCAACCGCGGAATGCCTGATCTAGCTTAGCAAAGAGACGTTTATCAAGCCATTTTTATAGGGGCACTCTTGTCTTTTCATGCCCAGATCGTGTTGGGATTTATGCCCTAAAGTTTGTAATTTGTAAATGTTATAAATTCAATAATAAAATAAATAGTTATTTCATTCAAATATATTAATTCATACGCTTATATTATATATGCAAACATCCAAGATTGTTAGATGTAATCTCAAACTGAGTATATGAATGTCATATACAGAGGAATTCAGTTTGAAACATGCAATTTAAATAGTCCGTAGAAAGCAAATAAAGATGGGTACTATATTTGTGATTAATCTACAGTTGCGGTCCATTCCGTATTGTACAGTGGTCTTATCTTAAACTACTCATATAGTGTTATAAGAATGGAGGAACCTTATATGATGTGATCATATAGGACTGGGCCACGATCTATATGAATCTGTCACTAAGATCCGTTAGTTGAAAAGATTCATATATATCGATTAATGATGGCTATATATAGGTGATCTAAATCCTGAGTGTCTTACTGACTCCTTCAAGTTAGATCATGGTTTTTGATTTACCATGGGTGAGATCGGAATAGCATTCTCGATCAATATCTTCATATCTTGGAATCACGGTTTGGCATGTGGCTGGGAAGGTATGCACACAATAGTGGAATCCACTCCTTCTTGCGAGAAGTATAAAAGTAGTTCTCTTAAGGGTTGATTCGGGGCTTGAACGATTAAGAGCGCTCTCCTTCTTCCATAAATGAATTAAGGATATAATCATTCAAGAGAATCAATGGTACTTAAAGGAAAAGATATAATTAGAGAGGTATAACGGATTTTATGACCTAGCTCTAATTATGAACTACTTGTGGAGGATCATGTCATATGTAATAGATATATTAATGGACACTAATAAATTGGTTGTGTAAAACATCTACAGTTACGAGAGTACAACCTTGGGTTTTTAGTGGAATAACTCCAAGGTTAATAATTGTCAAATATTAATTAAAGAGTTTAATTAATTTTTCCTAAGTATTATTGAAGCTCAAAACTGTGGGTCCATTAGATCCCCTTACTAGCCCTATACGATTGATAGTAACAAAGACTCACGGAGAATTGGATGGTCCAATTAATTGTGTTACGAAAATAACTTAAATATATTTTGAGAATTAATTAAATGATGTGATTATTTAATTAATATATAATTTAATTGTTGAATTAAATATTATTAAATAATATGATTATTTAATTGACATATTAATAATTAAGAATTATTAATTGTCATGTAGAGGTTTCAGTTTCTAACCTTGACGAGAGCAATAAAATAATAAGTAATTATTTTTATTTACTCTAAATAGATCAAAGGTTTAAACCCTAGTAAAGTAATAATTAAAAAGGATTTGGAATCCTATTTTAACTTGGATTACTAAACCCTAGGTTCCTTTGAGTCCGGATGCTTCATTGAAGTATGAAATTGTAGAGATTTTGATTATTGTTTTTATAGAAGCTGGACTGAAAAATGAAGAGTTGGAAAATGAAGGGTTATTTAATTTAAACTTATAAGTATTATATTGAAGAGTCCATTTGGCTGGCACCATCCCGGTGTCCCAAGTGCTATACATTTACATTTTTTAGTTTTTTAAGTTGCCGGTGCTCATGTCGATTGATTGTAGGTTAAATAATAATTTAATGCCAGAGATTTTGATTACTGCATGTTCTTCTTCTTCTTACAGAATGTGTTGATGTTCTCGACTTTCTTTTCATCTTTTGAGTCCGGATGCTTCATTGAAGAATGAAATTGTAGAGATTTGATTATTGTTTTTATAGAAACTGGACTGAAAAACAATGAATTGGAAAACGAAGGGTTATTTAATTTAAACTTATAAGTATTATATTAAAGAATTTGGTAGTTACCACCCCAGTTTCCCAAGTGGTTTACATTCACATTTCTAGTTTTGTAAGTTGTTAGTGCCTGTTTCGATTAATTGTAAAATAAATAATAATTTAATGCTAGAGATTTTGATTACTGCATGTTCTTCTTCTTGCAGAATGTGTTGATGTTCTCGACTCTCTCCATCTTCCTAGTCTGGATGCTTCATTGAAGAATGAAATTGTAGAGATTTTGATTATTGTTTTTATAGAAACTGGACTGAAAAACGAAGAGCTGGAAAATGAAGAGTTATTTAATTTAAACTTATAATTATTATATAGATTGATTAATGAATTGTTATTTATTGTAGAAGTAAATGGTTATTTTTCTCTTTACAAAAAAAAAAAAAAAAAAAACTATTAAAGTCTAAAAACAAGAGAAAACCAAAACTATATTATTACACGAGAGAAAACCAAAACTAGCCATCCAAAACATTAAACTTTTGTTTATAACCACTTTTGAAATTTTAATTGTTAATAACCACTTTTTTGAGAAATTACCTCAATACCCATATATAAAAGCACTAAAAACCAAAAACAACAGCAGTAGAGATTACAAATTGGAACAAGAAATAGAGAAGAGAGAGGAAGAGTCATTGTCGTCGAGAGAGAAGAGAGAAAAGAAGCGGTGTCGCTGGGAGAGAAGAGGGCGTCGTTGTCGTCGTCACCAGAGCAGCCGGAAGAGAAGAGGTTGTTGTCACAGCCTGGAGACGAACCCACCATTCGTTGGAGACAAACCCACCATTCTCTTCTCACTTAACATTTTATTGCGATTTCAAGTTAAAAACATGTTTAGGGGATAATAAATGTTGAAATGTATCAATTTTGGGGGTTGATTGGGTTGAGGTATGGTATTTTGGATGATTTGGGACTGGATGTTGGAGTTTAGTTTGAAAAAAAAAAAACTCGAAATCGTGAAATCTTCGACAAACTTGAAATGTTTTGCGAAAACTTGAAATCATGCTTTAAATCTTTGTCAAGATTTCAAGTTTCACTGGTTCGAAATGTTCAACATTTCAAGTTTTCGAACCAGTGAAACTTGAAATCTTCTAGAAAAAAACTTGATTAAAGTCTTACTCAGAAACTTGAAATCTTACCCAGAAACTTTCAAGTTTTTACATAAGATTTCAAGTTTTCGAACCAGTGAACTTGAAATCTTCTGGAAAAAAATTGAAACTTTATTTAATTCGATTATTCACAAAAACACACAAAAGTGATGCAATAACGCTAAAATCATGTTAAAGTCACTGTTTTCAACACAATTAATGAACAAATGAAAGATATTTGCACACCAAATACCGATTTATTTTTTTTTCAAGTTTTCACTTCTTTAAATCTTAATGCGATTCCGAAATCAAACCATCCTCTAGTTAGTCGATTTGCAGGAATAACAATGGTTCGACCATTGGTGTTCGATTTGTAGGAAGAGGAACAATGATCGAAAACAAAAGTGAAGAAGAATGAGCAAAGAAGAAGGAAGAATATGGTCAAGAAAAGAGAAAAGAAAAGACAAGGTAAAAAAAAAAAAAAAAAAAAAAATTAAATAGAATATTTAATTTCGGGTGTATCTTGGTAATTTATGGACACCCACTGAATTTTTTTTCAAAACATGATTATTAACAATTAAAGTTTCGTATGTGGTTAAAAACGAATTTCCCATATTTAGAGTGGTTAGTTTTGGCAATTTCAACTAATGATTTTATTCTAGAGATAGAGGGCTATCTGACTATCTCTATAATTAAATAATAATAATAATAATAATTTAAGTCCAACGCTCTTATTTCCTCTAAAAAAAATATAAAAAAAAAAGTCCAACGCTCTTAACGACACATGGGTTCAGGAGCTATAGAGCTAAAATGTAAAATATGCATTTTATTAGTATTTTTATAAAAAATATTTAACTTATTTTTTATTTTATTTTTCTGTGAGCCAAGGGGGTCCATGACGGCATGACCCCCCGGCCTCCTTAGTGGTCTGCCACTGCATGTGTGGTCTTGTGGCTCCATCATTTATTTATTATTTATTTTTTAAAGAGTATTACAACTATTAAAATACATTAAAACCTCCATAAATTAATACTTGGTAAATTAATAATCTCTATAATATAATAATTTTTTCTAGTTTCGACTTGTGCCAATGAGATAAATTAATAATTTCAATAAATTGATAAAATAATAATGTAGTCCCATTCATATCATAAATTAATAATTTGCTGAAATTAGAAATATAATTTACTATCATATTTTGAAATATGACTATGTGGTTGCTACTTTTTTATTAAAAAAAAATCCAAATATAGTTGAATCTCATCTCTAATTTTTCTTAATGCATTTAGAAGTTCAAGAGTTGAATTCTCAAATTGCAACAAAAAATTATAAACTGTTGTTGATACTTTAAGTGCTTCTTTGCGCTAATGGTGTAAATTGGGGTCGGCCTGGGAGGCCTGGCCCGTTAGGCACAACCCCAGTACCGTGCCCCGCACGGTACGGTATCGGGGGCGTGCAGGCACAGTATAGCACATCGACACACCATGCCATGCGCAACGATTGGACCAGCGGGCCGACACGTCGAGCCAACCGTTGATGTAGTCTCTCATTCATATTATAAATTAATAATTTGCTAAAATTAGAAATATAATTTACTATCATTTTTTCTTGAAATATGACTATGTTGTTGCTACTTTTTTTTATAAAAAAATCCAAATATAGTTGAATCTCGTCTCCAATTTTTCTTAATGCATTTAGAAGTTCAAAGTTGAATTCTCAAATTGCAACAAAAATTGTAAAATGTTGTTGATACTTTAAGTGCTTCTTTGCGCTAATGGTGTAAATTGGGGCCGGCTTGGGGGGGCCTGGCCCGTTAGGCACAACCCCAGTACCGTGCCCCGCATGGTACGAAACCAGGGGTGTGCCGACAAGGTATGGCACGTCGACACACCATGTCAGGCACAACGATTGGACCAACGGGCCAACCGTTGCGCAACCACCACCACCACCCACCCCCCCCCCCCCCCCCCCCCCCCCCCCCCCCCCCACTTTTAAATAATTTGATTGTTGCCCCATTTAAAAAAATAAATAAATAAATAAAAATAAAAAAAATAAAAAAAAATCTTTTAAATAATTTGATTGTTGCCCCATTTTTTTTTATATAAAAAATAAAAAAAAAATCAAATTCCCCCATATTTACCATTTTACCCTCATTTCACTTTCCCTATAAATACCCATTCCATTTCCAAATTTTTTACACTCTCTACTATCTCTATTCTCTCTCTACTCTTACTATCTCTCTAGTCTCTACACACTCTCACTCTCTAATATAAATTATAATCATTAATTCAATAATTATCTACCCTCTAATCTCTCCATCAAATATTTCTCTACTTTCATTCTCTCAAGTCTCAATCTCTCAACATTTCTTCTACAAACTACAAAAGTAATTTCATTTTTATTTAAATTTTAATATTTATACTTAGGTTTTATATTTATTATTTATGCTTAGTTTTTAAATTTATGCTTAGTTTATAAATTTAATATTTATGCTTACTTTTATATTTATTATTTATGCTTAGTTTTTAAATTTAATATTTATGCTTACTTTTATATTTATTATTTATGCTTAGTTTTTAAATTTAATATTTATGCTTACTTTTATATTTATTATTTACTCTTAGGTTTTATATTTAATATTTAGGTTAGTTTTTATATTTTTATATGTATGCTTAGTTCTAATATTTATACTTAATAAGTTAATATTTATATTGTAGGAAATAGATCCTCCAAATTTTTTAGATAGTTTGAACTTGCAGAATGATAATTTGAACCTTTTCGAGTCCAACGATGGTGTCAACACCCAACTTCCAGGACAACATGAAAGTGTTACCCAAGATACCCTGGGGTCGAGCAGAACCACAACACATCCTAGAAAGACGACATCAAATGTATGGGTCTGTTTTGACCCGGAATACGTACAAGGCCCGGATGGTAAGGACAAAAAAATGGCACAATGTAAATTTTGTAAAAAATTATATACCGCTTCTATGTCTGGAATGGGACATTTGGAGAGGCATAGGAAAAAATGCATACATGCACACAGATAGGTAGATACTATAACATAACACAACAGAAACAGTACCTAGACGGATCCTTTTCGACGTGGAGGTACGATTCTCAGTATACAAGAGAGTGTATGGCATGATATATTGCATAGACTGATCAATCAATTAGTTTCAGTGACTGTGTGGTATGAAGAATTTATCCAACAGGCATACAACCCACAATTTCAATATGTCTCTAGAACAACCACTAGAAACAATTTAAAAAAATGTTTTCACATCGCACGAAATAGTTTGATCACTGAATTACGGGATTTGAATGTTTCAATTGCACTAACTTCCAATATTTGAAATGCACATTCCAAACAGGACTATTTATGTGTCACGTGACACCCTTTAGACTTTAAATGGAAGTTACAAAAAAAAAATGTTTCTAGAACAACCACTATAAATGATTTGAAAAAATGTTTTCACACTGCACGAAATAGTTTGATCACTGAATTACGGGATCTGAATGTTTCAATTGCACTAACTTTCGATATTTAGAATGCACATTCCAAATAGGACTATTTATGTGTCACATGACACTATTTAGACTCTAAATGGAAGCTACAAAAAAAAAAAAAAAAAAAGGTTTTCGTTGCATGCATTATAAACATACTACTGAACATATTTATTTTACAATACTTCTATTTTAAATGATTATATCATATCTAATCGCATCATTTCTCTGACATTAGATAATACATCAGCAAACAATAAGGCTATTAGATTTTTTTAGCAGAGTAATGTCCTCCTAAATGGGGGTTATTTCTTCCACCACGGTATGCATGTCATATAATAAATTTAATTATAAAAAATGGTTTGAATTTTGTAAGCAATCATATAGATCACATCATAGATGCCCTTTCTTGGATTAGCAGCTCTAATCCAAGAGTAGTAGAATTTGGTTGATATTGTCACACATCCAACATGTGTGCCCGTAAGTTCCAACCAGATATGCTGATAAGGAGGAACTCAACTTACTTAATGCTACAAAATGCTATTGATTATGCTGACATTATTACAGGTTTTTATAATGCTAAAAATGGCAGTCAAATACTATTCCCAAACGATTGGTATGTGGTAAACCATTTTATTAAAATTTTAAAGGTTTTTTACGATTCGACCCCACATATTTATCAATAATTCATTAGATTGTTGAAATTAGGGCTGGGAACGGTCTAGTTTAGTCCGATTTCGACTAGAACCAGAACAAACCAAAAATTTCGGTCTTTTGAAAAACAGGACCAGTTTGGACCATTCCTTTTTTCAGACCAAACCATACCATACCAAATCATGTTTATTTGGTTCGGTCTGGTTTGATCTAACGGTTTTTGACTTAAAATCCAAATGCTTGACCATTTAAAAATATATATGGCATGATAAAGTGATCAATTAACAAAACATGTAAGTAACTGTTACGTACGGTTCATCAAACTAAAAAATGCTAAAAGACTAATAAATAAGAAAAGTGTTGTGTAGAATTTCTGAAAGTAGAAAAAATTAAAATAAATAAAATCACTTTTTTTTAGGTTAATAAATAAAATCACTTGCTATTGCTATAATCATGACCATGTAATTGAATGCATGCAAGTCAAAAATAAATTACAACTCAATCATGACAATTGCACTATTTAAGTTTAATATTATTAATATTTTTTATTATTAGTGATAACTTTGTAAAATAATGGAAACATATTGAAATCTTTTACCATCCCGTGCTTGGACTTTTGTTTGTTAATGGAGGTTTTCACTTTGCATGAACTTGTCCAGTTGGTGGCCGAAAAAAACAACTATGAAATAATAAATTATGGTTTTTGACTTTAACATTTTTTTTTTTTTAAATTTATTAAAAAGTTTTGGGTGTGACATATAATAATAATACTAAAAGTATTCGATTTACGGTCCAGTTCGGGTTTGATATACTAGGACTATAGACCGAACTGGACCATACAGTTTTACTAAAATAAAACCATACAGTTTTTTTAAAAAATATACAAAACCAGACCAAACCAAATGGTTTTGTTTGGTTTGGTTTGGTTTGATCCAGTTTACAATGTACGGGTTTTTTTGCCCACCCCTAGTTGAAATGTCTGAAATGTTTGCCACTTATAGAGATGATGGAATTTTAGGCCCTGCGGTTGACACCATGGAGGTAAATTTTAAAAATCTTTCGGCTGAAATTCCTTTACTCTATGCCTTAGGTGTTGTACTAGATCATAAGGTTAAATTATCTAGTTTAGAAACTTTTCTTTGTTATATTGCTTATAATTTGAATTTAGATTTTACTGGACAGTTTACTAACCTGCGAAACAAGTTGTTCAAAGTGTATTCTATTTATGAGCACTGGTTTAGCGGTATAAACATGCATCCATCAGAACAACATGACACCCACCCGCTAAAGAGTAGTTGGAGGCTCCTCCTATGGCCCAGCTCTTCCAGTCGTAGCTCAATAAGTTCTTCATCTCAACCTTAAGTTACAAGACCTACTCAAAATGCCGAACTCAACAGCTATCTTCAAACTGAGTTCTTATGTTGGAAACAACCAGTGGCTAAAGGAGGACATCCAGGATTTTGATGTACTGTTATGGTGGAAAAACCATAGCAACATATATCTGGTACTTTCACATCTATCACATAACGTACTCGTTATCCCTGCGTCCAGTGTTTCTTCAGAGCAAGCATTCAGCACGAGTGGATGTATCATCGAACCGATAAGAACTTCTTTGACCCCTGAGATGATGGAGGTATTGACATGCCTTAGGGATTTGGAGCATGCTCAAAAGAGGATGCATCATGAAATAGAGGACGATAAGTAATTAATAATTTCTCCAACTTATACGTCGTTGAGGGTTCTAGCAATAACTAGAATGAGGGCAGAAGATTGAAGAGTGAAGACACATTAACAATTTTTAATTATACTTGTGATGTAGTTGTAATTCGATTGCACTCTTTTTCCCTTATCAAGTTTTTATCCCACTGAATTTTTCTTGGTAAGGTTTTTAATGAGGCAATCATGTAATACTAAAATCTGAATCAGTAAATAAAATTCATTTCTTTACCTATATATTTTTTTCATGTTTTGAAATACATGTCTCAATAGTTATATTATTTTTGTTAGGATCAAATTAATTCTACTCAATCACTCTCATCTTTTTTAGTCTAATTTACATTTGAGTTATTATATAGTATATAATAATAACAGTAATGCTACACATCTCACCTTAAATCCCACATTTTTTATCACACTACATGTGGCATATGAGGTGTCAAATTGTGAGTGGATATATATGGTAGGTGAGATAAATCATAATTAATGTGTATCTACTCACAATTTGACACCTTACATGCCACATATAGTGGGATAAAAAAGGTGGAATTTTAGGTGGGATGTTTAGCATTATTGTAATAATAATAACAAAAATTGCTTCATAAAAAGATAGCAATAAGCAATAATAATTAATTACTACACTTGAGACAATTTCTCATGATGAGTGATGAGTGATTGATTTCTTCCTAGGTTGTGGGAGTAGTTATCTCCCGTTATGGGAGTAGATATTCGAGCCGCACATATATTGTTTGATCTCAGTTGGTCCCGATAGTCTTATTGTAATATTCTTGTAATACTTCATAAAAAATAAAAAATAAAAAGAATATTTAAGCTTTTTAAAAAAAAAAAATTTAATTTCTTTTGATTTTTTAAAAAATATATATATAAGGGGTCAGCCCCTTTATGGCACATAAGGCCCGGCCCACTGGTCGGCACTGCACGGCCCCAATAAGCCTTGCCATCGTGCCGTATTGTGCCTTCCTAATTTTTTTTAGGCAAGGCACAGTCCGTGCCGTGCCGGGCCAACCCTAATTTACACAACTACTTTGCGCATAACAGGCTCTAAAGTTGATGTACATCCTCGGCTAAAGTATGATGAAATTAGTTTTATTTATTTATTGACTTAATGTATTTTTAGTTGATTAATAGCATTTAATTAATTATATTAGTTGCTTAGTTGGTTATTTGTTATAAATTAATAAATTATTAATTTTTCAATTAATTAATAAATTTTGAGCGGCACTACACTACTAATTTATAGAGGTTTTACTGTATATAGGACTACCAGGACCTATCAAGATCAAACAATACATGTGCAGTCTAAATAATTACTTTGACAAACCAGAAGAAAACTCTCCATACATACTTCTAAAATGCATATGATGAGACTCGAACCCCTGACCACTAATATAGAAAGAAGGTGCACCACCATCAATGCTAACATGTATTGGGCTTAATCAATCTTCTGTTATCATTAAAATTAAGCACTAAAAACGTAGATTAACATGTGATTATGTGAGTAGTTAAGAACATCCGACATGGAATAAGGAGCAAGCAACAATTCAATTTAAAACACCCAATTAATCATAATTAACTAAAACCCAGAAAAAAAAAACAATTAAATTCAACCATAAATATAAACTAACCCAAGAGGGAAATGAAAAACAAGTTACAGAGACATGAAATCAAGCTGGGATGTTAGACAATTGAGTCGCTTTGGGACTGAAATACTGAATGCATCATCACTTTATAATAAAATGTGGATTGTGGAATACATTTTTACGGTGTTGGAAAATTAATGTAATGGAGATTAGAAAAATTATAATGAAGAAAACCATGTGAAGATTACAACTGATACAATTTAACAAGCATAACTTAATTGTTTCCATTAGTTTAATTGGTTCATCGATACAGAGGAGGATCTAGTAATAACTAATAAGTAGTTACAGAGATTAGATTACATTATGATTAGATTAGATGATAATATTATTATTACAGACTCATATTATGTATATATAAATAACATAACAGTGATAATAATAATCTAATCTATTCTAATCTAAGCCAAGAGCCAGAAATTCTTCTGCCATCTCGTGCTGATAAGGTATCCACCAATTCCTCTGCTCTGCTTCCTCACTCCAATTGTCAAGCACTCTGCATTTTTTATGCATCGATCCACAAACGCCTCTGAGCTGCTGCTCCCACAAAAGCTATACAAAATCAAGAAAAAAAAAAAAAGAAAAAAAAAAACCAACTTCCATCAGAGATTGTTAGATCAAGAATTCAAGATCTAAATTGTTAACTAGGCTTCCATGTATCATTCAGCTTGACTGACCAGTTGATGAATGAAGAGGGTTTCTTTTGACCCAAAACCAGGACAGACACCTCTAGCTTCTTCACTTGGCTTATCACTGTCCCCAGCTTTGGTCCTTGAATCACCAGTGCTTCTACTTCCACCTGAACATTTACCCGAAACCCAAAACCACTTTATAAGTTCATAATCTAAAAAGAAAACAAAAATCAAATCTTGATAAATAGAAATGAAAGAAACAGACGAGATGAGGTTTCGAGTCCTCTGAATTTATATAATACTTCAAAAAAAAAAAAAAAAAACCATGGGTATTACCTCAGGTTTAGAAGCCTTGCAGAGGGAGCCAAGAGAGTTAGCAAGATAAGGAGAGTAAGAAGAAGAAGAGTGGTGTGAATTGGGAGGAATTAGATGGAGAAGAGTGAGCAAATCTCCCTTGTTAGTGACATGTGTAAGTGCCCACATCATTGCATGCTTAGAATGTGATGTCTCATCAACCAAAACCATCACTCTTTTCCTCATAACAACCCCTCCATTACCATTACCATTCTCATTCTCAACAACTCCATACATGTTTAGCCCTTCCATTTCCTTCAAGCTTTCTTCAGTACAGTAGTGCCCACAGCTTTCACCTGAACTGTATCTTTTACTAATGCTGCCACCACCACCACCACCCCACCTGCTTGATGCTTGTCTTAAAAATGAAACTGGGCTTGGCATTTTTTTTTCTTCCTTGATTTGTGTTTTATGGAGAGAAAATGGGGTTATTCACTATTTAGTGAACAGAGAGAGAGAGAGAGATTCCAGTTCTTGAAAGCAATCAAAAGTACTGCAGCAGAGGTCACAGAAATAAGAGAGTGGGTGGGTGCCTTGGGAAGTTGAGAGTTTTTAATAGTGCATGTGTAACAGAGATGATAACTGTTTAAAGCCAACAAAGTAATTAAATGAAAATTTTAAATGTGTGTGAGAGAGGGAGAGGACAAAAAAAAGGAGATGATGGCGTTGGAGGTGATGATGATTCAAAGCCACGACTCTTTTTTTTTTCTCTTTTTTTTTTATCTTTGTGCAGGTTAAAGTCACGGGAATCACTGCCTGCTTTTGTAGAGAGATATAATAAATTAATATAAACAAACAAACAAACAACAATGGCCATATTCAGGATTATTTGTACAGCCCTCATACCTCTAATATTCCAGATTCTTTCTCTTAATCTATGGTTTATACATATGTATAGATATCTTAATTTAATAAATTCCCCGTATTAATCTGTACTTTAGGGCTAATTGCACAAACACCCTTAGGTTTGATATAATTACACGCATATCACAATTTTAAATATATTAACACAAATACAATTGAGAAATGTTGCACAAATATCCCTAGCATTAACTTTTGCCATAAACTCCAAACAGTCAATGGTCAAAAATGAAAAATGATTCAAATACTCCTTTTTTTCATTTTATAAAGGGTTAATATTAAAAACATCCCCTCAACTTTGAACTATTACTGAATGTATAGTTACAAATGCTTTTATTTTAGAAACCTCTCTTATGGACTAACACCGTTAGTATTCCGTTTGTGTTGACTGAGTTTGGCCGTTAAAAAGTCTATAATATCTCTATTTAAATTTTAATTGTATGAATTGACCATTATACATTTATACGTTTACCAAATAAAAATTAATAAAATGATACAAAATGTGGGAAAGTTAACTTGCAAATAAGAAGTTATTTTGTAGACAATTTTATCCTTAAAAATAACAAAATTATAAATGAACCAAAAGCATTGAAAATAAACCAAAATATGTATTTATTTATCTTTTTTTTTTATAAATCCAAGCAAATACTAATTTTTAATGTTTTTGGTTTATTTGTAATTTTGTTATTTTTAGGGATAAAATTATTCACAAAACAACTTCTCTTTTGCAAATTAACATTCCCGTATTTTGTATCATTTTATTAATTGATTTTGTCAAGTATGATGATATAATTGTCAATTCATATAATTGAAGCTTAAATATGGATATTTTAGACTTTTTAATAGTTAAACTCAGTCAATACAAACGGAATGCTAAAATAAAAGCATTTATAACTATACATCCAATAATAGTTTAAAGGTGAGGGAGGTTTTTAATATTAACCCTTTTATAAAATTAAAAAAATCTTCATCTTATTGATTTTTTATTTGGAGATGACGATGTTTGATGAAGATTGTTTTTAAAAAAAAATTAAAATGAAAATAATGGATATTTTAGTCATTTTTCTCTTTTGACCATTGACTGTGAGGAGTTAACGGTAGATGATGTTTGTACAATATTTCTCAAAGTCATATGATGTTTGTGTTAATATATCCAAAACTGTCATACACGTGTAATTATATCAAACCTAAGGGAAGTTTATGCAATTACCCCTAACTTTGATGAATCTATAACAGTTCAATTTTGCAGTGAATTGTAGTTTTCATGGCATGTGGGCATGCAGATGATGATGATGAAGAATCACGGAGGTCCAGACTTCAAGATGTAGCTCCATTTATGTAGAGAAGTAGAGAACAGACTCTTTTCAGATGACCTAAATAGCGTAGTTTTAATTTGATAGACCCATTTCTGGGTCTGTTTTTCTTAGCTAGGCAAAGCAACTTTGAACTCTGCTCATAAGCAAACGCTTGCTTGGATATGAAACAAGAAAAATACTCTTTCATTTCCAAGACAGTAGTTATTCCAAACCAGACTTGTTAAAAATTCAAAAAAGTCCTTTGAAATGCATCAAATTAGGAAGAATGCAGTTATTGGTAATTGTTAATGAATTGTACTAAATATGTGTGAGAGTTGGGTTGAACTGAAAAGCAAGTGAGACTTGAAATTAAAAGAGTGATTGAAGAAAGCAGTGTTTAGAAAGTAATGGTTGGTTTATTGCTTGTCTGGTTCACAGTTCACTCAAGGACAGAGTAAAGATAGAGAAGGGTGAGAAACTGACAGCCTATAATTACTTGAATTTTTTTATTTATTAATAAATCAATTAATTGAATGCCAGTATAAGTTCAGTAGAAATGTCAGAAATGTGGGGGCCTAATAATTTTACTGAGCAGCTGAGCTCACACTGTCCTATTCTACTCCCAAATTATTGCTTCCGGGTAAATCGCTGATTCTGACCTGCTTTTCCAAATTACAAATTTATCCTTCCTTATACCTATAAGTTTCACACAATTTTCGGGTTTCAAGTCTCAACTCTAAAATTAATAAATTAATTAATTAAATCATTTTGATCCATGCCTTTTTTTCTTTAATAAATTAATTAATTAAATCATTTTGATCCATGCCTTTTTTTCTTTAATAAATGTTTAATCACTTCTTAACTAATTTTTACATTTTTTACTCGTAAAATGATCAAAATACATTTATTTAATCCCTCTATTGGTTAATTGTCAGTCAATTTTTTGAATTTATTATTGAATTTTTTTATTTTCTAATTTAATTTTGCTTTAAACCTTCTTAACTTCATAATTTTTTATTTTTTATTTTTTATTTTTTGCTTTTAAGTTATTTTTAATTTTACTTTCATGTATAAATAGATGTTTTGTAGTTATTTTTTTCATTGTTTTATGTTATTTTAAGGATTTTTTAAAATTTATTTTTTCTTTATTTTATTATCTTAAGTATTTTTTTAAAATAATATAGTTTTCGTGACATATATTATATTCTTATGTAACTATCCAACTCTAATGAAATCATCAAATTATAAAACATTAGCTATTCCTTACTTTTTGATAATGATATCATGACATATAAACATTAAGATTATATTGTTTTTAAAAAAAATCATTACAATTATAAGAATGCTTTCCACTATCAAAAAATATACAATAAGGTAAAAGTGGGCATTCTCACTCAGGTCAATTAATATTAAGGGTAAAATGGTTCATTTATATTTGTAAAATTTATAAATATTGTTGGAATTTGGATCATTTGCTGATATAATACATAATCTCATGACACATAAGCATTACAATGAATGAGTGGTTAAGATATGATTGGTTTTCACAACCATTTTATCAACAACCAATTACATGCTTTAAAAAGGTTAGGAAAAAGATCATATCAGTAGAGGATCCAAATCCATATTGTTGACATCGATTTTTGGTCGGTCTAGTCAACAACAACACGTTGATACATCGATGTCTGGATCAACTAATGAAGTGTGATAAAAATGTCTTTCTGATATGTGTACGAGTCGATAAAATACATAACGGGTAAAAGAAAAGGATAAAGAACAATAAGAGACACCATGATTTGTATGTGGAAGACATGGAAAAAACCACGGTCGTCGTAACGACAAAGAAAGAGAAAATGTTCATTATGTAAAATGATTACAATTTACAAGTGATGTTGCACTTGTCGCACCTCTCTTCTTTCTTTGCTTGATACATGTGCTTATATAGGTATTAGAGTGCTACCCTAGTCCTTAGCGTGCAAGCAAATATTATGATTAGGCGAGATCCTAGAAAAATCGTATATAGACGAGATTCTTAGTGAATCGAGTTTTCGTGCATTTATGATGCGAGGATCTTCATTCCGTATGGGAGTTGTCTTCTGGATTTTCGTATTTATTAATTGATTTGTCAACTAATGGATTGTTGGTAATTGTCTTGCTTAATATAAGGTCGGATTTTGTGGAAGACATGCTGAAATCCAATTTTGTAATGATATTGAGGATAACTTCTATTTGTTTTGTAGGTGGTGAGCTCTTGTCAATTCGCCATTTGGGGATGCTCTGGTGAGGCGGTTTCTTTGATGGATGACTTGCTCTTTACTTTCCAACTCGATGCTGCCACACGTGGCTTGTTGAGCTAACGTGAGTACATGACCTGATGTCGTGGAGATTTGATTCTATGAATTCTGGGCTCTGTGCTGACATGTCAAACCAAATAAAAATTATATATCTAATAATTAAGAGAGACCCTTAAAATAATAATAATAATAATAATAATAATAATAAATAAATAAATAAATAAAAGGGAAATTATAAAAACCTACCATGTGGTTTATTGTATTGTCCAAAATGCACATCGTAGTATTGTTTTTCTCGATTTCCCACCTTCTATTGACTTCTATTAAAATTTAGAAGCAACAGTCAATTTTAGCCTTCAATATAAACAAAAATTGACTATTCTACCCTTGATATATTTACAAAAGAATAAAGTAATATAGAAATGAGAGAGGTGTGATTATGAATAAGGGTGTATCTATTTTATTAATTAATGGGTTTTATGATTAAGTTGTCGAATCTGATCCTCTCATCACCTTAATTGTCCTCCTCCATAATATATTGTCACCTGACTGATATAAGAAATCAATGGTCTTAATTATTTCTATTGATTTTTATATCTTTACTCTATTAAACGATAGAATTAATTGGGATCATTGATTTAGGTGAGGACAATGTGATGTGAGGTGAGGAGAGAATCCAAATCTTAAGTGGCCAAAGGGATTTGGTATCGTTATTTTATACATGTTTGGGTTTTACTTAATTGAAAAAAACGTGTTAAGAAACATGTTCTCAGTATGAAGGGCATCCAATGGAAAGTGTTATGAAGGGTTCAGCTATTATACAATTTCAGTATAGTTACTGAGTTGGTAATAGTCATTGGATTTCAATCAAAGGGTTTGTAAAAATCAAAGATTAAAAAAAAAAAAAAAATTAACAAATAATAACCCTCTATCATATAACTGTCCCTGCAATCATGCAGTTCATGTATTATAGCTATATCTATGTTATGAAAATATTACATAAGTGGATGTCCACATCCAAAGAATCCATACAAGTAAATTGTAAATTCTTCACCTCCATTAACATCCAATTTTATGATTCAAATTATGATCATTGTCCTTTCAATATGTGACCACCGCTATGTAATTCAGTTGAGAAGATATAAAAAGAAGCCGTCAGTGAGTCATTGACGGCTTCCATCACGTATTGTATTTGTGACCTGAGAAGACTTTAAGATATGAAAGGTTTTATTCTCTCTCAGGGGACCGGCTACTATGCAGTGATTTTATATCACTGCATGATGCAGCCAAAAAAAACAGTGGACAGCAGTGAATAGTGTAGGTTTTCAACCTACTATTGCCCTTATCACATTAAAATAATAATATATATTTATTGATTTGACATTATTAATAATAAAAATAAATAAAAAAAGATAAAATAATAATAAAAAATTATTTAAAATAATAAAATAATATAAAAAAAATAAAAAAAATAATATAAAAAAATATTTTCCACAACAATAAATTAAATTATTTTAATATTAATTTTTTCGTGGTAACTACTTTTGGGTGTTGGTAACTACTTTTATGGCTATGGTAACTACTTAAGGGTTTTTACAAAATTTGCTTGTAACTTCTTCAACGGCTACGGTAACTACTGTTACGGTCATGGTAACTAGTTAAGGGTTTTTTCGAAATTTTTTTACCTTGTAACTACTTTTACGTCTACGGTAACTACTTTTTCGCCCATGGTAACTACTTCTTCGGGTCTGGTAACTACTTACAAACAACCTTGTAACTAGTTTTACGGCCTTGGTAACTACTTTCACGGCTTGGTAACTAGTTAAGGGGTTTTCTCAAAATTTGCTTGTAACTACTTTATGGCAATGGTAACTACTTTTACGGTCATGGTAACTAGTTAAGGGTTTTTCAAAAATTTTTTACCTTGTAACTACTTTTACGCCTATGGTAACTACTTTTTCGCCCATGGTAACTACTTCTTCGGGTCTGGTAACTACTTACAAACAACCCCGTAACTAGTTTTACGGCCTTGGTAACTACTTTCACGGCTTGGTAACTAGTTAAGGGGTTTTCTAAAAATTTGCTTGTAACTACTTCTATGGCAATGGTAACTACTTTTACGGTCATGGTAACTAGTTAAGGGTTTTTTCGAAAAATTTTTTCCTTGTAACTAGTTTTACGCCTACGGTAACTACTTTTTCGCCCTTGGTAACCACTTCTTCGGGTCTGGTAACTACTTAGAAACAACCCTGTAACTAGTTTTACGGCCTTGGTAACTACTTTCACGGCTTGGTAACTAGTTAAGGGGTTTTCTCAAAATTTGCTTGTAACTACTTCTATGGCAATGGTAACTACTTTTACGGTGATGGTAACTAGTTAAGGGTTTTTTCGAAAATTTTTTACCTTGTAACTAGTTTTACGCCTACGGTAACTACTTTTTCGCCCTTGGTAACTACTTATTCGGGTCTGGTAACTACTTACAAACAACCTTGTAACTAGTTTTACGGCCGTGGTAACTACTTTCACGGCTTGGTAACTAGTTAAGGGGTTTTCTCAAAATTTGCTTGTAACTACTTCTATGGCAATGGTAACTACTTTTACGGTGACGGTAACTAGTTAAGGGTTTTTCAAAAAATTTTTACCTTGTAACTACTTTTACGCCTACGGTAACTACTTTTTCGCCCGTGGTAACTACTTCTTCGGGTCTGGTAACTACTTACAAACAACCTTGTAACTAGGTTTACGGCCTTGGTAACTACTTTCACGGCTTGGTAACTAGTTAAGGGGTTTTCTCAAAATTTGCTTGTAACTACTTCTATGGAAATGGTAACTACTTTTACGGTGATGGTAACTAGTTAAGGGTTTTTCAAAAATTTTTTACCTTGTAACTACTTTTACGCCTACGGTAACTACTTTTTCGCCCGTGGTAACTACTTCTTCGGGTCTGGTAACTACTTACAAACAACCTTGTAACTAGTTTTACGGCCTTGGTAACTACTTTCACGGCTTGGTAACTAGTTAAGGGGTTTTCTCAAAATTTGCTTGTAACTACTTCTATGGCAACGGTAACTACTTTTACGGTGATGGTAACTAGTTAAGGGTTTTTTCGAAAAATTTTTACCTTGTAACTACTTTTACGCCTACGGTAACTACTTTTTCGCCCTTGGTAACTACTTATTCGGGTCTGGTAACTACTTACAAACAACCTTGTAACTAGTTTTACGGCCGTGGTAACTACTTTCACGGTTTGGTAACTAGTTAAGGGGTTTTCTCAAAATTTGCTTGTAACTACTTCTATGGCAATGGTAACTACTTTTACGGTGATGGTAACTAGTTAAGGGTTTTTCAAAAAATTTTTACCTTGTAACTACTTTTACGCCTACGGTAACTACTTTTTCGCCCTTGGTAACTACTTATTCGGGTCTGGTAACTACTTACAAACAACCTTGTAACTAGTTTTACGGCCTTGGTAACTACTTTCACGGCTTGGTAACTAGTTAAGGGGTTTTCTCAAAATTTGCTTGTAACTACTTTATGGCAATGGTAACTACTTTTACGGTCATGGTAACTAGTTAAGGGTTTTTCAAAAATATTTTACCTTGTAACTACTTTTACGCCTACGGTAACTACTTTTTCGCCCGTGGTAACTACTCCTTCGTGTCTGGTAACTACTTACAAACAACCTTGTAACAATTTTTACGGCCTTGGTAACTACTTTCACGGCTTGGTAACTAGTTAAGGGGTTTTCTCAAAATTTGCTTGTAACTACTTCTATGGCAATGGTAACTACTTTTACGGTCATGGTAACTAGTTAAGGGTTTTTCCAAAAAACATTAGCTTGTAATTATTTTTACGGCAACGGTAACTACTTATCCGAGTCTGGTAACTACTTCTCTGGGTCTGGTAACTACTTAACGGTTTGTCAAGGCGTGCTTGGGATGACCTTGTTGAGGTCATCTTGGACTCGCTATGGTCTCGGGTTTCAATGATGTCCAACTGTGTGAAGGCGAGCTTGGGATGGGCTTGTTCAGGTCACCTTGGACTCGCTCTGGTAACTACTTTAATGGCATTAGTAACTACTCTTTCGGCTTGGTAACTACTTAAGGGTTTTTCTAAAAAAATTACCTTGTAACTAGTTTTACGGCTATGGTAACTAATTTTACGGTAACGGTAACTACGTTTACGGGTTTGGTAACTACTTAAGGGTTTTTCCAAAAAAATTACCTTGTAACTAGTTTTACGGCTATGGTAACTAATTTTACGGTTACGGTTACGGTAACGGTAACTACTTTTACGGGTTTGGTAACTACTTAAGGGTTTTTCCAAAAAAATTACCTTGTAACTAGTTTTACGGCTATGGTAACTAATTTTACGGTAACGGTAACTACTTTTACGGGTTTGGTAACTACTTAAGGGTTTTTCTAAAAATTAGCTTGTAACTACTTAAGAGAAAAACGAGGGTATAATAATGTTGATAATTGCATGACTAAAACATCTCTGATATGATTAGCGAGCAACCGTTCAAAACTCTTGTATGTAAACCCGTCAACATCTAACACCGAATACACGTACACTATTCTAAGAGTCCATCCACACTCTGACCCTTCTACAAAAGAGATGCTAGAAAGACATATTATAAAGGAGTACAACTGAAATCAAAATACATATCCAAACTAAACGATTATATAACAGTGTATGAAGTACCAATATTTAAATAAAAACAAATGTACCTAAAATGAAACACTAAAACAAACAAACAACTTAAATGATAGCAACTGCGAGTGAGTGTCAACTATGGGCCCTCATCTGGAACATTGGGGGCCTGATGTGGCATGTTCTGGTCCGGTGGTGCCTGCTGTGGGCCACTAGGACGACGCCTATTTTCCCTTCGGTACATGAATGGGATGTTCACGCCATGCTGAACCAAACCCCTTTGGAAATCATCCAACCTCTGATTTATGTTCGAGAATTCACCCATATAGGCTTGGTGGTTCGAGTTCATTTCCTGCCTCATACCCTGGAGGTACTGGTTGTTGGTTTGCAGCTCTGCACTCATGCTCTGCATCATCTGAGCCATTGTCGGGTTTTGATTACCTGTGCCCGTAACTGGTTCACCCCCGTCGTTCTCCCCATCATAATCTTCATCATCCGTGTCATCCTCCAGAAGGTCTTCGTCAGAAAAGGCCATGTCATCATCATCGAGCACGTTACCCCCAATTGGCCTGACCCGTCTACGCCTAGCAAGTTCATTGTAGGTCTTCCTCCCTATGTCACCTGTAGGAGTAATCATGTTGCCTTCTTCCCTATTCCATTCAATACCTGCCTCCTCACAAAAATGGGTGATAAGGCATGGGAAAGGCAGTGGCCCTTTTGTCTTGGCACCCTTATGTATGCCTTGCATAATGATCTGGCCAATGTCCATTTGAAGCATGTTTCTCGCACAAAACAGATGGCGTGCGGTGTCAAAACTTAGCTCGGAGCGGTGGGTCTTCGGAGTCAATGAGTAGTCAAATAACATAATCCAAAATGCCGCATCTATCTTCAGTTGGTTAAGCAACAAAGGGTGACGGTAGTCGTTCCAAAGCGGGGATTCATCCATCCTTAGGTCAGCGGCCAACAATCCATTGTATGGCTCAAACAAATCATGGTTGGGAACGCCGTCAACATAAGCCGTTAGCTCCTGAGACGTCCCAAAAAACTCGTTGATCTTGGTGGCTGTAATGAGGACCTCCGTACCCCGAACTATCACCGGAATCCCTTGACTGAAACGGTGAGGGACCATGGCGTAGTAAAATTCTCTAACCAAATCCAATGCCGCCACGTTAGGGGTCCTAACAAAACCACGCCAATTCAATCCTCGCACAGCATGTGGAACAAAAGTGGAGGCTAAAACCGTCAAATTGATGCCCCTTTCGGGCCAAACCTTCCTATTTCCATACAATGACCATCTCTTTGGGTTCTCCGGGTCTGGGGGTGGTGAGGTTATTTCACCCTTACCTTTCCCTGACGGAGGAGGCAACGCGAACGGATCCGAACCTCTTGATGATTCCCCTTTTTTTAGTACTCGCTTGGAATTTTTCTTACCACCCGCCATGAATTGTCTAAAACCACACACCAATAATCACAACACACTTAGATACTAAGCAAAAGATTCCACACCATAATTAAATCTGTAATCAAAAATTCAATACCACACATAATCTCTAACCCCTTAATGTAACACCACAGTTAAACTAACATAAAATTCAGTACAACAACTGAAATCAACCTTCTAATGTTCTTCTAATCAAAACCCAAGCATCAACATATCAAACAATGCACTTGAAACAAATTAATCCCCAATATTCTCCTACATTCACGTTCTCAAGTGAAGCTTTATAGAATGTAGATAGGTTTTATGCTTCAAACACCTATCTATAACATAAATGGAGGATTAGAGATTAGGCTTACCTTTGAAAGAGATTGAAAGTTGCTGCAGTCCTTCTTGGTTGCTGATTTTGAGAGAAATTTTGTGTAATGGCTGATCTCCCACGACCTAGACCTTATCAGCCATACATCGCATACAGGCGTTCTTAGGGCAAGCTTATTGGGCTGGGTTTTGAGGCCGCCTAACCCCAAACGATGTCGTTCAACTAAACCTCGTTGTGTAAGGCGACCTTGGGATGAGCTTCTTTAGCCCACCATGGGGTCGCTATGACGTCGGGGCTGAAGGCAACCTGGGCCTGATGTAAAGGAGATCGTCATGGGCTCGCTAATTGCTCGGGTCTGAATTGTCTTTTACATTGACAATGCGACCTTGGGGTGAGCTTGTGGAGCTCACTCGAAGCTCGCTATGCTCTCGGGGCTGCTTGATTTCCAACTGTGTGCAGGCGTTCTTGGGATGGCCTTTATGAGGTCACCTTGGACCCGCTATGGCATCGGGTTTCAATGATGTCGAACTGGGGAATTGCGAGCTTCGGATGATCTTATGGAGGACGCCCTGGGATCGCAATGGCCCCAGCTATGTTTTATATATAACTTATTAGAGCGACCTTGGAACGAGCTTGTTAAGCTCTCCATGAGATCGCAATAGGCTGACAGTTGGCAAATTATTTGCCACACGTGAAAACCTCTTTTTTGTCACCTAGTTCACCTTGACCAACAACCCTGCTGTCAACATACCTTTACTTTCACAAACCTCAGTTTCGAACAACAAACCCCTTGAAAGGCATTCATAGAATGTTGTTGTTTGGAAACAATATGTTGCATCAGAGTTTATAACTTCAGTCGGTAATGGTCTTCTGAAGGACAAACCAAGAAGCAAACAACATTTGGTAGGAGAAAGAGGTATGTGTTGCATTATGGTTTTATTGTAATAACCCATTTACTAAATCACATACAATGGCCATGTATCTATCATACTAGTATGTTGAATATTTTTATTTTACTTAATACAAACTATCTACCCAACATGTTATAATAATGGCTGTACATAGATTTACCTCACCAACCATGTTGTCCTTGATTTGAATAACAATTTAGGGCTGTTGGGAAATGTTTACATATCAAATGTTTGACTTTGCATATTATGCCGCATATATATATGTAATTGACACCTTGGTATGGCTGTTGTTCATATAGGAACATGAATATCAATGAAAAGATTGGTGGCACCTCCAAGTCAGCTTATGATTTCAACACAACCAGCTCTTCTCAATGGGAATACACAAACAGACCGCATAACAAGTACACGTACTGTGGTAATTCGTACAACACCGATGATGAAGATGCTGCAATTGATCATTCGTTTATGACTGATCGTACTCCCTCAACCCAACATTTGTGTACTCCAGACAATACGACCACTATCGAACTTGAACGAACATTCTCAGAATTAGATGACCCGGCGAAACTTAGTAGTTTGCAACCAAGTGATGTAATTGGGAAGGAGTTTGCTTCTGTCCAAGATGCTGAAGCATTTTACAATAATTACGCACTGTTTGTTGGGTTTAGCATCAGGAAGGATGAAATGAGGCGTGACAGACACGGTATGATTACAATACGTAAGTGGGTTTGCTCAAAGCAAGGGTACAGAGATCAAAAGTATATTGATAAGACAGACAAGAAACGTGAACCCAGAGGTCAAACTCGAGAAGGATGTCATGCAGCCATGAAAATTAAAATAGACCGACACAGTATGATGTGGGTTGCCAGAGAGTTTGTTATAGAACATACTCATTCATTGTCACCACCCAATCACATTCAGTTCCTACGATCACATCGTACTGTCAATGATTCAGAGGTTGCACAGCTACAGTCGTGGCGAACAGTTGGTGTCAAAACTACCCAAGTGATGGACCATCTTGTCGACCAATCTGGTAGCTATTCAAATGTGGGACACACGAAGAAAGACTTGCAGAACCGTTTTGATTCAGTTCGTAGGTCCGAGATTCAAACTTCTGATGCTGATTCCGTTATATCTTACTTGACAGCAAAATCAGAAATGGATCCACAATTCTTCTTTAATTACACCTTGGATGAAGAGGACCACTTCGGCAACTTGTTTTGGGCTGATTCGACATCACGTTCTGATTATGCATTTTTTGGTGATGTGCTGGCATTTGATGCAACGTACAGAACTAATGTATATCGAAGGCCCCTTGTAATGCTTGTTGGCGTGAATCACCACCATAGTACAACGATTTTCGGTTTTGGATTGCTAGGTGATGAAACCGTGGAGACATACACTTGGTTGTTGCGGACATTCTTGGTAGCAATGCATGGTAAGATGCCGAAATCGGTGGTTACAGATGGTGACAAGGCTATGCACAAGGCAATAAAGACAGTGATGCCTGAATCTGTTAGACGATTATGTTGTTGGCATGTAGAGCGAAATGTTCAAACAAACGTGCAGGATGGAAACTTCACTCGTGCGTTTTGCAGTTGCATGTTGAATTTTATGACAGAAGATGACTTTGATATCCAATGGTTTAGCATGGTTGAAAAATTTGGATTGACCAACAATGAGTGGGTGAGTGCAATGTATGCAAAACGAAAGGAGTGGGCGGAAACTTATCTTCGTGGTAGCTTCTTTGGCGGAATGCGAAGCACGCAACGTTGTGAGAGTATGAATGCGTATCTTAATCGATTTGTTCATTGTAGGTTGAAGATGTATGAATTCCTGAAAAACATCGATAGGGCATTGGACCGCATTCGAAATACTGAAACCTACAATGATTATCAATGTAGTACCAGTACACCGGTGTACAGTACTCATTTGTTGGGACTAGAGAAACATGCTGCTGAAACGTACACAAGAAATGTATTTTTCCTGGTGCGCGAAGAAATCCGAGAAGAGGCATCACTAAGCATAGTAAACTGTGTGCAAGATGTGGATAACTACACTTATACGTTCAAGAAATTTGGAAATGCAAATCGTATTTGGACAACCCGATTCATACCATCAGGAAATCATATCCACTGCTCATGCAAACTGTTTGAAACAGCCGGTCTTCCTTGTAGCCACAGTTTCAGTGTAATGAAAGCTTTGGATATACAACATATACCATCATCAGTTATACTGGATCGATGGACCACCCGTGCCAAGGACTTTTCAGACATCAAATACTCAAGTGAGGCAACGCCAACACCAGTCATGGAAAAGGCCAGGTATGGATCATTGAGTTCTAAATGCAGCAAAATGTGTTATTTTGCATCGAAGTCAAATGATGGATTCAAGGAGGCCAACGGAGAGATTGATAAATTGACATTGCGCATGCAACATTTAATGCCATCTTCTCCTATTAATTCACAAAATATGGCGGGTGTGTCACATGTGCATCACGTGAAAGATCCTTCCACGGCAGCAACAAAAGGTTCTGTTCGACGCAAGAAGAATGCCGGTGTGAAGCAACGTAAATGTGGCAAATGTGGGCAACCTGGACACACTGCAAAGACATGTCATGCCAACGTGCAAACCAACCACAGTACAGCATCAAGCAATGCTGTACACATGTACAATACAAATTTGACACAAAACACTAACACGAGTTATGGTAGCCCTTCAACGGGTCCATCGTATTCATTCACATTCCCAGTTAATGATGATTATGGCGGACACACAAAACATGATGTAGAACGTGGTGAAACAAGTTTCAATCCTTCGACATCAGCATTCGAAATGCACGGATATCATTGGTGGGGGACAACAGAACGTTGATATTGTAAGGTTGTAGGCTACTCGTATGAACTGTTTTCCTTTTGTTTCAGATAATTGTTACTTTAAAATCCATGTACTCCCATCACATTTGCATACTCTGTATCATGGGGTTATCTACTTCGGTATACCGGTTCAGCGAAATGTTGTTTTCTTGTATGTACTTATGACTACGATGAAGTGTAGGGGGTGTAAATTAATGTACCTGGACTTTAGGTGGTGAACATTAATGTTGTTGACAATAGATGACAATAATTGTTGTATTTGTTTCCATTATGAACCAAATAACTGCACCTCAATATCAGGTGATCATTGAAAATGATAAGTTGGGAGTCTACGTTGGGTGTGCCTTGTTCAAAATAGCATCAACAGTAACAATATTACATCCTGCCTGAATTTGCATGCAAAATTTGCAAAATTATTGTGCAAAATTTGCTTGTAACTACTTTTAAATAATTGTAACTACTTTTAAATAATTGGTAACTAGTTTTACGGGTGTAGTAACTACTTACTTGTTTTTCCAATAAAAGTAGCTTGTAACTACTTTTATGGCAACGGTAATTAGTTCTATGGGTCTGGTAAATACTTAACGGGTGACCAAAAAAATTACAGCGTAACCAGTTCACGGTTTGTGAAAGCGTGCTTGGGATGGCCTTATTGAGTTCACCTTGGACTCGATATGGTCTCAGGGTTCAATGATGTCCAACGGCTGGTGAAGGCGAGCTTGAGATGACCTTATTGAGGTCACATGGACTCGCTATGGTCTCGGGATTCAATGATGACCAACTGTATGAAGGCGAGCTTGGGATGGCCTTATTGAGGTCACCTTGGACTCGCTATCGTCTCGGGATTCAATGATGTCCAACGCTTGGTGAAGGCGAGCTTGGGATGGACTTATTGATGTCACATTGGACTCGCTATCGTCTCGGGATTTGATGATTTGCATACGCTTGGTGAAGGCGAGCTTGGGATGGCCTTATTCAGGTCACCTTGGACTCGCTATCGTCTCGGGATTCAATGATGTCCAACGCTTGGTGAAGGCGAGCTTGGGATGGCCTTATTGAGGTCACCTTGGACTCGCTATCGTCTCGGGATTCAATGATGTCCAACGCTTGGTGAAGGCGAGCTTGGGATGGACTTATTGATGTCACATTGGACTCGCTATCGTCTCGGGATTCAATGATGTCCAACGCTTGGTGAAGGCGAGCTTGGGAAGGCCTTATTCAGGTCACCTTGGACTCGCTATCGTCTCGGGATTCAATGATGTCCAACCGTTGTTGAAGGCGAGCTTGGGATGGCCTTATTGAGGTCACCTTGGACTCGCTATGGTAACTACTTTAAGGGCATTGGTAACAACTTTTTCGGCTTGGTAATCACTTAAGGGTTTTGATAAAAAAAAATTAGCTTCTAAAAACTTTTATGGCAACGGTAACTACCTCTTCAAGTATGGTAACTACTTAAGGGGTAACCAAAAAAATTAGATTGTAACCACGTTTATGGTATGGTAACTACTTTGACGGCTTTGGTAACTACATTTAGGCCATTGCTAGCTACTTTTACGGATATGATAACTACTTAAGGGTTTCTTCCACAAACTAAATGTACAGCTGTAGAAACTAGTTTTACGGCTTTAATAACCATTACATAGTTTCTGTAAACTGTTACTTGTAAATTACTGAAACTAAAATCAACATGATATTAACATTAATGTTTTATTATTCAAAACTTGTCACCGAAGAAATATTGACTCATATGTTTTTTTTTTTAAAGATTAGTAAAAACAAATGTGCTCAATATAAATTAAGTCCCAACTCTTTAAATTATTTATGGAATATATGATGTGCAAATGGTGAACATGCAAATTGTCAATGGGTGGTTGAGATTTGAAGTCAGTTTTTTCAGTTGTTTTAGACTGACCCTATTAATTAATATTAGCTACTGAATACATAGAAATAAAGTACTGAAATATTGTACATCATTTTGGATTAATCGAAATTCAATACAGCAAACAAATAACGTCCTTACTGTAGTGAACACAATTACATTATTCTCACAATAATATATTTAAAAAAAAAAAACCAACCATCATTCTTCAACCTGCCATTTCCTGTCAAATTAGTCCAACATACTAATGTAGTGAACACATTACAATATTATTATGTTTTTAGTGTACTGCCTTTCACCCCCACCTAAATTGCAAATGAAATATAAGAGAAAACAAAGCAACAAAGGGCTTAATATTCTTTGGGTTATAATCTACTACCAGTACATCAGTGCTAAATTCAAAACAAGTTGAAGCTCAACTAGTCCAATATAATTTATATCGTACTCTGGATACATAAAAGGAATATAAAAGCTTATATACATATTACACAAGTACAATGGACAGCATTATGTAATCATATACTAAAGTTTACTCAGACTCAGTGCTTGAATACCAAAAACAATATTTACATTCATATATATATACAGTCAGCCTTGTTAGCATTTACAATTTGCACTAGTTAAGGGATCATTTGTTGGTTCGATGTCCCAGATTGGAGTCACCTCCACCTGATGTGGTTTTGCAAAAGAAGAAAAAAAAAACAACATTGGTATATATAAACTTGTTGGACAACACAATGCAATTACCTTTCACTGAAATGTGGTGTCTCCACAGCTTCCTCTTTGTCATTGTTTGACCTGTCGTATTCAGCAACCAAGCAAAGCAGACAGATCATCTAACAAAATAAAACTGTTCCTAGGTAACAAATAAGATACAATTGTGAGAACAAGAGAGCTAGAAGTTGAGAGTACCATCAGTCCTTCCACAAAAACCTAGATAGCAAAACTTCTTAAAATTCCAAAACTCATCCTCCAATTTCATTTTCCTTCAGAGCATGACCTACACACCCAATGTTATTTAGGTAGGAAAAACACACATTCGATAATGGACAATAGGCAGAAAAACAAGCATTCAATTGATAGTAATTCATGTAGGAAATGTTCATGAATGTGGTGTTCATCTTATGGAATACTTACTGTTGGATATTACGACAAAGTCTTCACTACTTTCGCCCGCCCAGTCAACAGTTTCGATGGGGGAAGAGGTCTCTTACTTCCGATTGTGTCCAACTGTGCATGTTGTATGGCATTTTGTTTTAATTCCTCAAAACGGGTATTTGTATAATAAGTTGCCAGTTGACGTGCCAGCATGAGGCGTTGATTTTCCGAGTTGTACTACAACAATAGTAGAAAATGTAATTAAATCACAACTCAAATGGAAAATTCAAACGGTAATTCGTATTATCACTTACAGTGGCAATAATATCAGGGTTAATAGCCACGGAATAGTCATTCATGAACATGCAGACAAAAACCCCACAATCGTATTCATTCGGTTGTGTGGGGCCCAGAGCAGACTCTATCGAGAAGCTTTGAAATGAAAATGACGAACCAAACACAGTATTTATTTCCGTCTCCAAAACAAAATCCAAAGATAACAACTGAAACACAGTCAAAGGTTGAAAAAAACATAATGAATTCATAAACGAGTACCGTAAATGTAATTGGTAGCATCTATATATATATATATATAATTTGGCCCAAGATGTAATTGAACTTTTACCAATCTTTTAACTAGCTTGACCCTACTTTGGTCGTTTTTCCTACGACTTGGTAGGGAGTCCCAAATCTGAACCTTACGTTCCTTTATTTTCACAAGAGCAGTGTACCAATGACCCTTTAGATTGTTAATAGGAATATAAATCTGAAAAACAAAATTCAGATATGATTTCATTACAATAATATTGTTTAGAGGCAACATGTTTGTATTGTAGCATTTGGATGAAATGTATGTATGATAATCGAACTGAGAAGTCAAAACTCGTGTTCAAACGCATAATAGTGGTTTGTAGGTAATCAGATAGGTACTCACCAGTTCACATCGATCGAAATCGTACATATAGTCTTCTTTGAAGTGACTATGTACCTCAGACAACCGGCCCATTCTACCGTCTATACTGGTAAGTGAAATGTACTATTGTACGCATACATGAAAGGAAATTAGTTAAGAAAAAGTAAAGGTACAACAGAATCAATACCAATGCATGGGTAAGTTTTAGTAAAGGATATTAATTTACATATATAAGTGATGTTGACGGAAAAAAACTATTACCGCAAATTGTGTGGGCAAATACCAATACAGAGGTGCTCGTTTCCTTCTAGCAGTGCTTGTGTTGTTATCAGCAACCAAACTAATGATCTGTATATGTTAAGAACGTAAATTGATAGAGTATAAATGGAAAAATACTTAAGGGTTCATAATTAAATGATGATGTAGAAGGCAATAAGATATGATTACAATAGCAGGATGAAATAGAAACAAAGGGTACGACCTCACTGTCAACCCATTCTGTGGGCGCAAGGGTCTTGAAACTTTTTCGGCTCACAATTATCCGATTAGTTGCCACAATAGTTTCACTACAGCAAACAACAAAACCCTTATTACTAGTATGGAATAAAACTAGTAAACTGAATTCATATTCCATATAATACAAATGGATAGCAATATTGGCAACCCAAATAAAATTTTAAGGAGACAGAATTGAGAATTGAATGTTTACTTACCTCATTGGCAAATCCGTCGAAAACACATACTCCATTATCTGCGCATCAAGTGTCTTCAGAGGTGCAGATACGCGAAAAGGGCCATACGGAAACTTATGTTGCTTTCCCGTACGAAGGGCATAATCGTACGGTGTACGTTTATAACGACTTGGCTTTCGCTTACTCGGTGGACGGGTATTTTTAACAACATTGATTGATGTTGAAGATTGCTCCGCCAGGGTCTTCACAATGATATTTCTTTTTTTCTGCACAATGATAACAACATTACAAATGTCATAAACCTTTGCAATATTATCTTATAAAATAAAAAATTTATGTTATTGTGTTCTTAGTATCAAACCTCATCCAGCAAACTGGGGATGGAAGTATGATCTGGCTGATGTTCATGATCAAATTTGAAGTCGAAATCTTTTGCAACACCACCATGATCATCATCCGAGTTCAGTGTTGGTGTCAATGGTTCTGTGGTGGGGGTACAACCATCCTTTCTTTTTTCATGTTCGTCATTTTTCATATTTCCATGAAGATTGTTAACTTTTTCTTCCATACTATCAACCTTTTTGATGAGGTCGGTGTGTTCCGTGCGAAACTGTTCAATTTCCTTTCTGAAGTTCTTAATTTCCTGGAGAACCATTTCCAGCGCACCAGCAGTGGGACTGTTGTGTTCAGCTTTGTGTAAATCATCAGCTTCTGTAGCAGGTGCAACATATTCAATCACCGACACCTACAATGGTTAACAAAGTGAAATTACCAATAATATATCACTACAGTTTTTTTACTATTTCAGGTTGAATAGAATATATAACAATAAAGTACAAACCTTACAAGTACCATAACACCCTTGTTCACGTAACACTTTCATACATTTTCTGATGTTCAAGGATGTCCAACTTACAACCGGTAAGGATCTTTTATCTACAATGGGTGGTTGCCAATGTACAATATGAAAGTAGAAAAGCTGCCAAAACAATAGGAACATTGGTCAAAATCATGGTCAATAACAATTGAAATAATACAATATTTAAGATGAATAAAATGCACCTGAAGAAATAGAAGACAACCAGTAATGTATTTGGACCTTTTAGAGTTAAACTTTTCTATTCCAATGACTAACTGATCCAAGCACCACCTTGCCCAATTTTTTCCCCTAATATTTTTTACATCACCTAGAACATTGAGGTACCTTGAATCAACGTACTCTCCTGCAGCCGGTGCAAGGACAGTACCCAACAAATACAAACAAAAACTGATCTTGAATTCATCGTCTACTGTCTTTATATTCCTAAGTTGGTTTTCAAGGTGGGGGAGTTTGATACCGCGACTGGTAACAGAAAACTTACTTCTCCAAACATCATTACAATGTGTGTCAACATACACTGTATCTCCTCGGTCAGAAATCCCCATTATATGCGAAAAAACTGAAGGGTCTAACGTGTACCTCTTGCCATGCAAGTCAATTGACAAGTTTGTTGTGTCAAACTTGCTCACTAGCCAACCACACAAATCCCGTCGAAGACGTCCGCATTTTAACATCATTAGGTTTGAGAAACCTAATTCTCGTACTGCATCCTTTTGCACATCGGACAAATTGGACACGATTTCAGTCAAACGCACCGGAGTACAACGAGTGTCAAATTGAAGAACCTTGCTATCCTCGGCTCCTTCCTCAGAATGACCCTTGTCATCGACAATGTCTTCGTTATGCACTTTGTATTTTGATTTCTCATCGATGGACATATTATTCCATGTTTGACGTATCTCTTCCATAGACTAATAAACAATGATGGACAAAGTGTTATCCTATGAAAGTAAGAATTGAATTTCATGTGATACATTAATATTGAAAACTAGTAATATAGATAGTTATGAATGACAAACCTTTTTATTCCCTTTTCCAGTTTTTATTTGACGTTCTTGTTTGCTGAAACAATTACAAACCACGAAGCCTTTATCTTCTAAATAAAACTCTTCATTAACTATTTCATTCAACATATAATTTAGTTAATAGAACAACACTAATAACAAGGGTAACTGCAGTGTTAGTGCGACTAGTGGTAAATAGGAAATAATATATATCAAACTGACTACGAATCTATAATTCTGGTTTTCGTTATCAGGGAATGGATCTATATTGGAGTTTATTCTAATAGCAAATGCACTTGCTTTGAATAAGAGATTCAAAAACAAGAAGATTAGACGTGGATTAGTCATAAATGAATTATCCTATTCTATGATTGGAATTTCATTATCGCAGAAAGTTTACATTAAATCAAAATATTATATACTTTTATTAAAATTTCTCTTACTAAATAGTTATGCTTTGACCATAATTTCATATTTGAAATACGGTTAACAGAAACAAGTCATTTATAATTACGTTTCAATATAAATAAAGGTCAGCGCAGATCCTTACATTACTGAATACTACAAATATTAATGAAATGATGCTAACTTACTGAAAATTTATCCAAGCCATTCTGTCAAGCTTCGGATTAACAGTATCTGCAGATTGAGTACCACCTTCATTGCGGCTACCTTGCTCACCACCACTCTTTTTCCTCTTGCGAATAGAATTCACCATTTTCAACTGCAATCAACAATTTGTTCAAAATGAAGTATAAGATGTAGTGTAGGATGTAGAAAACCATTTTCAAAATTGTATGTACACCACCATTTAATAACGTATTTGTATGGAAAAATAAACATGAAATATGCAAAACTTAGGAAAATATTAATGAAATATGAAATATGTTAAGTTAAAGGAAATCAAGTTATGTACGAATATAAATCAGAAAACGAAACTTCAGTGATTATGGGAGGGGGGGAATTAAGCTCCCTTTCCGACAAAAACTTAAATCCTAAAGTTTTTGGCTCAAATCACACATCAACAGAATTCACTTCCCTTTCGCTCATTAATATTGTTGATTACTAAATGCGCCCTAACAAAAGAAATTGTTACTTCCATCTAAACCTTCTATTACATTTTCTTCCTTCATATTTGTATGTGTTTTTGATGATTACAACCATTATTATAGAGGATTTTCGATCACAAACAGTTTCTAACATCAATCACAACTAAATGGAAACCCAAATTATTCGAAATGAACCATTATTTCAGTGGCAACCATGGTTTATATGTGATGTTAAGATCGAACGCAGGTATAGGAATCCGCTTGCTAGTTGCTACAACCAATTCAATCCTAAAATAAATGATACAGGATTAAAAATTTGGTCCCTACTTTTTTAGGAAATGTTATTGTTTTGCTCAACATATAAGTATTAGCTTATTAAGTTCTCTAGTTTTCAAAATGCATCAATTTAAATTAATAGGAAGTTACGTATTCAAACTCTAAATATACCAAAATGACACATGTACAGTGCAATGTTTTAAAAGGCGAGAGGCAAGGCGAGGCGATGACCCCTTCATGCGACGAGGCGGTAGCCTCAGTCGTTAAATGAAAAAAACATTGTAAATTAAATAATAATATCATCGAATTAAGTACGAAAATGTACCATGATATTCAATATAACAGTCATTTAACAATTCCAACATAAATATCCGTAATAAAAATAAATATTACAAAAGACAGTAGTCTTCCACATGACATATAACCACTAGTTTTTTTCTAATAGACTATCAATCTATCAGTTGTGTGAAATGTCTAATAGACATTTTTTTTCGTAATGTTCCTGCAGAACAGAGCAGCCTAAACAAGCTACACGAAAAGATCCCCAACGAGGAAATACAAACAGAAGCATCAGAAGGAAAGACCACCTACAAACCGAAACCCAAAGAAGCAGCACAATGAAACGTAAACAAAACAAAAGAAGCAGCACAAGGAAACACAAACAAAGCAGAGGCACAACATCAGTATATGTATATCAGAAGAAGAGCACAAACTTACACCAGAAAGAACACATAAAAACAATAACAGAAGAAGAGAAGTTGCACTAGAAGAACACAAATGTGCACCAAAAAGAGCACAAACTTGTATATCAGTATATCTTTAAGACTTTAACCATATATGTTTTAAGTGCATATCAGATATTTAAATCTAATAACATATTATTATCATATCAGTTCAGAAGCAAATTTATTATTATATGATGCTTATATATTATGAATGAATCAATGATCATCACGCCATTTCCCTACTGAAGCATTTCGCACCCTCTCAAGCTCTTTGGTTAAAATCATTTGGCTCTTTGTCACACAGGACTAAACTTTTTCAATTTCGTTGGATTCAAAATCAGACTTAACGTCACAAAGGTAAATTACTCATTTTATATAAGTCAACTGGATGAATGGAGATCTTTAAACAAAAAATATACAAAAAACAAAACAAAAGATATTCAATTTATTTTATATATATATATTTTTTAAATATCAATGAACCGAATCTCCAATGTGAACCGAATGAAGGGAGGTCTTGTTCAACCCCCTCCAAAAATAGGAGATTTCCTACAAGGTTTGAAGGTTGGTCAAAATCGATTTCTGTCATTTGCTTTGTCTTTCAATTCTCAAATTCTTCATTGTGTGAACATCTCAAAAAATTGTTTACAATTTAACCTTTCAAATGCAGCCCCTAACAGACAAAACCTATTGAAGATGTGGTTCAAAACCACTGTCAACATCTTTCCAAAAAGAAACAAAAAAAAAAACACTTTCAACAACTCAAGTTCTGGTTTCAACAAAACAGATTTCTTTAAACCACAAAAAAACCAATTACTGAAACATACTTTCAACAATATTTATAAATCCATATCTCCACTGCATCAACAAAAATTTCAACAAAATCAAACCACAGACAACCAAACCTATAAAATAACTAAAAATACACTACTCCACCACCCTTGCCCTCATCAAACCGCATACAACCCATCATAATCCATGGCTCCACCATCAAACAAGTTTTATATGTATGTTTGCAGACACATGAGGAGATGGAGTTGTTGAAGAATACAAACAAGTAGAAAGGGAGATGAACAAAATAGATAGTGAGCAGTGTATGCTTACAGCAGAAGTTGGAAGTGATGGTAGGAAGGACAGATGAAGTCGCTGGAGATGTTGGAGGAGATAATCGCCGCCCGCTGGAAGAAGTGAATCGCCGGCACCTGGAAGAAGAGAAACCCCGGTTGCTGCAACAACAGAAATTGACGGCCGCTGGAGACGGTAGGTCACCCGCCGCCGGAGATAGTCAGGTCGCCGCTGGAGATCTTTTCCGATGAAGAGATATTGAACTTTAGGGCTTGCAAATTGGTTCAACAATTGGGATTCAGATTGAGATTGGAATCTAAGAATTAGGGATTTGTGGTGGTTCTTGTTGTTGTTTCACTATGGGGGTTCAATTCGAACTGGTTGATCTTTGATCGTGTCAAGATACACAAACATTCAACAAGGTTCAGATCGTAGGTCAGCAATCGTCCCACCATGGTTTGATGATATCGGTTGTTTTGTTGGAATGGTGTAGACAGAGACCAGATGCGTTGGAGTGGTGATTAGAGACAGGACCAGTAGCGTCGTTTTGGTGGAGGAATGGTGGAAAGACAGACCAGATGTGTTGGAGTGGTGGAGTGAGAGACCTAAACGGTCGTTTTGTTTCAGAGGTGGAGAGAGAGAGACCGATACGTTTTCCATTATCGGTTACCGGTTTTTTAATTTTTTTAAATTGATCAATTTTTATTTTCTCCCTATTTCATCTCATCCATTGACTTCAATTATGGCTCATCTGATGGCTCACATTTAACCTCAAAAATCACTGCATCATGAAGTGATTTTTTTTCACTGCATTATAGCCAAATCCCTCTCTCAGACCACTATTTTCATTGTTTTCTTTCATTATTTTCCTACTTTAAGTTTATGTTATTATCGACTTGTTTATTTTAATTAATTCGCACCAAAACATAACATTTATGGTATATAATGACAAATTTTTGTGTAATTATTATAGGTGATGTGATTTGTATAATTATATATCAATCGTGTAAAGTTTAAAAATAATATGAAAACACAAGGTCCCTTGCCATAGTGGTGTGCCTTTCTTTGGGAATCCCCTACCATCAAGGTTCAAGACCTAGTATGTGCATAGAATTATACAAATTTTCCTTAGCCCATTTAAAAACATAGGTGTTGTCCCACTTTGTGTGGGTGGTTATCCCTCCTTCGTGTGGGTTCTCTCTCCCCGTCCGTGGGAGTTTCAGTCTGGACTACGCTTGGAAGTCGATTCTCGATGGGTCCCAGTTATTGTTGTAATCATATAATCATATCCTGGATCTGTATTCCAGTTGTTGTAATCCTGTTGTTGTATTCCAATAAAAAATAATAGTATTAATAATATGCAAAGTTGATGGGTAAATGAATTTCGAATATAAAAATTGGAGAAATTTGCTTGATTTAAGATGATTTAGAGTGATTATAAATTTACAATTGTAGCAGTAAATCTGTGTTATAGCTACTAATTAATGTGTAAATGGATGATAATAATTAGTGGGGTGTAGCAACTCCAAGAATGATTCAAGTGATGAGTGTTGTTGGTTATCTGCATATAAGAGATATATTGACAAGCCTTCACGAGCCAAAATCCTTGGTAGTTTGGTACTATTGCATAATACTGTCCGTTTCCAAAATACTGATCCAATGATATGCTTCAATTGAATTGTAACATTTGTTTTATTTTTTTCACTAATTCTAAGGTTTTGTAATTGTATGAAGTTCAATTTTGTTAGGATTTTATGTTCTCATGCATTTAAAAGTCTTATAGAATACAAAAGGTCTTGGAATTTGTGAAAGAAAAAAGAACACATGTTATAATTTAATTGAGCCACATCACTGAATCAATATTTTAGGTGCTGACGGATCAGCACCGAAGCATTATCTCTAAGATATTTCATTTCGTGGAATTTTGTGCAGACTAAACAATAAAATTAGCATTAAGTGGCAGCTTTTCTTTTTGGCCCCTCGTGAATATTGAATACTGACATTTACATAATCAATCCATTTGTAGACGCTATCTATTTTTTATTTGTTTTTTAATTTTTTTTTTAATACCATTTTGTGATGTAAATAGAGGGAGAAAAATTTATATGAAACCGTCTCATTAACACCCGGTGAGACTGTCCAATGCAAATATATCATTTACATTAGAAATATAAAACTATAGGGTACCAATATTGACACCCATAAATATAATAAGTATACCCATATTTTGATAAAAAAAAAATTAATTACAAAAATATCCCAATAGAAATTTACCAATAAAGACAAATTAATTTAATTAAAAATAAACCAAATACTATATACACTCATTAATACACACATACTGATACGAGCACGATTTGATAACCAAAAATAAAATGTTGGTTTGCTTCGAGGGAAACCAGAACCTCCAAAAATGTTAGAAATACTAACACATATTTGATAGATTTTAACTCTTATGTTCATTCATTGATAGCAAATCATATGAACATGACAGATCCATGAAATTCAAATAATAACAGTAGATATTAAATAGGATAAGGATCCTATCGGTTAACAACTTATTCAAATTTAAACTAAAAACAAACTATTTTTATTTTCTCAAAAACGTGATCGTAACATTCCACCACGCTTTCGATCAAACGACCTCGTTGGTCAACATATCAACACTGACCCATCACCTGACTATCAGTATTCGATGCGATAATATTATGCCCATACATAATACTAACACATCTTGATCTAGTCTATAAATTGCCGACCGAATTCATTGCTCCAAACAGCGGAATGGTAGTTTGACGCGAACCTAGCAGAAGTGCTTCATAATCGGCTCTGATACCACTTTGGTATAGACGAGCTAGTTGTAGTCTGCTTGCCTCTACCTATCATTGACAGAATAATAAGAACTAAAGATAATCAGGATCGTTCAAGGGAACCTGAAACCTCCAAGTGTTAAATGCTTTAACAAGTTTATGAAAAATCTTCAACCGTAACACTTTATTAAAAAAAAATAAAAATAATAATAATAACAAACTAAACCCTAATTCTATTTCAAGTATCAAAATCTCCCATTATCATATAACAAAATAATGAAAAAAGAATTTCTAGAAGACTCTGATCATACGGAGATACGTATTTCTTTATTTATTTATTTTTGTTATGAACTCTATCAATGAAAAAAGATGAGAAGTAATATATATATATATATATATATATATATATATATATATATTTAAGATAACAGTACATATCTCATTGTTGGAACAATGATCGAATTTTTGTGAATTCTCAACAGAGCATGAACAATGTTAGAGTTGAATGTACTATGGACTACAGCGGTGAATTTACAAATTACGAGGTATAGTTATGCTTATAACAATGTTGGTATGTTATTCCCTTGTTCTTTGTTTTGGTTGTTAATAAAATATTGCTATTTCAAAGGAAAAAAAAAAAAAAAGTATTGTCATAGAATAAAGTTGCATCGGCTACAAGTTTGATCATGTAGTGTCTGCTTGTTACTTTGTTTTTTTGTTGTTGGGAGAAAACTACATTTCTTCATTGCTATATTTTTTTTTTTTTGCTTACTGAATTCTCATACATTATATCATAAGATTAATTTTGTATTTATCATACTGTGTTTTCAAGCCTGAAGAACTTAAGAATTTATCATTCGTGAAATTAGATGTGTTAATAACTTAAGAGGGCTTATAAATAAATTGTATTAAAATGAAAACATTCATTTAAATAAATGTACTATTGACATTAAGATGAACGTTTATATTAATATTTTAATTTTAAATTTTAGACGTATATGTATTTATAAATATAATTGTGTTTATCATATTTATGACACTCATATTTATGGGTATCAATATCCGCACCCCAAAACTATAATTTAAAATTGTCACATAGCAAACTTACATTAGACGGTCTCATCAAATGACAATAAAACAATCAAATGTAAGTTTTTCTCCCACACGAGAGGGCGTAGGGCGAGCATGTGAGGGCAGCAAACCCATCATTTTGTTGGGCTCCCCAAATGGCCCAATCTATTTATTCTTTGTTTTTTTTTGGTTGGTTTTGTGAAATCAGGGCCCAACCTTTCTAAGTTCAAAAAGGGCTCAATCTTTCTCCTTTCTTTGCTTACATTAAAAACTGTATGTACACTCCCTTCGTAATCACATCAATCAAAATTTTAAAAAAATTTATAATTTGTAAATAAACCCCAATTAAAAAACAACAATTCACAACGTCATCTCTTTTTCTCTCTCTCTCTGCATTTTTATGGGACCCCGATTTTTATTAATATCATTAAATAGATCGGGGCCGAAATGTCTGAAGACGGCCTTGGGTGGGCGTCAACCGAACAAAACCACCGATGGATAATAGGTTCTCAAAAAAAGGGAACCGGTTCAATAAGTTTTTTAAAGAGGTGACAATGTTTGCTTCCCTATAAAAATGTATATGCACCTCATAGTAGTAGCTTTTTCAAAATTCCAACATTATCCTTTAAGTAAAACTATTAAAAAGATTAAAAAATAATTATAAATATATTTGTATATTTTGAATATTTTAACAAACATACATAATTAACTATATTTCAATCACAATATTAATTGTATTAATCAAAATAAATAAAATAGTTATTATTTCACTGCTATGATGATTAAAAACTAGGAAACCGGAATTTTTTTTATTAAAAAACTAGAAAAGAGAGAGGTTTAAAAACCAGAAAACCAGAGATTTATTTTTTATTAAAAAAACTACACAACAGAAAGAGATCGATTTTGGTCGGTTTAAATCAAAATTCATCCTCTCTAGCACCTTAAATTTCTGAATCCAATTCCAGGATTTTATTATTTTGTTTTTAAGTAGATTTAGGTTTTTCTTTTCTTTTTCTTTGCTGGTTTTAATCCCTTAAAAGTTTGTTTTTGTTTCTTCAAATCTATTTTTTTTTTTTCCTTGTCTTTTTCTCTCTCTAGTATTTTCTAAAAACTAAACATTCAAATACAAACCCAGCGAGAGGCTGCGACTTCGAAGTAGAGCCTTCTTCAGTACTTTTCATTACTTTTTTATAAAGATCCCTTATAGATCTTTTGTAGAGGAAGGATGATTTGGTAAAATATAGGGTATATTTACAAGTTTTACTATCTTAAAAGAGCTTCTCATCATGCTTCACAAATTATGTCTTCACTCCATTTTAATTTTTTTTTATTAATGACAATTTTAACATGAATTAAAATTACCAAATAAGACAAAAAAATTTTAAAAACACTCCAAACTAGTTTTTTTATTATTTTTTTTATTTTTAGAAACAATCGTTTTTTCCTCTTTTGTGTTTTTTTTCCTCTTCACCATTTTACAAACCCTAAAATATTTTCTTCTTCTTTTCCAATAATGTAAAGTTTTTTTTTTTTTTTTTATTGGGAAGTGATGGAGAATGATATGCAATATCCTCTAAATCAATAACACTAGCCTCTAAACATGACTCAACATGTTCCTATATATAGTCTCATGTTCTCCAAAACATTGAATAAAATGACATAAAATTTTAAATCCAGTTATATTGATGTGATATTTTAGCGTAGGTCAATGGTAACGGGCTCTATGATGGGTGGACCCATAACTGAATAAATCTTGGTTTAAAGCGTTAGGGCTATGTCCCTTCACCTCTTCCTATATAAATACAGATTGTCTTATTGAAACTGTATTGTAAGGGTTATAAGGAAGTAGGTAGAAGAATACATAATCCAGGTGTGAGCAATTGTTCATACGGATCTACAATTCAAGTTATCATGGATTCAAGAGGTATGTTTTCTATTCATCTTAGATTTAATTTATTGTTTAAGGTGTTTTAATTGTTGTGTGTATTATCGAATTTGTCACATGTACTACTCTCTATAAACGTGGGGCTGTGTTTTCCGATTGGAGGTAATTGCAATAAAATCACTAATTCAAGAAACTGAATATTCACAAATCACAAGAGAGTGGGACAATGTTTTTCGACTTCAAGTGATTGCGGTAAAAGCACTCATTTAAGGAAACCGTACAACGGTGTTTTCTGACTTACACCTAACCATTTCCCAGCTACAATCTACTAACTTTGCAATACCGAATATTTATATTAAAATGAACAGCTGCACAAAGTTTCTCTCTCTTTATTAACCGGGGAGTGTTTGATTTGTGATTCAAAAACTTTGAATCTGAATCAACCAAAAAACTACTGCTCATTTGTTTCTTTCTTATTTCCTGCTATCACTTTATTTTGGGAGAAAATTTAAAATAACCTTTAAAAATAGCAAGCGACCTCCATAGTCAAACAATATTGGCTGTGTAGTTATGTTTTATAAGGACATTTCTGGAAGTGAGATGTTAAATGCTTGCTCAATTTCCATTTTTCAAATTTATTCGGTTCGTTATTGCCTCATTTCAGATCTTCGATGACTTGAGGAAAAAAAGATGAAAAAAGGACACGTCTTAATATATTCTTTTCAGATCAATTAAGACAAAATAAAAACAAACAAACAAGCCCTTAAACATTTAAACATGAGATATGTATATTGATAATAACATATGTGAAATCAACTCTCAAATAGTTGAAAGTATATTTGATCTAACCATTAAAATAATGATGACATATCATTTTGATTGAAAACTTTGAATTACTGGGGATGTAAACATGACTAGACTTTCTCCTCAGCTTCAGTGAAGTAGTGATGACTGATGAGTAGATGGATGAATTCCGAAAGGGGGGGAAATATTCACTATGGAAACAAATTTATAATACAAAATTGGTTTGGGATATTGAAAAATTAAGAAATGACAAAAAATACTATGAAATTTAGATAAGTAAAACAAAGGCGACAAGTTTATGTGTTGAATAGCTTCCTGAAAGGTCCATCCTTGCGGTCTTTGGCAGCTTCAGTAAGAGCAAGGAACCTCTTGAAACCTGTAGTGGCTGCCCCTCGTCCAAGTGCAGCTGCCCTCGTTAGCACATCTTCTCGAGAGGCAATAAAACCAACGGCAGTGGAAGCCGTCATTGCTGGGCTAATTGCTGGTGTAGCAGGAGGAGCAACTGCCGGGACAATGGCGGCGGGTTGCGTAATTCCAGGCCCATGTTTGTTGAAGTCATCCAGTATGCTCTGCTGATCAGCTTTTTTGAGGCCCTGCACATAATTCCATAATCCAATCAAACCTATATTACCAAAGCACATGACATGACCAAAATTATTTCTCTAGGTCCCTACATGCTACAGCCAAGATAAAATCTAATCAAAGTTGCCAAAATCATCAAATATTAAGCCGTTGTGAGAAATAAATAATGTAAGTGATAACCGATCATAACCTTAAGCTCTAGAATGCGCTGAAATTCCATTGGTGTTCCCTCTGGTAGCAATGCACGATATGTATCTGCCACAGAATCAACTGGGGATAGTATGACCTGTAGAATGAAGAAAAATTTTAATCGTCGGTTTTGAACTGTAACTATATAGAAACTAAACTCTGTTAGTAACTTGATCACAAACCTTTAAAAGTGCTTCAGCTTTGCTCATCTCACGGGTTACAAATTTTGAATAGCTAGCAGCACTTGCCGTCTGTATCAGACAAATATATGAAAAGGTGCAAGATTAGAATTGTGAAATGGAACAAGAATATGTACAAATATTAAAATGATGCCCTTACGATAGAACTTCCATTAAGTTCCACGAAATCCTAATGTGCATACAACAGTGAAAAGGCCTCTCTAATAAAAGTAACTCACCTGTCGGCCAAGACTGGGTATATCTAGAAGAATAGTTTTTACAGCTTGTGTATCCAATAGCATCTGCAATAGGACCACAGCATTAAGTAAAACAGAACTGAAACACACAAATACAATCACAAAGACCGCTCCCATAAATTGCACATTTATAAGTTATGATGAACAGCAGAGAGTTTTCCCAAATATTAACAGTTTGGTTATGATATCAACTTCCTAGCATAAATGAGTACGATTTTGTGCAGTCTCCAAGACAAACAAAAGGAGGATGCTATACTTCATACACAACTTATTAATATCAAAATATGTGTTTAATTATGATCAAAAGTGACGTACAAATAATGACAGAGAAAAGCACCACTTCATCAGGTAAAAATGCAATGTTTCTGAACTTTCCTAGATCATTTGACTGTAAAATACAACTGATATTCATCCTCATTTATCTTTATAAAAGCTTTCACATAATAAAGACTATAAGAAAATGATACAGGATATTTGAGTGGAAAAAGGGTATTATTGTATGCATTATGCAAGCAGTTGCATACCAGTATAAGGGAATCTTCAAAGTGAATCGATGTTCAACATTCTTTTAATGCAAATTTTTATTATTAATATAATCAAATTTTTTTAAATAAAAAAATAAAATAAAAATAAAAACAGGGTATTGAGCTGATTAAAAAAAATTCTTGAAAATGGTCACTACCTGTTGGGCTCCGGTTTCTGATATGTGCCTGCATTTGAAAATATTGGCATAGAATCGTGGACCAAGAGATGATGCAAGCTGCGCAGAAGAAAAAGGGCAATGGGTTACCAAATAATTTAAAGAGAAAATACTCAAGGGTGAGATAATATATGATTATATGATAAATGATTGAGCATAAAGTTTACAAATTTAACACTTGAAACATACAACTAAAATCCACTTTGCAGATTTGAAAAATGACTAAAGCCAGGAGGTCATAATTCTAGTATAAAGTATCACACATTCATGCAACTTTAGAAATTTAAGATGCTTCCGAGACATAGGCATGGGGTATCAAATAGAAAGAAAAAGGCAAAGAAACCAAACATAAAATAAACCTAAATGCACTATTGCTTGAAGCATAAAAGAGCAAGATCTATATTCATAACCATAATATCTGTCATCTGACATGTCATTTTCTTTAATAAGTACCTTATCCAAGAAGAACTGAAAGTAAACCGGTGAAAGAAGGCTTCCAAGTACAGGAATGCTACTAGTAAGGATCATATTTATTCCATTGACATACCTGCAAGAAGATGGATGTGGTTATATGCGTTAAGTTGTCCATGTGTAATTAGTTAGGGTTCCAAGTTTTTAATGGAAGTATCTTACTCTGATTGATCACCCACAGCTTCAAGGCTACCCCATGGAACACGAGTCATTGCAGCCATTTCAGCATCGAACTTTGTTTCCAGGCCAAGCACTAAGGTTACTAATGCTTTGGTTATAACTGCTGAAAATTCATCCTGCACAGTTGCATGACAGCATGAAGACTGAAAAAATGAACAGGAGAATCACTATTTAATAATGGACTAATTAAGAAACAGACAGTACCTGCACATCAGACATATCCACTGCATCTGCTAACTGAGGATCAATTAATTTGGAGACACTTTCAGCCAATTCTTCAGACTGTCAAAATAATAAACTCAAGTCACTAGGCTTTTATAAAGTTTCCCCTCTTTGTAGATCGCATGTTAAGCAAATATATAAAGGACTTGAAAAGGTTGTCCACCTTCAAACAGTGTGTTAAGAGTGCTCAAATACTATCAATGGTCATATCCTAACAAATTAAGCTTTTGGGTCTAGATGTTACTAATATGGTATCATAGCAAATTTCATTAGAGTGCCCGGGTTCATAATAAAATCACTACACTGAAAGCATTAGAACATAATCACATAACAATTAGAATACATTTTGCCAATTTTGTGAATTATAATCACATAACATTTATAATCACTTAACATTTTGCCAGCAACTAAGAAACAGGCTCACCGTTTTATGGCAGTATTCAGCTGAATTCACGATATAGCAAATCACCCTCTCATCCCTATCAGATGTCTGCTCAAAATTGTATATAAAATGAATGCAAATCAGTATTTGGTACAACAAGTAGGTAATATCCCAGAAAATGAAAACAAAGTGCAGGGAAATTAAAAATCATGTTCCTGTACCTTTATTTGGCCGTCCATACCCGTAGCTGCTGCAACAATCCCTGTACCACCCTTAGGGAGTCTTGCAAAAAGCTTTGTCGCATATGCTTTTAGGATTTTTTGAAATACCTAATATCATGATTAATAGGATTTACGATTAAATACCTGTTTTGGATAATACAGTGCAAGCAGTATGTTCTAAGTGTTTTCTAATTCAGTGTGGAAGCCAGTTCATGAGATGGAAGATTATTTAACCCTTCATTGTATCATGGCATTCTTTACTTATTAAATTGAAATGCAATCATCTTTTCCACTAAGCACTTGGTGGTATGATGTGAACCCCCGACACCAACTGTTCGAGGTTGGGGCAGTTGATGACATATAATTACCAAGTACTAACTTCATTGTCCATCATCAGGACAGGAGCACATTCCACAACATTAGTAAGCTTGTTGCCGTAAGACAAATCCTAAATGAAATCCATGGATACAAGACAGCTAACTCATCCAAAGAAAGAATAAGAAAGATCTATGTTAATTAATCTATTCATTTTATTTTATTTTAGAAAACAGCACCAAAAAAAAGTATCAGATTTATTGTTCTGAAAGTCTGTCAACAAAGTAAATTTAACAACAGATATGACGAGATAACTGCTACACTGACGTAATACTTCACCAATCTTTGTCCAATATCCTAAATGTTGTAGATATGTCAGCAATATTATATTATATGTACAAAATTTTAAAATATCAAACTTCCTGGAAAGCCTTCTTTGTTCAGTATTTCCAACATATGATTTGCCACCTAAAAGCTTAAAACTTACATAGAATCATAAGTACTAATCCTAAGAAAATATTGTTTATAAGCAACCATGGTCTTAATTAGTCATTACTTGGTGTATCCACTTGCTAGATACCACTGACAGTAATGTTGTGTTACCAATGATCTGTTCAGCCAAACCTCATTTTGTCCCATGAGGTTTCCACTTCTGGAGTCAGGACAAACCCATTTTATGCATTTGAACCCATTTTATGCATTTGAATCCAAGCTCATTCATAAAGTCTATGCAATAAACAAGAAAAACAGGGAGAGAGGCCTTGGTCAACTGATCTTCTTTACCAGCAACAGTAAGCATCACATATACAAAATATGACTTCATTCTACATACGCAATATACTTGTTGAGAAACCTAAAGCAACATATTTCAGTCACCCAACAAAAAATGTGCTTCATGTACAGCAGAAGGCATGGGTTGAAGGTCATGGTTTGATCATCCATCTAGCCATAACATTCCATCATGATACACGCAAATAGTGGATCTAGTCCTTGGCTCCTTGCAACCTGTTAAATATGTCTCCCCGATAATTCTTAAATGCTACCTGATATTTTGACTTTTTGTTTGAGCACTAAACCCCCAAAGACCACCTTTTACAATTGTTTGCTCTTGTTATGATGAATGTAGCAATGAAAGAACATGTTATAATGGGATATAATATGACATGCTTAGAGAATGCACCTTGAACAGATTAAATAATGTCTGGCTCTTGGTTAAAGCACTGCACCGCTTTAAGCTCCTTTTGATAATAAGAAACAACTACAATTAAAAACAAAGAGCAACTAAGTATATACGTTGGATAAAAACAAAATTACAAAAAAGTACCGTTGACCAAAACAGCCACCAAAAAAACAAAAGAACACAATACAAACTCTTCAAAAGAAAAATATAGATAATACTATCTCACAGTCTCCACCCAACTAAGCTGTATTAAGAATAAAGTATCCAGAAGTTCTTTAGTGACAGAGGCCCATAATATTTATATTATTTTATTTTATAGGAGAGTGAGGCCCATAATAAAACTAATTACCAGGTGTTTACTAAACACAAGAATCTAGTTAGTTAAGCATTTCAATCAAGGATATTGGAAATTCTTGCTTTACTCAGATTCAATTTGGACTGCACATGTGGTCCTTAATTTGCTCAAGTAGTAAACGTTAAGGTCACGCAGGGGGTCATTAACTCAAATCTTAAATATTAACGATTAAACAAAATAGACAGCCAATTGGCAAAAGAAATGCAATAAGGCAGCTGCATTTGCAATATAGAAAATCATGGAAAAAGTGACAACTAATAGCATACTATATGTTACATCCTTAAGAGTTAAGAAGGGAAACAGATATAATTTTGAAATTGTCTACCTACAACTAAAATTTAATGTATCCTATCTATTTCTTTAATATATGTAAATTAAAGATAAGTTCACTGCATGAGACCAAATTAAAAAGGTCTACTGGCCAGGACCCAGTTATATATACCTGGCAGAGCTTTTCTACAACAATTTTTACATCATATTATTGGCAAATTAAAAAAAAAAAAAGAAGTTACACTAAGTATTCAAATACTTAATTTCAAAAGAAATCCCCAGATGCCATCAAAGTGATTCCAAATGCTAATTCAAAGCTCCCACTATACATCACACATTTTCAATGAGAAACAGTAAATTATAGTACTTACTTGCATGCTACTGTTTAGAACATTATTCTGACTTCCCTCTTCGATGTCCCATGTTTCCTCCTATTACAAAATAATTAGAAAGAAAAAAAAAAACATTATTTGAGGAAAAAAATATGCACAATATCCACAGAAGATGCAATAAACTACCTGAACAAGTTTCTCTAGATTCTCCATTAGTGTCTTCTCTTCTAGTTCTACATAAACTATCAAATGAGGTTCGAAGCAAGATGAAATGATTCCACGGAAGTTAAACTGCAAAATCAGCGAGTACAAATAATTCTCAGCCTCTATCTTTATTAGCCTAAAGCTTGAAACAAGTCCCAATGATTATAATGTCAGTGAGAAACATCATATGATGAACACAGTCCTCCCTTGCACAAGATCACATTGTTAATAGTTTTTTTACTTTTTAGGGAGAGATTTAGCTACTATACAAAATCTGTATAGTTAACTTTTGCAGACGGTCATCCATTGAGTAGTAATTTGTGTCATCCCAGCATTTTAGTTTTTCCATAGGAGAATCATATAGATAGTCATAAATTGCCTAACTTCTAACTGCAATGATTATTTTTTATTTTTTTTTAGATATCAAACAAAAGCATTTATTCTAAAAAAATCTTCTTCCTTAAATATATATATATATATATATATATCTCCTGAATATGCAATGCATAACATAGCATGATATTTTTTTTCAAAAAATTAATAATAATTTCTTTTAGATATCAAACAGAAACGTTTATGATTAAAAAAATCTGTAAAAAAAAGAGCTAAGAAAATCTACTGACTATGCAATACATAACCCTTAGAGATTAGTACAAACAAATCTTTACAAATTAGTGTATCCTAGAATTCCTAGTGATGGACACACAGAGAGGCATAGCCGCATAGGATCTAACTTTATCCTAGAGTCACCTCATCCTTAGAGTCTTCAAAATCTTTTTTATTTCTTTCTTGCCATGTATCCCATACTCCTCCAAATAACCTAGCCTTTCTCTAGAGAGAGCACAATAATCCACTGAAAATAAAAACAAACAGCATTCTCATATAACCCAAATCACCCTCACTGCCTTGATGACATTAAACTACAAATTCAAAGCAATAGCACAGTGGAGTAGAGATGATTTATTGACTGCAAAGATCAAAACAATCTAATAACCTGACAAGGCAAGTTGATGGGAATCTTGATGGGCCTCTATTTCTACAAAGTTTAGTGAAACTTCTTTCCTTATTTTGAACCACATCACATTTGTATCTATCTTCCTGTATCTTAATTTTGTAATTAATAAATTCTCATAAGAAATAAAGAATTATAGAGAGGAAAACTCTATAAAGAATTTTAGAGAGGAAAACTCTAATTTTTCTTATTATTTCTTCTCCACATAGGAGGGGTTATATAGAGGAAATACAATTAGGAAAGAAATCAATCAAGGAAATCAATCTACAATCCCTACAATTAGGCTAATTGTCAACTACACTAATCAAGCAATCAATCACACTAATTAAGTAATCAATTAGTCAACTATACAATAATTAATTGATTATATTCTAACAGAAACTAATCCCTAAACTTTAGGAATTAATTTCGGAATTCAACACCCCCCCTCAAGCTGGGGAATAGATGTCAATCATTCCCAGCTTGGAAGTCAATTCTTCAAACTTTATTCTTGGAAGAGCTTTCGTTAGAACATCTGCCACTTGAAGGTGTGTAGGTGTGTAAATCAAGCTCAGTATTCCAGCTTCAACCTTTTCTTTGATGAAATGACGATCTATCTCTACATGCTTAGTTCTGTCATGATGGACAGGATTTTTTGCAATACTTATTGCAGCCAAATTGTCACAAAACACCTTCATTGTTTCTCTTGTTGAAATCCTTAGCTCATCAAGTAACCTTTTCAGCCATAATCCTTCACATATACTTTGAGCTAAAGCCCTATACTCTGCCTCGGCACTGCTCCTAGCCACAACAGACTGTTTCTTGCTACGCCAAGTCACCAAGTTTCCCCATACATAGGTGCAATAGCCAGTAGTTGATCTTCGATCTGTAACGGATCCTGCCCAATCCGCATCTGAGTAGATTTCAACTTCTTTGCTTGTTCCTTTTCGAAAGAATATTCCTTTACCAGGATTCATCTTCAAGTATCTAAGAATCCGGTAAACTGCTTCAAGATGTTCTTCATTGGGCTTGTTCATAAATTGACTTATGACACTAACAGGAAAGCCTATGTCCGGCCTTGTATGGGAGAGATAAATGAGCTTTCCTACAAGTCGTTGATATCTCCCAGTGTCAACCGGAGGACTGTCTTCTTTGAAACTGATTTTATAACTTGATTCCATTGGAGTGTCTGCAAGCTTACATCCTAACATCCCAGTTTCTTTTAGTAAGTCTAAGATGTACTTGCGTTGGGAGACCACAATACCTTTCTTCGAACGAGCAACTTCCATGCCTAGGAAATATTTCAATGATCCTAGATTTTTGATCTCAAATTCCTTTGCAAGAACTTCCTTTAAACAGCCCATTTCTTCAGTGTAATCACTTGTCACAATAATATCGTCAACATAAACGATGAGAATAGCAACTTGCCCAGTAGGAGAAAATTTTGTGAACAGGGTATGATCGGCTTGTCCCTGAGAGTACCCATGCTTCTTGATTGCCTTTGTGAATCTGTCAAACCATGCTCTAGGAGATTGCTTGAGACCATACAGAGACTTTCGAAGCTTATAGACCTTGTTAACATTGCTTCCTGTCTCAAAACCCGGTGGAATTTCCATGTACACTTCCTCTTCCATGTCACCATTGAGGAAGGCATTTTTCAAGTCCAATTGATGAAGAGGCCAATCTAGATTGGCTGCTAAGGACAACAAAACCCGAACAGTATTTAGCTTGGCAACAGGAGCAAAAGTTTCTTGGTAGTCGATGCCGTAGGTCTATGTGAATCCTTTAGCAACAAGCCTTGCTTTGTAGCGACTTACACTCCCATCTGGATTATACTTGACGGTAAAAATCCACTTGCATCCTACTGGTCGCTTCCCTTCTGGCAAATCTGAGAGTTCCCAAGTACCATTCTTTTTTAGAGCATTCATCTCTTCTTGTATGGCAACCCTCCATTCTGATTTTTCTAGAGCCTCATGAATACCTCGTGGAATTTCTATATTTGATAGATTAGTAGCAAATGCCCGATATTCTGATGATAGACCATCATAGGAAACAAAATTGGAGATTGGATGCTGTGTACAAGATCTCACACCTTTCCTTAAAGCAATAGGAATATCAAGATCATCATTAACAGAAATATCAGTCTGAGATGTGTTACCTGGAATATCTGGACTTGGACTTGGACTTGGATCGGATTCATAGTTCTGCTCAGGAAGTGTGCAATCCTCTATCTCCTCTTGAGGCCTTTTCCTCCTTGAATAAACAATAAGCTCTTTGTCAACTGAAGGTTGTGTGCGGGCAGGAGTGGAGCTATTAGTGTTTGGCTCGATTTCTGGAGGGATGGTTGACTTAGGTTCAGGTGGAAGGATGGTTGACTCGGGTTCAAGTGGAATGGAGGTGGTTAACTCAGTTTCATATGGAAGAATTGGAGTGTCAAAAGTGTCAAGCCAAAAATTACATTCTTGTATGGCTGAGTTCTCCCCCTGAATGGAAGTTTTTGGGTAGTATGATTGATTCTCAAAGAAGGTGACATCCATAGAAACGTAGAATTTCCTAGTGATAGGCGAGTAACACTTGTAACCTTTTTTAGTGGGAGAGTAACCAAGAAAGAGACATTTGATGGCCTTCGGATCAAGCTTGCTTCTATGATGTTGATGTATATGAACAAATGCCGTACACCCAAATACTTTTAATGGTAGGGATGAGATGATTTGATTATCTGGGTAGGAGCAGAGAATGGCTTGGCAGGATGTTTGGAATTTGAGAACTCTTGATGGCATCCGGTTAATGAGATATGTGGCCGTGAGGACTGCCTCTCCCCAAAAATGCTTAGGAACGTTTGTAGTGAACATAATGGGTCTAGCCACTTCGAGGAGGTGTCTGTTTTTCCTTTCTGCCACCCTGTTTTGTTGAGGTGTGTCGACACATAAACTTTGATGAACTATTCCCTGATCCATCAGATATTTGTCAAGTAAAGAATTGAAGTAATCTTTGGCGTTATCCGTCCTAAACACCTTTATTTTTGTCTGGAATTGTGTTTGGATCATGCTGTTGAAATTTTTGAAGATAATACCCGCCTCTGATTTTCTTTCATCAAATATATCCAGGTTATACGAGTATGGTCATCAATGAATGAAATAAACCACCGAGCTCCTGAGATATTGTTGACTCTAGAGGGTCCCCATATATCACTGTGAATGACTGCAAATGGGTGAGATGTTTTGTACCCTTGGATTGGATAATTACTTCTCACATGTTTGGATAATTGGCACACTTCACATTGAAGAATCTGAGGTTTGATATTGTCGAATAATGTTGGGAACAGCTTTTTTAAATACTGGAAATTGGGATGACCTAACCTATAGTGCCACAACATGATTGCACTATTGTTATTTGACAAGGCTGGAGGAATTGGAGATGACACACTACTTGCAGCTTGAACTTGTTGTTTAGGATTATTAGGACCGTTAAAAAGATAGAGCCCTGCACATTCCTTAGTTTTGCCAATAATCCTCCCTGATTCCAAGTCCTGAAATTCACAACGATTTGAGAAAAAATTAGTAACACAATTCAGGTCTTTGGTGAGTTTGCTAATGGACAGCAAATTACAAGCTAAATTAGACACCAACAGCACGGATTTTAAAGTCAGGTCATTGGTAATAGTAACCGATCCTATTCCTGCCACTTTAGACAATGATCCATCAGCAATCCGAACCATCAAATTTCCAGAACTTGGGCTGTAAGTATTGAATAGTGTAGCATTATTGGTCATATGATCTGATGCGCTAGAGTCTACTATCCAAGGACTGTGTCTCTTCATTTCAGTGCTCAAAGCCATAGGAAAATTACCTGTTTGATCAACGGAATGGAAGATGGAAGATGGAAAATTACCGACACCGGATCCCATTCTTATGGTGTTCTCGGCTGGGATCGGAATGGAAGATGTTGTTTGGTGGCTGATCATCTTCTGAAGCAACTCGATCTGCTCTTTGCTAAAGAGTATAGTTTCGAACGATGTCTTCTCCTTGCTATTGGACATCATGACGGATTGAGACCCTTGGAGAAAGTTTTGCCCATTCAGTTTATGACCTGTAATGGGGAGATGAGAATTTTTTGCTGCTCCAAGGCTGTTTGGAATTGTGACTTCAGAGGTATGTTTTTCGGTAGCCATTCCGATGGCTGGGCCGTATTTTGGCATAAAAGAGGAGAAGGTATTAGCGTTGCAGAACCGAGGAACGGAGACTAGGGTTTCGGTTTTACCGCTCTGATACCATAAAGAATTATAGAGAGGAAAACTCTATAAAGAATTTTAGAGAGGAAAACTCTAATTTTTCTTATTATTTCTTCTCCACATAGGAGGGGTTATATAGAGGAAATACAATTAGGAAAGAAATCAATCAAGGAAATCAATCTACAATCCCTACAATTAGGCTAATTGTCAACTACACTAATCAAGCAATCAATCACACTAATTAAGTAATCAATTAGTCAACTATACAATAATTAATTGATTATATTCTAACAGAAACTAATCCCTAAACTTTAGGAATTAATTTCGGAATTCAACAAGAAAAATAATAATAAAACTGATAACATGACAAGACATGGACTTGTAAGAAAAACGGTTTCATTGTCAAAGCCTGTCAATATAAGCAAATAATACTTGAATCTTCTTATAGAATACAACATACTTCTGGTAATTCCGTATAAAACAAAGGAGATCCCAGAACACGAGCCTTTTTCCCTATTATGGCAACTATATTAAGTGATCATAGATGTTGTGCAGCTTGATGGTATAGTTGAAAATTACCATCAAGCAATTACATGTAAGAACAAAGAAAAGATGAATACATACCCCAGCTCCTGGCACCGTCAAGTCTTTATTTCCATTCTTTTCCTGCCAAACAAAATAAAAAGGAACACTAGGTGACTTGATAATCGAACACGGTTTATTAGATACACTTTTAGTCAAGTATTAGCAACAGAAGAGGCATACTTCAGTCGCACTTCCTTGATGTGCAGCAAGCTTTTTTTCATATTTCTTTCGAATATCCGACACATTTTGACTATTATTTTCTGCTTTACCGATTTCTTCAATGTCTTGCCCAATCTCTCTACTTCGGCTCGCTCCACCAAATTTCTCTTCCAATTCATCCTCAAATTCTAGAGTCCTTTGTAGTGCCTATAAAAAGTTTCGAAAACATATTAAACAACGTAGTGACAAAATTTCTACCCTGAACGTAAAATAGTCAAGAGACAGAGCAAAAGAGACCGACAATGATTAACATCCCTTACAGTCAAATTTATCAAAATAACAAATATTGGAAACAAACGTTAAAACCAAATGTTTCAGGCACACCACTACTTCAAAAACAGATAAAATAAATAAATAATGCCTTGAAGTTGAAAGCCAGAAAAATTAGGAACTTGGAACCAACATTTATGACAAAAGTTATAAATAAAAAATTAACAAAAACTACATAATTCAATAAATCAATGCTTCAAAAAAAAATCAATAAATCGAGGAACCATATACAAGTTAAGGGAGAATAAGCCAATCCCAACTCACAAAAACTGATAGGACCAGCAGCAAAAAGAAAAAAGAACAGCCAAAAGATAGGCCTACACAGCAACACAAGACAATAGCCCTCTCTAGGTAACAGCAGCCTCCCAATTAAGGTTTATCAAGAAAAAAGGAACTCATTTGAAATCTGCATAAATAGAATCCCAAAGAAAGCCTAAAAATGTATTTTGCCCCATAAAATATGGATCCCCTCCCCCTTATCATCCTCAAACAGTCTTTTGTTCCTCTCTGGCCAAAATACCCAAAAAAGAGCCATCATAGCAGAATTCCAAATAGTATAAGCTTTAGGGAGATTTGCAGTTGAAAGAAAACACCTTTGACCTATCCTAGATGACAGTTTCAAATTTTAGCACTATGATACTGCTCTCAAATTCAGATTTGAGAAAAATATAAGAATTGGGAAGAGCACTTCAGCAGTAATATGTACTTTCTTTAAGGGAGAGACATACAGCTATAAAATCAGTCAAATTTCAGTTTTGAGGAAGGTGTAAGGATTGGGAAGAACACTTTCAAGCTAATAATTACTTTTTTTTCTTTTCGGGGTTTGATGACTGGTGGTTTCTTTTGGCAGATGAAAAACAAAGTGATGACTGCAACTAGAAATCTAGAATTAAAGATTGAAGAGGTTCTCTGATGGAATTCCTTACAAGAAAAAACAAACTAACAAATATATATAAAGATTTAGCAAATCATTTTCATAATCTCCATGACCTCCAGGCTAGCGGTATGCCTTAAAGGTTAGTTCCTACTCTTAGGTGCAACAAGGTACAAGAAGAGCATATGCCATCCAAATAAATATGACAGCTAGCAAAGCTAAAAAAGATAGCGCAAGAAAATCTGCAGGAAGAAATCACCAAGGGAAAAACATTCAATATTACCTAGTAGGTATACTTGTGCAAATATGATAGGAGAACAGTTAATCATTTGCTTCCATTAGTATACAGCATCAAGTTTTCCTGGATCATGGGTTCTCCTTATTTGGGGTTTTACCTAATTGTGCCCAGCTAAGTGACAGTTAAACTAGCTTTTGATATAGTTGGAACTTGGAAGGAAAATTCTGAAAAGGTGAGGAACTTTATATGAAGTGTGGTCTCAATTCTTGTACAGAGGATCTAGAGGGAAATACAGAGGATCCGGAGGGAAGTAAAAAGAACAGTAGGAAATTTAAAAGAGTAATCCAGTTACTCATCGCACTAGATAGACTATAAGCATTTATTTGGCTTCCACTTCCTTATATCCTATACATCCTGCAGGTTAGATACTTCTCATATACTTACCATTACCTATAATAAAAAGTGAAAGAAACAGAAAACAAAAAAGGGAGTGGCGAAGAAAAAATTGCCTTTGACATTGTGGTCAAACAAAATCCAGGAAATGAGCTTGTGTGATTGTCATCCAGGAAAACAGTGCCACAAAAACCCTATTCTCAAAGTTTTGATTAAAGGTTCCAACTAGTTTGACGTGACATATTTCCAACTCTTGTAATGAAGAAACTGAGTTAGTCTACACTCTACAGGAAACATAATTTTCAGTTGAACATCAAAACCACATTCAACAAAGGCTATGGATCAGGTTGCAAGCACTATAAAACAATGAGAAAGACACATTCACACACACACACACACACACATATATATATATATAGAGAGAGAGAGAGAGAGTGAAGAATTGGTTACAATTCTTATGAAAAAAGAAAAAAAGGAATGAAACATCTATGACATAGACATTATGATCTATGTTCTAAATTGCAACCAAGTTCCCAAATGTAGCAGAAATGGTCAAGACATGAAGATAAACCACGGACATAGGACATTAGCATGGACAAGACTATACATCAAATCACCGAATTTAACTCATCTATCATGTGATATTACTCAAGTACATACAACACAAAGATGAATTAATATTCATAAATTATATGGGTCCATCACCCAGTTCAGTTAGAGAACATGGATTACCAACAGTAATGTTCCGACATCAGGTTTGTCTTTCACATAATCAAGGATTCCCTCCAGTTGTTTCCTGGAAACAGAAAACCGTCACATTCTAAAGTTATATGCATTATTATTATAAAATAAAATGTATAATGAGATAGCTTTTTAATAATTTATAGAGTAAAGCATAGTAGTATTGAAACCCCCATAATCCATAGGTAGTCGGTACCCAAAATACACTTTGACTCAAAGTGAAAAAAGATCATATGCCCAAAGATTTCAGTAGCTATTCAAGAATTTTTCTCTGAAAGAAATAAAGACTTTTAAGAGCAATAAGTAGCTAGAGCCAGCAAACAATAAATTTGCGGAAGATTAACGTCTTTATTTGGACCACCGTGTCAGAGTGTTTAAGTTTTCTTTGGGGCAACTATGTTACGTCAAACGCCAAAAGTCATGAAAAAATCCTAACATCAACTTCCATTAACTACATAATTTATTTGTTTTTTTTTTTAAATATCAATCTCTGAGCATCCAAAAAGAATGTTAGAGAGATATTTTATTAAGGAAAAAAAAAATACTTTAGTCTGTCTGTTGGCTAAATGTTTAGAAAAAGTAAAAATTGAAATTGAAATTAACATCATATTTGCTTCCAGGAAAATCTCTCTATTTTCATTAATATCTAAATTTCTATAATAAAGGGAAGAAATAAAAGAAATAAAAGAAAAGAAAAAAAAACTTGACATTCAGTGAAAATGAAACCAAACTTGACATTTACTATCTTCCCTTCCCGACCATCCCCATCCCCCCCCCCCCCCCCCATAACTTTCAGTAATACATTTTGCTTCCAAGCATGATACAAAATTTTAAATCAAGTTCAAGATACCTTGTCTTTTTACAGAACTGGATACAGAGCCGATAAGGAACATGCCATGAAGGAGGAAAAATTTTCCATATTTCCTCATTGGTTCTCATTCGACGTTTGATCCATGCATATCTTCGTTCAGTTTTATCCAGCTTAGCCAGTTCTGGAAAAACATTAAACATAACGTATTTCAAATTCTTGGACACTAAAGTGGAATCTCCATAAAGTATTTACACAAGTTAGACAAACCAGCTCCTTCAAAGATCTGTTCATATGAAGTTAGCTCTCGGCTGCAAAAATTATTTACTAACTCTTCCCTCACAGATGGCTCCAAGGCATCAACAACTAAGCAAGCCTCGGATAACTGCTGCAGTAAATTAGTTTCTTCTGTCTCTTTCCCAGTACCTAAGCTGATATAAAAACATAGATACTTTAGAATACATAAATAACTTATATATACCTTAATTAATTGTAGGAGACAAATTTTCCAGCATGGAAAATCATCTGACAACAGTTCATGGCAATACAATGATGAAATTAACCTTCCCAACATTAGCTCAAGCGAAAAGTTTTACCAACTGCTAGGTAACCCCAAAACCTATAATTTTATATCTAATTTCAAATACTGTAAACTTATATATAATGGAGATGAATTCTCCCTGACAAAGAATTCTTTGACCCGATTCTCATATTTACAAATGCTCACTGTAAACATGTTGAGAACACTCATAAACTTCATGACAAAGAGATCATAGTCCCAGGCCCAGCCAGATATTGCATAACGATTCCTTTGAAATAGCCAAAAATAAAAAAGGAAACTTTGCAAGTTCAATAAATAACAAAAAGGATCTAAGAATTTTTTATTTTCTTTTGAACAAAAACAGTTGTATTGAACAAAAGGATTTACAAGTGTAGAACGCAAGCTGTCCTTAACAAAAAACAGCTACCAAAAGACAAAAAATAAGCCTGTACAAAAGAAACGATAAAGCTCTAAGCAAGAGCAAAAAACAGACCTAACAAACTATAGCAGTTTCCCAATTAAGGTTGATAAATAAGAAAGGGATTTCTTTAAAAACGGTAGAAACAAAAGCCAAAAGTGAATTCTATCACACAAAAAGCAAATAGTTTCCTCTGTTCTGTTCTCAAAATTGCTTCTATTCCTTTCCATCCAAACAACCCAAAAGAGAGTCATCGTGGCACACCACCAAAGAATTTTAGCATTACTACTTCCCCCAAAAGGAACAAAAAATTCAACTAGAACATCTCTACGATGGAGAGGCAAAGGCCCCTTTAGATGGGCAGCTTCCAAAAACTTATTCCAAAGGCTGGAAGCAATGGGACAGCGGAGAAAAAGATGATCTATGCTCTCAAGATTTCTTTTACACATGATACACCACTAAGGTTGCAAACACATCCTAGGTCTTCTGACTCTTCTCCTTCGTATCATGTCATTGGTTTTTAATTCCCATGACATGATCCAAGCCAAGAATTTTTACGTTTGTAGGGACCTTAGCCATCCAAACCACTTTAGAAAAGGTCAAAAGGACTACAGAAATCGTAATTTTATTGGTTTAATTAAGTTCAAGGGAAAAATAGTCTTTCAACTGATTCTATAATGGTAGACGGTCAAAAAGCTGGTCAAAGGACCAAACTGAGCTATTTTTAATAATTTAGGGACCTCGTGATCCCATAATAGAAAGATAAGTAAAAAACTATCTTTCCATCAAAGCGGGACTAGATTGAAGTTTCCCCTTTTTTTATTTATTTTTATCAAAAACAACTATATATTAACATAAAAATAAAAAAGTAATGAAGGTTGAATTAGGGATCCACACAAAAACTCTATAAAAGCCCCAAAAATACAGAAGTGTGATGAGCGCCTGAGCGGTATACCCCCCCATGAAAACCAACAAAAAATCCTACACAATAGAAGTGATGACCATATGTAGAAGCTTAAATCTGAAAGACTTCAAGGCCTAAACAAGTATTCTTTTGTAATAGGCAAGAGTCTAAAGCATTAATGATCTATTTCAACTGCCTTTACTTGAAATATGAAATATCCCTAATCTAATTCAATTTCTTCATGTATTACAAGAATTCTCTAGATATGACTTTTAGGAATGCAAAGTAGATACATAACAATACAGCATAATGACAATCCAAAAACAAATAACTTAATAAATGCATGGAAAGCAGAAGACCAATGTTAGCATTAGCATTATAAATTATAATGAAGCACCTACATACTGGTTGCTAAGGGACAGAAAAAGCGTCAAAAGACTAAAAGATAACATACCTTGAGAAGTCAGAGAACACATGTGACTTGAGTATTTGTTTTATATTCTTAAACTTCTCCCTGAGCTCTGTTATCTTTGGAATATCCCTATAGGCTTCAAAATGATTACATAATTGGTTTACAGCCTGAAACGCATTTGAACTAGCATTTTAAACAGAATGCACTGTCCTAGAACATCAGCAAAAAGAGTATTCAAGGAAGGAGATTAAGAGAAGCAAAGAGAGGAAACAAAAAAAAAAAAAAAAAAAGTTTAAGTACTACAGAGTTAAAAGCCATGGCATAACCAATATCATTTTTTGAGTACGGATTTAAGGATTGACAAGTAAAATACCTCGAGCTGTGCAGCTGCCTCCTTATATTGCCGTTTTGAAGCCATTACCTGAAGCTGCTCAACAGCAGATACTGCCACAGTGCCACATCATGGAAAAGTGTTGTAACAAATCTTATACAAAAGACATGCAATTTAGCACTCAAACCGGCATCAAAGAGAGAACTTGACTGTCAACACATTAATTGTCACATGTTTTATCATTAACAAAGCCATGAATACATATGCCAATCATGTACATGATACGTGCTCCTCAACAGCACAACTTATAAGCAATTTTTAACTATTTACAATGCATAACACTCTGTTATCAAAAAAAGAAAGAATTTCACTCTTTAAGATGCAAATACCTATTTTTAGATATCTTATAATCCATAACTAGCAATAACTCGTATCCTATTCTGGATTAGTTGTATAAATGATCTAAATGACAATTAACAACAAGAACACATAAACAATTCAGTAAAAGAACAAGAAGCAATAGAATAGACTAACCTAGCATTGTAAGACGATGAAGAGCTGTAATTGTAGTTGTTATATGCTTCTTTGCAAAGTCCAACTTCTTAATATCACGACATATTTCTTGAACCATTGTTTCACTTTGTTCAGCTTTGGTTTTTATTTCTCGGATCTTATACATGAGTTCCTGTATTGCCACCAAAAAGCTCAAATGAAGAAAAAAATCTCAAATACATTAAACGCTTTTTCTTTTGTTTTCAACAGCTTAAACCAATAAAAAGAGACTCCTATATGGACAAATGTTCCTTAATGTAATTACTTTGTATGGCTATATCTTATTACTTTGTTAAGAATCAACTCGTACAGCAATATATATAGTGGTTGATAAACTTTATACATAATGAACTGACCTCAACAGCATGCGTAGCAGCAGCAAGATCTTCCTTTGCTTTCGTTCCTGAGTTACTCTGAAGTCATGGTCATAAAGCAGTCAAAGACTAAAAATAATCATATAAAATCATTTTTTCCAAACACAAATCAATGCAAGATGGTGTCGATAATACTTCTATATTTTTATAGGAAAGGGAAAAAATTTATTAAGAAAACCAGAAAGAGAGATTATTAAAGTGAATCAACAGTCCATTGAGGGTCCAAACATTTCTACCGTATGAACCCCAAAAACTATACAAAACAGCAAAAAATCTCTAGTAAAAACCTATCCTGCTCTTACAGTATCCTCCCAAAAAACTTTATATGAAAAAAATCAAACCCCAAAAGTAAACAACACCTAACTAAAACCCTTCCCTGATTGAGAAGGATAAAGAAGACGGGAGTATCCTTAAATTCCATTAAAACCAAACCCAAGCTGATGCTAGTAGTTAAATTATTTGCCACAAGGTATTACCTCATTCAGTAGAAAATAAAAAACAACAGAGATCATATTAATGTTGTGTGTTTGTGTGTGCAGGTGTGGAAGGCAATCAGTAACAGCTTTAGTCCCACTTGGATGAAAGATTAAATACTCATTCTGGCCCAAAGGGGAGACAAATAATTACATGAATTATGAATTAGCTATAGAAACAAGAAAAGCCATATCAGTAATTGAGACAACTTCAATACTATAAGGATGATAAATATGAGGAAAAGATACAGTGAAATCACAGTCACCCCACAAAATATCAGTGCAAATATAAGAGCTATCCTATCCCAAAAAGAAATGTTAGCAGGTACCTAAAAAAAAGGATAAAAAAAACAGAGAAGAAAAATAATAAAAACATCAAATAACTAACTCAAAATGCAATCAAGGTCTCACTAACTACAATGCCAAACTAAGTCCAGAAAGAACTCTACGCTTAACTGGAATGTGCACAACATTCCTAAACTCTGCAATATGATGGAGAAACATAATGTAAGAACTTAAATGAAAATGGTCCATTTTACCATTCTTTACTTTATAATTCAAGTACTTCTCATCATAATTCAGTCTAAATTACACTCTATTAAAGTGGATATTCAAAGTAGATATTCTTAAAGAAACTAATCTTGCATGCTCCGGTTTCTACACTTGCAGACCACTTTTGGATACAGTTTAAGCTTTTCCAAAATCTATTTCTTTATTTTTTTAGTAACATCCCCTTCAAATCCAGACAGCTTTGATAAGATCCCCACACTCAAGTATTTCTTTCTTTTAAAATTCCAGTGATCCCTATATTTAATTCTGCATCCGGATGACAGAAAGATAATCCTTACATATAACATGACAGTCAAGAAGAACTGAGACATCCTCAGACTCATTCATCCCAAAAGGTGATAGCATAAGGAGAGGGAGAGAAAGAATACTTCCCAAGCATCGAGCTACGCCCAAACAAGAAAAGAAGACCACATCTATATAGGTTATAATGTGTAATACGGTCAAGAAGATAATAGAAGCCAATACAATTAGTTCAGACTAAATTGATGGAGTATACCAATAAAAGACAAGTAATAAAATATTGACCTGTTGGCGAACAGCAGCTAATATTCCAGCATCCACACGACGAATCTCGCTATGTATTTTTTGCATAAGTGGCTCCACACCAGATAAAGATGCCTCTGAATATTAACCACATCTCGCAATATCAATATAATAAACATTAAACAAGACAACATGTATTATCTAAAACGGAAATTATGAAATAAAAATCCCACAAATTAAATTAGTAAGAAGATAAACCATTTAGTGGAAAAAGTTGATTGATAGGTTATGTGCAACATATGAGAGATAAGAGGAAGAAGCAAGCTGAAGACGTTAAGTTGATTTTGTACTTCAAAGAATTTAGGTATTTATTGTTCAAAATGGGAGAAAGAGAAAAAAGATAAAAAAAAAAAATTGTGTATGTGAGAGAGAAAGAAGAGTGTAACCTGTTGGGAACATCTGATTTATGTAATCCAATGCACTTGACTTGTCCATTGCTTGTAAAATAGTTCTGAGAACTACTAATTTTAGTCCCTTCATAACAATAACAATAAAGAACTTAAAAGATTGGTCAGGTGATATGAACGTGATGAACATATCTGTAAATTTCAACGAATGCATATCCTGTTCTGCAAACAGCAAGATGATCTTCTACTATACAACTAATAAACAAAATAAGAAACAAATGGCACTTAGGGCCTGAACTCCATCCAAATTGATAAGGACTCGGGTTTCGGTGGCAGTTTCCACACAACTTGATTCCTAAACTAGCATGTAAACAAGTTTAGTACAGTTCACACATCAAGTAAACAACAAAGAAAAAAAAAATCAGTGAATTACACAATTTCAATGTATATTTATGCCGGATCTATCGTCCCAATTGAGGAGAACTAAGCCCAGATCCTAGTGAGTGGGATTTTGTGATTTACTGTTAAGGCATTTTGTCTTTTCGTTTCTTTATGAGATCTAAGCAAAGAATACAATAATCAAGTAAAATTTACAAGGAAAAAAAAAAGAGGTGGGGACTGACCGGAGTGGGAGGAGTGATGTGTCAACGGCGGCGAGAGAATAAAGACGATTATACTTGAGAGATTATGAACGAAGTGAATTTGATTCAGAATTTCAGAGTCATGTCATGATACCAGAAGGTAGAATCCATCTTATTTGCATTCAATCAGTGGAAGATCGTTTTTCAATAGTTAATAGACACCAGTTAGCTACCAACGGAGCAGGGCTATTATAGACTTTTCAAACCCTCCACTTTAGTTATTTTTTGAGTGGTGCTATTCACCACCCCTACCGATCTATTTATGCCCCACTTATTTAAATTTTGATTTAATTAAATAGAGTTAAATGTTTTTACTAATTTATTTTATTTATTTCTAAAACTACTCTTTTACTTATTTTTCAAACTCAATAAACTCATCTTTAATATCTCTATCTATCTTAGATCTCTTTATCTCTGGTCTCGTCTTTCTCTCACCTCTCATGAATAAATTTTTTTTTTCTTCTTATTTATTTTTTTTAGTGTTTTTTTTTTAAATCAAGCTTTATAGAAAATACGAGGAAGTCACAAGACAAAGAACAAGTAAACAGCCCCAAGAAAATAGAAAAGAACAAAGCAACCCAAGACAAAACACACAAAGAAGAAAAAAAACGAAACAACCCACAAACAAAACGAAACAAGAAGCAAATAGCAAGTATTTGTTTTAGTTATCATCATTTCACTTTCAAATTCTAAGGGGGGTGTATTCAATTAGGATTGTTGAAGACATTTAAAGACATTATAAATCCTGATGTATTCAATTCGGATATTTAAATACTTTAAAAGAGTCTATATTAATCCAATGGTATTCAATTCAGATTTCTATGGACTTTTAAAGAATCCTTCCAAATCCGGGTGTATTGAATGGGGACTTTAAAAATGTCTATAAGAATCAAGGTGTATTTAATTAGGACTAAATTTTAAAGGATTTTCTTATGTCATGGATTTTAGTGGATTTTGGTGGACTTGATGGTGAGAGATATAAATATCAAATACCATAACATATCCAACCTTCTCCTCAAAGATTTTGGTGGACTTTGCTCTCTCTCTCTCTCTCTCTCTCTCTCTCTCTCTCTCTCTCTCTCTAAATAGAAACATATATACAATTCGCTGTCATGACTTATTTTACTTTTTTTAAGCTGAAAAAAAATAGAAAATAGAAATTAATATATATTATTTTAAATCTGACATGATTTTTTATTTTTTTGGGTGTGTTTTTTTAACGGACATGCAAAATCAGTTCGTCAACAAGTAATGTAATTATTTATATAATTTATTTTTGACTTGAAGACGGTTTCTGCAACTAATAATATATTTTGTATGCCCCATTAATATGTATATTTAGGAATAAATTATACACATCAAAGATATATAAAAAAAGATATAAAAGATATTAAAAATGAAAATAAAAAATGGAAATTAGTTATGTACCAGAAAGCAAAATATATATATATATATATATATATATATGAACATTGTGAAAAAACGAATAGCCAAATTGATATTTATTCTCTTTTCATTTCACTTTTATTTTGACCATCTGAAAAGTATCTTCAATAGTACATTGGTACACAATGGTTGTGTATCATTCGATGGTACACTATGGTTCTTAAAATTATTCTTCAAGACGATTGTCCCTCCGTAGATACTGGTATGATTGAAGAAAATCTTTATTCATGATATATTTATTAAACCGTTGTAATAAATGTTTACCTTTAAAATTTTATTTATATTGAACTTTATATCATTTAGAAATACACCTCAAATATTTATTTAATATTCATGTTTTTATTTTTGTAAAATTATATCATAATCATCGAAAATCAAAGAGAATAAATTTAAATTACAAAGGCAAACAACAAAATTATTTAAATATTTTATTAGTTATGAAATAGAATGGCAAGTACAGTAGACTAGAAGGATACGTGTTTGCAACAACAAAGAAATTTATCAGTGCAAAAGTCAACAGTAGTTGGACCGTGATCTCTGATATAAAGTTAAGTACATATAAATAAAGAAGAGAGATGAGGAAGAGTGAGAGAGAGACGAGAGAAAGAGAGAACAACTTTTGTATTGATATCAAGTCATCAACGTTTTACAAATAAATGATCACACACACACACACACATATATATATATATATATAGGCTTCAAACATTATAGCCACTTGCATCAATACATCATCAGTTGCATCATTGGCTATATATTAGTTGCCTCATTAACAACCACCTGACCTTATTACATACACTAATTATATTAAACGAGTATATTGATGACATGATACATGACAAGTTCGTCATATATATTAAAACATTTTTTTTAAATGCCTAATAATCAATCAACATTTATTTGATACGTTTGTTTTATTGAGAAAAAAAAAAAAAAAAAAAAAAAAAAAAAAAAAAAAAAAAAAACCCTATAAGGAAGCCATAAGCAAAGTCCAAATGGAGAACTGGAAAGGGAAATAGCTGATTAAGGAGGTGAAAAGTAGTAGAAGAGAAAATGAAGAAAGCAAAGATTTTTGTTATTACTGCAAATTGTATTAATGGATCATATTGGTTGAGTGTATAGATTGTGTTATTGAGCCATATAGTGGTATAATTCTCCATCTATAATAGAAGTCAAAGATAACAAATCTATAAAAATTTGAGATAGATGTCTAAACAAATCTATAAAAGTCTGAGATAGATGTCTAAACAAATCAATGACAGTCCATGTGGATTTATAAAAGTCCGTAGAAATCTATGAAAATTCGTCACTTAACAAATGTCTTTAAATGTCCACAAGAACCCTAATTGAATACACCCTCCTAAAAGAGTAACGAGATTAAATGATAATCAATATCTCATCTGTCTAATGCACCCCAAGTGTTTGATTTATTGTTTAAATAAGACCAAGTACAAGTATTTTTAGGAAAAAAATATTGCAAAGGATTAAATGAACAATGGTTTTTTTTTTTTTTTTTTTAAGGAATGTGGAGATTTATTAGATTTACTTTATAGAATATTTTTTTTCTTAAATTATATGTCTCTTTTAGTAATTTTGATAAAAGAAAAAAAAAAACTAAATAATTAAAAAGTGGGGCATAAATAAATCAGTAGGGGTTTTACCCCCGGTATGGTTCCCGCATACTCCACTGTGAACATCCTTTAGGATTTTTCTGGTTTCTTCGCCAGCTACACACCTTTGCAATACTTTTGAGAACCCTCTCCTATATAATTCTCCCCTCAGAATTGTGTACCGGGTTGACCTGTATTTGATGCGCTTAGCTTCCACAGCATCCTCTGGTAATACATTTTCCTCCAAGTACTTTCTGAGCTGGGATGTCCAGTCGCCTGAGCCTGGTCGGATCTCTGCTATCATGACTTCCTCAGACTCTGCTGTACTCGGCTTGGTCAGGTGTGCCACCGGTATTGCTTTGGACCTGATGCCTATGGTGGCTGAAGCTAATTTGGACAAAGCATCTGCTTTTTCGTTTTCTTCCCGAGGGATTTGAAAGATTTTGTACATCTTGAATTTTCTGAGCAATCTTTTTGCAATGTCCAAGTAAGCTATCATGTGCTCTTCCCTCGCCTGGTATTCGTCCAGTACCTGGTTAACCACAACCTGTGAATCGCTGTAAATTTCCAACTCATCTACTCCCAATGCTATACAGACCCTCAAGCCGGCCAACAAAGCTTCATATTCTGCTTGATTGTTGGTTGCTTTGAAATCGAATCTCATGGCACATTCCACAGCGTCTCCTTCCGGGGTTGTTATTACTATTCCTGCCCCACTGCCATGTGTGTTTGATGATCCGTCTACATGCAACTTCCATTGGAACTCACTCACCCGTTTATCTTCCATTATCCGTCTTACCTCGGCATCTGGCTCGGTGAATTCTGCTATAAAATCTGACACCGCCTGCCCCTTAATTGCTGCTTTTGGTTTGTACCTGATGTCGAATTCGCTGAGCTCCACTGCCCACTTGGTCAATCTTCCTGATAGCTCCGGCTTTTGGAGGATGAGTTTCAACGGGCAGTCTGTGTATACCTCTATTGTATGTGCTTAAAAATACGGCCTCAATTTCCTAGCTGCTGTGATCAGGGCCAACGCTATTTTCTCAGCTGGCGAATACCTGGTTTCTGCTGGTAGCAACGCCTTGCTTGTGTAATACACTGGTCTTTGAACTCCTTCCTCTAACCGAATCAACACTGAACTTGTCGCCATTTCTGTAACCGATAGGTATAGGTACAGTGTTTCTCCGACCTCCGGTTTTGAAAGAATGGGTGCTCTTCCTAAATACTCTTTCAACTTCTGAAAGGCTATTTCACATTCTTCGCTCCATTCGAGCCATTTTCCCTTTTTTATTGCTCTGAAGAATGGGGCGCACTTGTCTGTTGATTTTGCTATGAACCGGTTGAGTGACGCAAGACATCCCGTCAGCCTTTGTACATCCTTCAATGTCTTTGGTGAGGCCATTTCTTCTAATACTTTAATCTTCTCGGAATTTACCTCAATTCCTCTTTGGTGTACCTGAAAACCTAGAAACCTTCCTGACGGTACTCCGAACACACATTTACTTGGGTTGAACTTCATCTTGTACCTTCTCAGGACACCAAAGGTTTCATTCAAATCTTCTGAATGTTTTTCCGCCGTGGTGCTTTTGGTCAACATGTCATCCACATAGACCTCCATGTTTCTCCCGATCTGTCGAGCGAATATCCTGTTCACCAACCTCTGGTACGTTGCCCCAGCATTCTTTAATCCGAATAGCATCACCTTGTAGCAGTACAATCCCTGATCCGTGGTGAAAGATGTTTTTTCTTCGTCTGCTTTGTTCATCCGAATCTGATTGTATCCCGAGTAAGCATCCATGAAACTCAGCAGTTCGTGTCCTGCTGTTGCATCTACCAACTGGTCAATCCTCGGCAGTGGGAAGCTGTCTTTCGGACAAGCTTTGTTTAAATCTGTGAAATCCACACACATCCTCCATTGATTGTTCTTTTTCTTGACTAACACTACATTGGCTACCCACTTCGGGTACTTAACTTCCCTTATTGACCCTGCGGAAAGCAACTTCTCCACTTCTTTCTTGATTGTGATGCTTCTCTCTGGATTGAACAATCTTCTCTTTTGTACCACTGGACGGAACTCCGAGTTGATGGAGAGATAATGTGATATCACCTTTGTATCTATCCCAGGCATATCTTTATGACTCCAAGCGAATACATCCCGGTAATCCCTCAGTAACGTGATAAGTTTGGCTTTGATGTGCCCACTAAGGTTTGCTCCTACCTTCACAGTTCTACTCGGCTCATCTGGGTCTAATATCACTTCTTCGGTAGGCTCGTCTTTTTTGCCTTCAGGCTCTTCTCTAGGGTCTAATTCAAATTCCTTCGGTGCTTCTGCTTGCTCCTCAGATTTGTTGGCTTGCTCGGCTGATATGGTGTATAATTGGTGTACTTCCTTATCCTTGTAAACTAGCAGATTCGCCCTTCACGCCATCTCTTGCGATCCCTTGACCACGCCTACCCCATACTCAGTTGGGAATTTCATCATGAAGGCATATGTTGCCGTTACTGCCTTAGCTTTATTCAGGAATGGTCTGCCGAGCAAGGCATCGTATGGCCAATTCTCTGTATCTACAACCACAAAATCGAGTAACACTGTCTTCTGACAAGGGGCCTTTCCGATCTTCACTGGTAGTTTTATTGTGTCGAGTAACCTTACCTCTGCCCCGCCAAACCCTCTGAGTGGGGTATGAAAGGCCTGTAAGTCCTTTCTATCCAATCTTAACTGATCATACACCTTTGCACTCAAGATATCCGCTGAGCTTCCATTATCAATCAGGATCCGATGAACCTCTCTATGCCCAATTCGAGCACTGATGACCAACGCATCATTTGGCTTTACATCTACTCCGTGAGAATCGACCTCTGTGAAGATGATTGGATCCCAGCCTTCTTTGATCCTTTTCGGATCGGGTTCAATGGAGTTGACGTCGAGGTTTCTTCGGGCTTCCATGGCTTCCCAAATTTCCTGGGTTCTCTCCCTGTTACTTTTGCCTGTTGCTAGCCCACCAAAGATGGTGTTGATTGCTCCTTCATCTCCAGCTCTCTTGAGGCTCAGCTTCCTTTCTCGTCCACCCTGTCGGCTATCTTTCTGCCTATCTGCCTTCTCAACCTTTTTCAGGACGATGTCCTTTAAGTACCTTTCTTGGATAAGGGTCTCAATGTGATCCCTTAGCTGGAAGCACTTGGATGTCTCGTGTCCGTTCTCTTTATGGAATCTGCAATACTTAGTGGTATCTCTCCGAGCATAAGTTGACTGCTTAGGTGGCTCTTTGGACATATTCTTTTCTTCCAAGATAGCTAATACCTCCTCCTGGTCTTTCTTCAACGGGGTGTAATTCGTGTATCTGCCTTGGAATTTTTGGCGCGGCTGGTCGGTTTTTGGATCATAAGCTCGGCGGCCATCCCGTCCATCTCGTACTTTATTCTTTAGCTTGTCACCTTTGTTTGGTGCTCTAGCTTGGTCTTTTGTTTTGGCTCCTTCTGGACGGCCTCCATGTACAAAGTAACCCCCCGTCGCAATTTCTTCTTCCTCAGCCAAGGCATAGCCTCCAGCCATGTCCATCATGTCTGCATAACTGGTTAAACGGGCTCTTCTTAAATCAAAAGATAGTTGGCTGTTCTGAAGGTTGTTGATGAATGCTGCAATGATGGCTTCATCATTCGCACTCCCTATTTCCGATACTTCCTGACCAAACCTTCCAAGATACTTCTTCAACGACTCGTCTTTTCCTTGTTTGAGTTGGGATAAGTGAGCCACTGATTTTTTCCTGTGTACATTCCCGAGGAACTACCTTGAGAAGGCTTTGCTCAGTTCGCTGAAGCTGCTTATGCTTGCTGCTGGTAGTCTACCGAACCACCGAGAGCCTAGATCCCCAAGAGTCTGTAGAAAATTCAAACATAGCAGTGCGTCATTGTGGACGTATTTTGCCATAGTGCTCTTATACCTCCGGACGTGTTCTTTTGGATTGGTATCTTTCTTGAACAGCTCTATATGTGGCATCATGAATCTCTCCAGGAAAGGCATCCTCAGGACCCCATTGGTGAAAGGGCTTCCGGATTCATCATTTGACAATTCATTACGCCCATACCGCCTGACTAAAGCATCCATTTGTCGACGATTATTCTGAACTTCCTGGGTCAAACTTTGTATGAGTATGTCCCTGTCTCCTTCTGGTTCCCCTATCGCATTGAAATTCTGACTTATGGTCAGCTTTTGGCCCCTCTCCTCCGGATTCAACCCTCTATGTTCTCGGTTTAGGCCGTGCAGCCGAACTGTGCCCCTTTGGCGCTTGCGATGATGATTCTACTCACTTTCCTCCGAGGACAATGACCGGTCTCTCCGGTGAGTGAGTCTTCTAGGACGATCTCGATCCCCGGCTATCTGATCCTAATCATACCCTCTGTCAGAATCATTCTCCTCTCTATACTCCCTACTACCCCTGGCCACTCTTTCGGACAAAATCTCTGGCCTGCCTGTAGGATCTCGTCTTGTCTTTAGGGGTGCATCAGGCGTTGGTATTACTACCGTAGAACGCAATCTTGTTGCCTGCTGATTTGGGGCGGATAGGTTGTGAGGCGACATCAAACCCTCCGTAGTGGAAAGGTGCCTTGCTGCGTCTGATATAAGTTGTTGCAGAGAAGCACGGAATCGTTGCACGATTTCTTCATTAGTTGTAGGGAAACCTTGAATACCAGCCAGGGCGGCTGACTGGTCTGCCATTATTAAGGTTGCATCCGCAGTATTGAGTGTGGTGTCATCTTCCAGCTCGTTACTTGGCAGACCTTGACTGTATCTGGAATCGCTAGAAAAAAAAAAAAAGGGACCAAAAACCAGAAGAAACAAAAATAAAACAAAAATATAAACAAGGCAAAAAGAATAAAGCAAAAATCAAATGGAATACAATGCAAGACGAAAAATATAAATTAAAACCCAACAAAGAGCAATTAGCAGCCAACTGTCAACATTACAATATTCAGGGATAAAAGACGATGCTACAAGTACATATATCATATATGCAATGAAAACTAGGGACCAAACTCGTAAACAATTTAAAGAAACTTCTCTTCACATCCAAATCCATAATCCACAAAAAAAGTAAAAATAAATAAATAAATAATAAAAAAAAAAAATTAAATAAAAAGACCAAAAACCCTATCCAGTAAAAATACTCAAAATCTACTCTCTCTCATGCAAAACCCAATATATTCACAGTATTGACATCGACACCAAGAAAGAGCACAAGGCGAGCTAGGGTTTCGAAAGAGGAGCATAGGCAGATAAGGCCAGACCGAATAATGGAATGAGAGATTGGGACTTGGGAGAATCGAAGAAGCGAAATACCTTTGGAGATCTGGTGTGGAGGGACGGAGAGCAGGTGGCGAGAGTCGGAGGCGGAGCTTTGGGCCATGGATGATCGGTGACGGTTGCACAATGGGAGCACAACTATTCAAGACCCATTTATTGCCACATCATCAAAAATGGGTCTTGAATAGTAAAAAATGGGTCTTTCCATTTGGGTCCTATTTATTTGGGTCTCATTTTTCCACAATGGTGTTCAATTGAAAAAGTAAAAGTGGATTCACTTTTTTAACTTTTTTCCAAACAATCATTACTCTTCTTTAAAATATTATATATATATATATATATATATTCAATAATTATTTAACAAATTATGATTAATTTAAAATAATTTTTTCACAACCGAATTACATCAACAATAAAAATAAATATTTAAAACAAAATATTGTATAAGATTAGACATGGCGCCGGTTTCAGTTCGGTTCAGTTCGGTTCAGTTCGGTTCAGTTCCGGTCCGAAACGTTTTGGTTTCGGTTTTGATGGTTCGGTTTCGGTTTTGGTTTCTGTTATAGGTAAAAATTAGTGGGAAGGACACGTCATCAGCACGAAAGGCCAGGAAAGCAAGGGTCAAGATAAGTCAACTTATGGAGCAGAAACCTCCCACGATAACCTACTCGGAAAAAAGAGTAAGTAGTCCGACCACAAACGAAGACGATCAACTCGGGCAGCAAATCTCACTCGGGCACATTCGGACATACTCGGGCATACATACTCGGGAATCAATGAGATAGTCACCAACATTCGTATGCCAATCATAATCAGCGACCCGCACATCCATGATAAGCAACGATGTGGACTATTAGAGTTTAACAAGGAAACAAGCAGTTCTCCCGCGAATAAAGGAGAAAGAATCTCGTCCAGAATCAGACTCAGCCAAAAGAGGAAACATAATCTAATTAGGACTAGAAGACCGCTTGAGACTTGGGCACCACAATACCAAACCCTAGCGGCCACCTTAAAACCCTAAAAACAACATGTATAAATACCCCCTCTATACACAAACAGGGGGGTACGTGAAAAAGTAGAACGAGAGAGAGAAAGAGAGAATTGTATTGAAGAGCTTGTAATCATTCTGTCATTCTTCATCTTGTAATCGTGATTCATAGTGGATTTGGCTTTGTTGCTAGAGGCAACGATCCCGTGGATGTTTCTCCGATCTTTTGGAGTTTTACCACGTAAATCACCTGTTATTTCTTTACAATCTTTGACCACACTCACATATAAATTGCAGTAACTCGAGAACGAATCATTGACTTGGTGATCACCAAAAATCACCGTCAACAATTGGCGCTAGAAGGAGGGGGACCCAGAACTTTGTGACAACAATGGCTGGCGACGGAGATGGTAGCGATTCCAGGTACAGTCAGGGCGTGCCAAGTAACGAGTTGGAAGATGACACCGCGCTCAATACGGCGGATGCAACTTTGACGACGGTAAACCAGTCAGCTGCCCTGGCTGGAATTCAACATTTACCTACAGCGAATGAAGAAATCGCGCAGCGACTCCGTGCTTCTCTACAACAACTCATATCAGACGCAGCAAGGCAGGGAATTGATCTCTCTGTTACGGAAGGATTGATGTCACCTCATGAACTGTCCGCCCCAAGCCAGCAGACAGCAAGACTGCGCTCCGCGGTGGTGATACCAACCCCTGATGCACCCCCAAAGGCGAGGCAAGATCCTACAGGTAGACCAGAGATGCTATCTGAAAGAGTAGCCAGGAGAAGCAGGGAGCACAGAGAGGGGAATGATTCCGACAAAGAGTACTATCAAGATCGGGTAGCCGGAGATCGAGACCGCCCCAGGAGGCGTGGCCACCGGAGAGACCGGTCATCCTCGGAAGAAAGTGAGCAGAACCATCATCGCAAGCGCCAAAGGGGCACAGTCCGACTGCATGGCCTAAACCGAGATCATAGAGAGTTGAATCCCGAGGAGAGGGGCCAAAAACTGACCATAAACCAGAACTTCAATGCGTCAGGAGAGCCTGAAGGGGACAGAGACATACTTATACAGAGCCTCACTCGGGAAGTTCAAAATAATCGTCGGCAAATGGATGCTTTGGTCAGGCGGTATGGGCGTAATGAGCTGTCAGACGATGAATCCGGAAGCCCTTTTACCAATGGGGTTTTGAGGATGCCTTTCCCAGAAAGATTCAGAATGCCCCACATCGAGCTGTTCAAGAAGGATACAGACCCAAAAGAGCATGTCCGGAGGTATAGGAGCGCTATGGCGCAATATGTCCATAATGATGCACTACTATGTTTGAATTTTCCTCAAACTCTTGGGGATCTAGGCTCCCGGTGGTTTGGAAGGTTGCCAGCAGCAAGCATAAGTAGCTTCGGCGAACTGAGCAAGGCTTTCTCAAGGCAGTTCCTCGGGAATGTACACAGGAAAAAGTCAGTGGCTCATTTATCCCAACTCAAACAGGGAAAAGACGAGTCGCTGAAGAAATATCTGGGAAGGTTCGGTCAGGAAGTGTCCGAGATCGGAAGTGCAAACGACGAAGCAATAATTGCCGCGTTCATTAACAACCTTCAGAATGGCCAATTGTCCTTTGACCTCAGAAGAGCCCGACTAACCAGCTATGCCGATATGATGGACATGGCAGGAGGTTACGCCTTGGCCGAAGAAGAGGAAATTGCCACAGGAGGTTACTTCGTACATGGCGGTCGCCCAGAGGGATCCAAAACCAAGGACCAGACCAGGATGCCCGATACCAAAGGTGATAAGCAGAAGAATAAAGCACGGGATGGTCGGGATGGACGACGAGCATACGACCCAAAAACCGATCAACCACGGCAGAGGTTCCAGGGCCGATATACAAATTATACCCCGTTGAAGAAAGATCAAGAAGAAGTCCTGGCAATCCTAGAAGAGAAGAACATGTCCAAAGAACCACCTAAGCAATCGACATATGCTCGGAGGGACACCACCAAATATTGCCGTTTCCACAAAGAGAATGGGCACGAGACATCCAAGTGTTTCCAGCTAAGGGATCATATCGAGACTCTTATTAGGGAAGGGCATTTGAAGGACATTGTTTTCAAAAAGACGGACAGGGCAGATGGACAGAAAGATAGCCGACAGGACGGACGGGCAAGAAAACTTAGTCCCAAGAAAGCTGAGGATGAAGGAGCAATTAACACCATCTTCGGAGGTCCAGCAACGGGCAAGAGTAACAGGGAAAGAACCCAGGAGATTCGGGAAGCTATGGAGGCACGGAGAGACCTGGACGTTAATTCTATTGAGCCCGACCCGAAAAGAATCAAGGAGGGCTGGGACCCGATCGTGTTCACAGAGGCCGACTCACACGGAGTGGATGTTAGGCCAAATGACGCACTAGTAGTCAGCGCTCGGATCGGCCATAGAGAAGTTCATCGAATTCTGATCGACAATGGGAGTTCGGCAGACATTCTTAGTGCAGAAGTATATGACCAGCTGAGGCTAGACAGGAAAGACCTACAGCCTTTTCCCACACCCCTTAGAGGATTTGGAGGGGTCGAAGTGAGGTCACTCGGCACGGTTAAGCTACCTGTGAAGATCGGGAAAGCCCCTTGCCAGAAAACAGTGCTGCTCGACTTTGTGGTGGTAGATACGGAGAACTGGCCATATAATGCTTTACTGGGCCGACCATTTTTGAATAAAGCCAAGGCGGTGACAGCAACTTATGCCCTCATGATGAAATTCCCGACCGAATATGGCGTGGGAGTGGTCAAAGGGTCACAAGAGATGGCCCGTAGAGCAAACTTATCAGTATATAGAGATAGGGAGGTACGCCAGGTATACATGGTAACAGTCCAGCAAGAGGATAGAGAACCAGAAGAACAGGCAGAAGTGCCGAAAGATTTTGAGTTGGATCCCAGAGAAGGACCGGAGGATAGGGAAGACGAGCCGACCCAAGAGGTGGCACTAGACCCGGAGGATCCAGGTAGAACAGTGAAGGTAGGGGCAAGTTTGAGCGTACATGTCAAAACCGCACTTATTGCGCTACTGAGAAATTACAAGGATGTTTTCGCTTGGAGCCATGAAGATATGCTGGGGGTAGACCCGAAGGTGATTTCACATCATCTTTCCACCGACCCCGAGTTCCGACCCGTGGTACAAAAAAGAAGACTATTCAATCCAGAAAGAAGCGTCGCAATCAAGAAGGAAGTAGAAAAGCTACTTTCCGCGGGGTCGATAAGGGAAGTCAAGTATCCGGAGTGGGTGGCCAATGTGGTGTTGGTCAAGAAAAAGAACAAGCAATGGAGGATGTGTGTAGACTTTACAGACTTGAACAAAGCTTGCCCAAAAGATAGTTTCCCACTACCGAGGATCGACCAGTTGGTAGATGCGACAGCGGGACATGAATTGTTAAGCTTCATGGACGCCTACTCGGGATACAATCAGATCCGGATGAATAAGGCAGATGAGGAAAAGACGTCGTTTACCACGGACCAGGGTTTATATTGCTACAAAGTAATGCCATTCGGATTGAAAAACGCCGGGGCAACATACCAGAGGCTAGTAAACAGGATGTTTGCTCGGCAGATTGGAAAAAATATGGAGGTTTATGTGGATGATATGCTGACTAAGAGCACCACTGCAGAAAAACACGCGGAGGATTTGAAGGAAACCTTCGACGTCCTAAGAAAGTATCAGATGAAGCTCAACCCAAGCAAGTGTGTGTTCGGAGTACCTTCGGGAAGGTTTCTAGGTTTTCAGGTGCACCAGAGGGGAATCGAAGTAAATCCTGAGAAGATCAAAGCACTAGAAGGAATGGCTTCACCCAGGACGCTAAAAGATGTGCAGAGGCTAACGGGATGCCTCGCGTCACTCAACCGGTTTATAGCCAAGTCAACAGACAAATGCGCCCCCTTCTTTAAAGCAATAAAAAAGGGGAAAGGGCTCGAATGGAGTACAGAGTGTGAAGAAGCCTTTCAAAAATTAAAAGAATATCTGGGGAGAGCACCAATCCTTTCAAAACCGGTGGTGGGAGAAACATTATACTTATACCTCTCGGTCACCGAGGTGGCGACGAGTTCGGTGTTGATCCGACTGGAGGAAGGAATACAAAAGCCAGTGTACTATACAAGCAAAGCGTTGTTAGCGGCGGAAACCAGATACTCGCCGGCAGAAAAAATAGCGTTAGCTCTGATCACATCGGCCAGGAAGCTAAGGCCATATTTCCAAGCACATACAATAGAGGTATATACAGACTGCCCGCTGAAACTCATTCTTCAAAAGCCAGAAGTGTCAGGAAGGCTGACCAAGTGGGCGGTAGAGCTCAGCGAATACGACATCAGATACACACCAAAAACGGCCATCAAAGGGCAGGCGGTATCCGACTTTATAGCAGAATTCACCGAGCCAGACGCCGAGGTAAGGAGGGCAATGGAAGATGAACAGACTACTAAATTCCAGTGGAAATTACATGTAGATGGGTCATCGAACACGCATGGCAGCGGGGCAGGAATAGTCATAACGACCCCCGAGGGGGATACTGTAGAATGTGCCATGAGGTTCGATTTCAAGGCAACCAACAACCAAGCAGAATATGAAGCCTTGCTGGCCGGTCTGAGAGTCTGCATAGCACTAGGGGCAGATGAGCTGGAAGTTTACAGTGATTCACAGGTAGTGGTCCATCAGGTACTGAATGAATACCAGGCCAGGGAAGAGCACATGATAGCTTATTTGGACATTGCAAAAAGACTACTTAAAAAGTTCAAAGCATACAGAATCTCTCAGATCCCTCGGGAAGAGAACGAAAAGGCAGATGCTTTGTCCAAATTAGCTTCAGCCACCACAAGCATCAGATCCAAAGCAATACCAGTGGCGCACCTGACTAAACCAAGTACAGCGGAACCCGAGGAAATCATAATAGCAGAGATCCGACCTAGCCCGGGCGACTGGACATACCAACTCAGAAAGTACTTGGAGGAGAACATACTACCGGAGGATGCTGTGGAAGCTAAACGCATCAGATACAGGTCAGCCCGGTACACGATTCTGAGAGGAGAATTATATAGGAGAGGATTCTCGAAGGTATTGCAGAGATGCATTTCCGGTGAGAAGACTGGAGAGATCCTGAGAAGTATCCACAGTGGAGTATGTGGGAACCACACTGGGGGTAAAAGCTTAGCACACAAGATACTCCGGCAAGGGTTCTACTGGCCGACTCTGTTCGCGGAAGCGCAGCAATTCGCAGAAAGTTGCGAAACATGCCAAAGAGTAGCAAATGACATTCGGCGACCCCCAGAGTTGCTCAGAAGCTTAACCTCGCCTTGGCCCTTTGCCATGTGGGGACTCGACCTGATAGGACCAATGCCCACAGGAACGAAGGGAGGAGCCAAACATGCTATTGTGGCAGTAGATTATTTTACCAAATGGGCAGAGGCAGAAGCACTTGTACACATCACCGAGGCAAACACTACCAGCTTCGTTAAAAAGAATATAATATATCGGTTTGGGATCCCGAGCATCATCATAACAGATAATGGGACTCAATTCGATAATAAGAAGTTCAGAGAAATGTGTGAAGAGTTCAAGATCGCAAACTACTACGCATCGCCTGCTCATCCTCAAACCAATGGCCAAACAGAGGCCGTGAATAAAGTAATCAAGCACACATTGAAGGCAAAGCTAGAGGCAAAGAAAGGTGGCTGGGCAGACAAACTGCCTGAGGTGCTATGGGCATACCGAACAACTGTGAGGTCTTCCACAGGGGAAACTCCTTTCGCGCTGGCATTCGGGACAGAAGCTGTTATCCCAGCAGAAACTACTTTCACATCCCCCAGGGTCCAGCTATACAGTCCCGAGCACAATATAGACATGCTGCAGCAGAACCTAGACGAGCTTGAAGAAATCAGAGACGCAGCACAAGTAAGAAATTCCGCATACCAGCAAAGGGCCGCTAGGTACTACAACTCCCATGTTCGGGAACGGAGATTCCAACTCGGGGATCTAGTGCTGAGGAGAGTATCACCGAATACCAAGGATAAATCATCAGGATCCCTCGCCGACAAATGGGAAGGACCATATATCATCAAGAGAATCGTAGGGCACGGGGCCTACATGATAGCCCGACCAGAAGGTGGCCTGGTACCCCGACCATGCAACGCACAATATCTGAAGATCTTCTATCCCTAAAAGAATCCGGTTATGGTTCTACAGTTTATTTATTCTGCTTTAGCTCAGTTTTTAGTTTCTGCGTTGAAATTTCAGATTTATTTATTAATTTCAGTGTTCATGATCATCTAATAAAGTTCAGTTGCAAATACGATGTGGCGGAATCAATAAAATCCATGAGCAATATTTCAATGGAGGTCACTCAAGGCGACCGAATAAATGCCGAAAAAGTCGAGCGCTATAAGGCCGCGAAAGAGCGGACGAGTGGTGCTCGAAGGGCGGAAAAGCTGTAGTAGCATGCCCGCCTGGTTAAAGTGATGCAAACGCGTCCCTTAGCAAAAAGGCAAAACCGAGGCACCAGGATAACTGGGAAAATGCTCGGAGCGCCGCTAGAAAGACTAGTGAGATGCGCAGTCGTGTTGGCCGGTACAAAGTACCCCAACGATTCGACGAACCCTTGCGCAGATAAAACCAGGAGACGTCCTAGGTGACTTGTGCAAGGACCTCAACGTATGGTCGCGGCGAGCCCCGACGCAACGTGAAGGTTAAACAACCCCAAAAATTAGTTACCGGTTAAATAAGATACTCGGTCTAAATCAATAAGCCAGTTACATAAGATACTCGGCACAAAATTAGTTACCAGTTTAATAAGATACTCGGTCTAAATCAATAAGCCAGTTACATAAGATACTCGGCACAAAATTAGTTACCAGTTTAATAAGATACTCGGTCTAAATCAATAAGCCAGTTACATAAGATACTCGGCCGAAAATTGGTTACCGGTTAAATAAGATACTCGGTCTAAACTGATAAGCCAGTTACAGAAGATACTCGGTAAAAAGTGAGTAAAATTTGGTCTTATATTCATAGTGTATAGAAAGATACAATGTACGATGTATATGTGAAAGATGTACAAGTATAGTTACAAAAAGGCTTGAAGATCAAGAGGAAGGCGCCGGGGGTGGTGAGCTGCTTCTGCCAACATCAGGGTCAGGCTCCATCACATACTCGCTCAGAAGACTGTCGTCCGATGGCCATATGATCACATCTTCTTCGTCATCCATCCAGTGACTGTAGTCGGTACCAGGAACGGGCCCCAAGTCGGGTATCTCGTTGCTAAAACTCGCCCTTTCACTGGCGTAAAAGGTAGAGAACGACTCGGCGGTCGGAACCTCAAGGTGCATGGGATGTGGCGTTTTTCCTTTACTTCTACAATACGCCCGCCACTCCTTCATTTGGATCCGGAGAGACTCCAAGGATGTATCCACATGCTTCCTAATTGACAGGCTCCAGTTGGCCCGAGCCCGATCAGTCGCCCTGTTCCTTTGCTTAAAAAATTCGCCGGCCGAGACCATTCCACGCTGGAACTCCCGAAGAAGCAGAGCATCATAGGCTGGAGATCTCTTAAAACGGTCAACGCTTTGTAGCTCCATTTCCAGCCTAGATCCCTTCGACAGTTCCTTGGCCGTCAGGGCCTGACACTCCAAGTCATTGATTCGACGTTCATAAGCAGACTTGGCGTCTTCGGCGTTCTGTTCGGCTCGAAGCAAGGCTTCCCGGGTGATTGACAGTTGATCCTGCAGAGTCCTGACCTCCTCCGCAGCAGAAGATGCCCGTTGCTCGGCTTCCATTTGCCGTGCTAAGAACTGATTTACGAGCATCTCACTCGACCTGGCCTCCTCCTGACGAGCTAACTCAGCCCGAGAACAGTGATCTTCGCTCTCCTTCAATTGGGCTTCTAGCCTTCTTATTTTTTCCGCTTGGGCTTCGCCAGCTTCGCAAGCCCCAGACATCTCGGCCACCATCTGCAACAAACAAATCAACAAATATAAATAAAAAAAGGGGATAATGCGAAATGATGCATATGAGAGTCACTCACGTAGGAAGCGCTGTTGAAAAAATTGTGGAGTCGGTCAGACACAGTCCCGGTCCTGAGACGACTCCAACGATCCTCCCCAATATAGGCTCGGCCTGAAGCCATGGCCCTGAAAATAGTCTCGGGGGTGGGATCATCGATTTGGGGAGAGGAGCCCATATCACCCACATCGCCTTCGGGGAGTTCAGCGGACGGGGCCGCCCGAGGAAGGCCGGCTGAGCCACCAGCACTCTCTCTGACCTGCTCCCGCGTCGGGGAATCTTTGGGAAAGGGCGACCAGAAGAAAACGAAGCCTTCCTTTTCCCAGTCGGCCCAGCTTCAGTGTTGCTGTCCCCTGGAGTAGAAATCGGATCAACAGAGGCAGGAATCTCCGAAGAAGAATGGTTCGGTTCAACTGAAGTCGGAAACTCCGGAGCTACCGCACCTGAAGGCCCCCCAACTGCTTCAAAAGGAACGTTTTGCATATCAGCAGCAGAGTGGGGAGAACCAGATCCGCTGGGGGGATTTGCCTGCTCGGGCTCAGGGAGATCCCCTACTTTTTCTTTCCCCTTGGAGGAAGGACCTGCGGGATTGCCCGAGTCAGCAGAGGTCCTACTTACTCCAAAGTTCCCCGAGGTACCCTCAGCTCCCGCCGAACACTCGGTCGGTTCTTGATCGTGAGCCTCCTCGGGCACATAATCGGGTACTCCCTCTTCATCATCTCCCTCGGGAACGTTCCCGGGAGTACCCTCGTCAGATTCGTCTTCAGGAGGGGCTATCCCAGCATCTCGTTGACGAAGGACTGCCTTTCGACTCGCCTCGACGATGCCTTTCATCCGGCGTGCCAGACCATCACTGACTATATCTACGTCAAACACTTTAAAAAAAAAAAAAAAGAGAAGAATCCGAGTTAGCAAGCAAGCTTAGAAGTCAGGTTACAAATAAAAATGCATACAAGTAAACTTACGGCGTCGGCGGCACGCGGAAATCTGAGGGAAGAGACGGGCCTTGATCATTTTCCCCTCTCTATAGAGATAGGGTTTTCCCCTTTTCTCTAGGGGGCGGACTGCTGCCCGAGCCAAGGTCTTCAGCTCCTCATCAGTAAAAGCTGAAGTTAGATGGTTCCACTGCGGCGTGCAGAAGTACCGAGGAACCCGGCAGGTCATCTGAGTGCCGTCCAAATCGAAACTAATCGACTGGCCCCAGTCTTTGCCCACGAAGAACCAGCTGTTCTTCCAAAACTTGTTCGAGGTCGGGAAGCCCCAAACAAACCCTTTCATCTTCTCGTCCGTGGTCGGTTCGACACAGCCCTTAACCACGACATTCTTTGGAATCCAGAACTCGGGCTGGTTCGACTGGAGAAAATAAACCCTGGTTTTCCCCACTGGCCTCAGCGAATAAAAATGGCGAACCTCGCGAGGAGTGGGAGGTGGCCGCTTCATTCTATGCCACATGTGCCACATGCACATCAGGATGCGATAACTGTTCGGCGTTAGCTGGGCCGGAGCGAGTCGGGCTTCAGCCAAGAACCAAGTAATGAAAGGCTGAAGAGGAAGAGTGACGCCGCAGGTGAGCATGGACCCGTAAATTGCTACGTGGCCGGGGGGTGGGTTCCATGCAGCCCGACCTTCGGCTGGAATCAGCGAAACCTCATTGCTGTCCAGATCAAACCGCCGCATATATCGCATTATCTCGTCAGGGCCGACCACGTTCGGCTCAACATCATAGACGCAAATACGCTCGGGGGAAAAGGGAATGCGAGCGGCCCTGTGCTCCTCTTCAATATCGTCTTCAATAATCCTTTGGGCCGCCACTCGGCTTTCCCGAGAATGCGAGTCTTTGTAAACTTTGCGAGTGGTCATCCTCTTTCCTGGTCTTCTGCTCGGGCGAATATCAGTACAAGCAGAAGAATCCGACCAAGCTTCAGGTTGGTATGAGTAAGGTGGTGATGAACTGGCAGAAGCAGAAGGGATCTCTGAAGCAGGAGGAACCTCAGAAGTCGCAGGCCTTTCCGGAAAAAGTCCAGAAATATCAACGTCGGTGTAGCGCGGCTGATCGAAACGGGGCTCGTCTAATAACCTGTGAACAACCGACGCAGTGAAAGCATCATTTCGCTCAATAGCAATCATACCAACAGTAAAAAGACGATATCTAGCTCCGGAATCCATAAAGACTAACCTCGATGAAGTGAAGAATGAAGACGGCGCAGATCGCAGAAGAAAAAGCCTCCGAGGAAAAATCTGGGGATTGAAGCAGGTAAACTCAAAGATGGCAGGGTTAGAAGAAACGGGCTAGTAAACCAAACAGAAAACAGAGGATCAAGAGGCACAGATGAAACCTCCTTCGAAGAACACGCAGAGATACTGGAAGATAAAAGCGAAAAATGGAAGAAAAAGGTATAAGAGAAGAGATCATAACCAACATATATAGGCGGCACATTGATTTCAAAAACGAACGAAACCCTAGGAGAAGCACGGTAAAGCGGGAAAATAGAGGGGCGTGGGCTATGACGTGGGCTACACGCAGGCAAATAGAGAGGTCGTGTCTCATAAATGAGTCGTGCCCCAGCCAAACAAAGAAAAGACAAGTGGCAACCGGAGAGCACCTTGAGCCGCCAGAGAGTAGAAACGTCACCATCAAGGGATTTCTGAAATGAGTGGTAAATCGAATGCGTGCGGTCGTAATTAAGACACGTCATTTAAAGCTTCGAGTCAAACGAGGATACATTAATGCGGAAAACGACAAGCGAGGACCAGTTGTGAGAAATTATTGAAGTTAAATATTTGTCCCGAGAGGACCTGACTCAACATGATCGGCTCAAATATTTAAGGGGGTATTGTTATAGGTAAAAATTAGTGGTGAAGGACACGTCATCAGCACGAAAGGCCAGGAAAGCAAGGGTCAAGATAAGTCAACTTATGGAGCAGAAACCTCCCACGATAACCTACTCGGAAAAAAGAGTAAGTAGTCCGACCACAAACGAAGACGATCAACTCGGGCAGCAAATCTCACTCGGGCACATTCGGACATACTCGGGCATACATACTCGGGAATCAATGAGATAGTCACCAACATTCGTATGCCAATCATAATCAGCGACCCGCACATCCATGATAAGCAACGATGTGGACTATTAGAGTTTAACAAGGAAACAAGCAGTTCTCCCGCGAATAAAGGAGAAAGAATCTCGTCCAGAATCAGACTCAGCCAAAAGAGGAAACATAATCTAATTAGGACTAGAAGACCGCTTGAGACTTGGGCACCACAATACCAAACCCTAGCGGCCACCTTAAAACCCTAAAAACAACATGTATAAATACCCCCTCTATACACAAACAGGGGGGTACGTGAAAAAGTAGAACGAGAGAGAGAAAGAGAGAATTGTATTGAAGAGCTTGTAATCATTTTGTCATTCTTCATCTTGTAATCGTGATTCATAGTGGATTTGGCTTTGTTGCTAGAGGCAACGATCCCGTGGATGTTTCTCCGATCTTTTGGAGTTTTACCACGTAAATCACCTGTTATTTCTTTACAATCTTTGACCACACTCACATATAAATTGCAGTAACTCGAGAACGAATCATTGACTTGGTGATCACCAAAAATCACCGTCAACAGTTTCGGTTTTAGTTTCGGTTTCGGTTTCGGTTTCGGTTTCGGTTCCGGTTCAGGTTCCGGTTCCGGTTCCGGTTCCGGTTTCGGTTCCGGTTTCGGTTCCGGTTCCGGTTTCGATTTCGATTTCGATTTCGATTTCGATTTCAGTTTCAGCTTCGGCTTCGATTCCGGTTTTGATTCCGAACCTTCAAAACCGATTTTGAATGTTCGGTTTCGATTCCGGTTTTGAAGGTTTGGTTCCAATTCCAAACCTTAAAAAAATTAATGTTTTCATTTAAATTATTTTAATTTCATTGAACTAAAATTTTATAATTGAAATTAAATTTATTTATATTTTTTTCATTATATATATATAATTATTGAAGTTAATAATAATATATTTAAATTTAAATAATTGAAATATATATATATTAAATTTATTTAATATAATTTAAATTATATAAATATATATATATATATATATATATATATATATATATATAAGCCCAACCCAATGATTGGGAAGTGTTGGGAACCCAACCCAATCATTGGGCAAGACCCAAATTGAGTTCCAAATTTGGAACCCAATTTGGGTCTACTTGGGTGGGCTCCACATTTGGGTCTACTTGGGTGGGCTCCACATTTGGGTCCTTTTTTTTGGATCCCTTTTTGCACCATTGTGGAAGAAACTGATGGGTTCTAAAGTGGGTCTAGTGAAAGTGGGTCTTATTTTGCAACCATTGTGGATGCTCTTACACCATATAAATGGTAATTACAACTCAGAAGTCACGTAACTAATAATGTACTTGTTAAAATATTTTGTCGAATTGTGTATTATTATTCTTATATATTAATAATGTACGGGGCCATGCATGTAATGTTTTATCTCGGCAAGTTTCTAGAGACCTCAGGCCCATTTGATGTCAAATTTGTTAAATTGATGTATTTATATTATTGTAAGTAACTCTGCACAAATAACCTTTACCTCACGCCTACATTTCTTCTTGTTCATAAAATGAGGTTCAATGATCACTTGCCCCAAACGTTAGTACCAACTCAAGGGGATCTCTTTGCTTTTCTTCTCAGATTTTATCAACCATTTTTGCTTTCTTTGTAACTGTTCCATATCTTTATCCAAGCACTTGGACTCACCCCTATACTCTAAGCAATAAGTTAGATGTGAAAATCAAAAGTATTACCTCGTGCAATCCTTCCGGGAAAAGGGATGTGCTTTGCATGATACGTCTCGTAGCTTCTCAGTTGTGGGATGGTGAGTAGTCCGATTTCATGAAAGTTTTTGCTTTTCTGCTTTTCTTTTCCCAGTTTTCTCATCACGACTCTTTTCTTTCTTTTTAATTACTCTTATCGAAGTGAAGAATGAGATGGCGAAGTCCTTGACAAAAGGAGGTTTGAAGACTCCCATCAAGGTTGACATCTCTTAGATACGCAAACCTTTCTTGGGACTGAAGAAGTCCCTCCCCCTAGACATAACGCCGGTTCTAGTTCGATCTGATTCCCGGTTCGAAACTGACGGTTCCAATTTTAGGGTCACCAGAACCGAAATCGGGATCAGAATTGAAACCGGGAACATGGAGGTTTCGGTTCCGGTCTATAGCATCATTATTTGGGTATCTACACAGGGCCACATTTAAAAAAAAAAAAATCAACAAAAGATGTATTCTCTGTGCCATTGCCATTACACTTATGACATCACTTATTCAGGAACCAAGAAACTATAATAATGGCAAAACATTTCCGCAACGTATTGAAAACAGAACAATTTGATTATGAATAACCAATAAACATCAAACTGTCTTTAACATAAAACAGAACCAAAAGAATTACAATAAAACAAATCTTCTCAGTAAAGATGAGTAGAAATCATAATAAAAAAAGCTATAGCATCATAACCACCTGCAATTCTCGTTCTCGATTGATGACATAATCAGTGTTAGGCCCGTATAATCTGACCATCACGAAAACATCATTTCTGTTCTCTTCCTTCACGGAAACCTTCAAAACTGGAGATTCAATACAATTTCCTCCTTGAGAAAACTATTGACCGGGAAACGGAAATAATTACATCACGCATATTACATACAAAACTTGAAAGAACATTGTTGCCATATCGATGAATACAAACAGTAAACAATCATATAAATATCAAAATCTTTTATACTCACGCAAATTTGTGATGCCACCAGAAACTGTCTCGACAGAAAAGCAAGAATTGTCCAATTTGGACCACTTGTTGAACAGATCTTTACACAACTCTCTGCCAAAGATTGAATCACAAATTATAAGAATAAGCTTAGACGAAAGAAAACAAGAATCAGGAAGCATGAAGCTGAGACTGACATGATGCGAAGAGACATGTCAGGTAAAGAGAGAGAGGTCTCGACGGTGAGAGGAGATGATTGGAAATCAGCGTGACCGTTGTCTTGAGTCTCAATTGCGACATCCATTTCGTTCCAGATCGTATACCTTTTAAAAGGTTGTTCTGCTCCGGATCTACTTCAATTGATAGGGGTGGGTAAAAAACCAATAAACTGAACCGAACCGATCCAATCGGTTTTTTTTTTTCTGGTTTTCTTATATTGGCCAATTCAGTTCGGTTCGGTTCATTTTTTTGAAAACCGATTGGATCAGTTTTTTTTTCCCAATTCGCTATCCCAAACCGGAAAACCGAACCGAGATCCAACTTATATAAAAAAATAATAATAATAATAATAATAATAAACCATATTTTAATGTTCAAAAATCAATCAGGTTAAAACGGAGGTTTCGTTCGGCGGCCAGGCCGCCGATCACCATCAGAGGTGAAAACCAAGGAGAAGCCAAGGGCATTCTCCGTAGGCGGTCTTCGCGCGAAACCAAGCACTCATTAGTGCAAGCGCGGATGTTTTCGAATTATATCGGAAAACGAATTACTAAGCACATATACACACAACAAGATATCAATCAAAGTGCTAGTGTGTAAAGTGACATGTGAAGTGAAACAAATTATAGCACGGTGTGTAGAAAACTATCTAGAGGGGGGGTGAATAGATTTTAAACTTATTACCCAATTTTTCATGTTAAGTCAAAATTACGAAATTACCCCTAAATAGATAAAGCAATAAATCAAGTATAAAATGCGGAAATTAAATAACACTTGATTTTTACGTGGAAACCCTCACGGGAAAAACCACGGGCTAGTAAGTAAGCCACACTCGAACCTCGAATCCACTAAATGTGTAAAACGATTACAACCTAATCCCGGAAGTAATCACACACCTACCTAATCCCGGTATGAGTGAACCTAGTCCAATTTGCTTGCGATCTAAGCAACCTAATCCCGGAAGCTACACACAAGACTTACTTTCTCAATGAAGAGAATAACACCCTAAGTGAATATAGGAATATCCAAAATGCAACATAGAGCAAGGGAAACCCTATATGCTTATCTAAGATGATTAATATGCAATTAGAACAATCCTAGATATTAAAAACTAAATGACATGTCAAATAGTTTAGCTAATCAAGATTAAGCACAAAACCTAATTAGCTATCACAATACAACTTCTCAAACATACATCACACTAATCTCAAACTTGTATCCAAAAAATATAAAATAACATACAAGTAATTAATTGAGATTGCTTGTTAAGAGAAACACAAAATATGTAAGATATTAGTGAAAAACTTACCAAACAAAGTATGATGAAGAATCCATGCAAGATGACATCTAGAAGATCAAAAATGATGCTAGATGATGATTGATGATCATGAAAAAGTGTTTGAGATAATAAAAATGAGTTCTTGGAATTTTTCTTCTCTTTGAAAAATATCCTAAGTATGAAATCTGAATATGAACTCTTTTAATTGACCTAAAGTCAAAGTGGCATATATATAGGAGGCCAAACCAAAGTGTGGTCGTTTTGATAACTTTGCCTCATATTTGCCTTGGGCGCTGTACGTAGGGCGCTTCTATACAGCGCCTGTACAGCACCTCTGCTCTGTTCTCACGGGAAAACAAAGGGGCGCTGTACATACAGCTCCCTGTACAGCGCTTTGTACAGCGACCGAATTAAATCGATCAAGTCTGTACAGCGCTCAAAGGGGGCTGTTCGAACAGCGCTTCTGTAGAGCACTTTTGGGAGCGACCAATGCAAAAATGCAATCCTAAGTCTAAGCATGACAAGGCAATTGGATATGCAAGATGAAATCAAACTAACATGCAAAAAAAGATGTTAATGAACATTAAAGCACACAAATAAGACACACAACATACAAGGATTAAACATATGCATGAGTTGTGAGTGTGTGCAACTATCTCTTCAAGACAAGTAAGCACATAGAAATTTACCTTCGGTGCTTATCAAGACGAGGTCTTCAAAGGGCTTCGAACAAACCTACCAACACCTAGGCTACCCTTACAAAGAACCCCCAACAAGTGGTTTGTCCACGAAATGAGCCAATCAACAAATGGGAACCTTACACGAAGAGTATGCACACAAGAACAAGTATGCTAAGTGTGTGTGTGCTAACTAAATCTCTTCAAAGAAAACCAAGCACTAGAAATTATACTTTTGGCGTGCTTGTCCCTTGAGGTCTTAGAAGGGCCTTCGAGCTTGAAGATCAATCACCTAAACTACCCTTACACAATCAACCCCATCATTTGGTTTGTCCACGAAATAAGCCAATCAAGATATGGGAATCCTTACAAAGACTAACTAAAGAATTGTGTCTTCCTCATACATATCCAGATGTATGAACAATTCTTCTTTTCTCATAGTCTTTAGACCTTATGATTATTTACTTTGACAATTATAATATTAAACTATAAATGCTATAAGATTTGTTAAACCAGAAATCACTTTATTAATATGAAAAAGATTGTCAATTACAATATTACACTCTTTCTATTGAACATAATCCTAACAATTAGTGCATTGATTGTTTGACAGTTGTAATGTGATAGCTATATAGGTGTTGGACAACCGTCCAAATTGACGTATAATATCTTGAAACCATTAATCAACTATTAAGTACCATATGAATATAATTTGCTAAAATGATATTCATACAACCATCATGATTACTAACGATAACCCAAATTAATGAGGGCAACCGCGGACACTAAAACCCAATTAGATCTCAAGTGTATATTAGAACATCATGGAGTACAAATTTAAGCTACCATGCAAACCCAGTTTGTAGGTATTTAACTCTAAACTTGTTCTAACACATATACATCTTGCTTCTAATAATCTAACTTTACTCAACGTATGCTTTACAGTTTCTTATTGGATGGTATATCTTCACTTATCCACCGTCCACAAAGAACAAGATTTATAAGGAAAATACCTAGGTGTGCCAATAGCACCACTCTATTTTCTATATTTGACAATTTTATCCTAATTGAAATTACTAAAAGGGACCCAAAAAAAATTATAAATACACTGCAAAACAATTTTGCTACTCTTCTTTTCAACAAATTTTTTTTTTTTCTAGACTCCAACATTACTTCAATATCTTTAAAGTTTTATTTGATAACGAAGTAATGAGAATGGTTTACAAAAAGAAACAAACAGTTTTTTTAAGTGTTGATTTTTGCTAACTTTTTTCATAAACAAATAATAAGAAAAAAATTACAGATTTTTTTTTTTTTTGAAAAATAGTTAAATGAAAAAAAAAATAAAAAAAATAGAAGTAGTCATGGTGCTCTTTTAAGTGTATTTGTTGGGGGGCGGTGGGTGTGGTGTGGGGGTGATAGACTTGTGTGGGTTGGATACAAGACACCATTTATGGTATTTAATGAAATTTTTTGAAACTAAATGATTTTTTGTTTTTAAAATTTAGGTTTTTATGATGAATAAAGTATCAAAAGATAAAAATGATAATTTTGGAACAAATGGAGTGTATTTAGAAATTTTTAAAATTTTAGATTTTAGAATGAAGTGTATTTAAAAAATGAGTGTGGAAAGAAAAAAATTGGATTGTAAGGAGAAAATCTCAAACTCTATTACATGTCCACGGGAAGAACTATTTGGGTCGGGTTTGGACCAAAACCGAATATGTATAGACAGTTCTAATTTTATTTTATTTTTTCATACAGTTCTTTTCCCGAACTGTATCATGACACCATGTGGACACCATGCGGATATGGGTCGGTTCCATTGGAACCGATCCTTTTTGCCACCCCTAGACAAGTCCGATAGTTTTTTCTCTAAATTTTGTTTGGCTTCTATGCAAAGGCGGACGTACAACCAACCCAAGACGGGCAACTCTCTCTAGATTTTATTTATTTATTTTTTACCTATGTATTTTAATTTTCTTTTTCTTTTTTTATTTTTTACATAGAAATTTTTTAGTATTTACCTTGTAAAAATCTGAAAATAGTTTCAATATAATTTATTTTATTTATTTGTTATAAAATTGTGAAATATTTTTAAAAGTGGTTAGTCTAAACCAACTTAAAATTTTGATTTAAATTTATAACTTCAATATCTATTCATCATATTGATCCAATGGTGAAAAAAAAAATAGTAGATAACAACCTTTAGATTTTATTTTATTTTTAAAATATTACAATAATTCGGAATTTGAAGAACGGGACAAGTTTACCCTTGAAAAAAAAAACGTGAAATATCTATTTTAAAACGTAAAACATGTTTAAAAACCGTGAAATATGTTAAAAAAAAAAAGTGAAGGTGTTGTTTAGAATCTTTAGATTAGTTTCTAAGAACTGTTTTTTATTTTTCAAAAACAAAATAAGAATAGTTGCAATTTGCAAAGTTGTTCTGCCTAACATTTTCAAAAAGTTGTTTGCAGTAATAAAAAACAGTGTTTTTAAATTTATAACTAAAAACCAGAAAACAACAATTTATTATTTTCCATCATCTTCAAAACAAATCACCAATTTTCCCTCCTATTTATTGAGTTGCTCGTCATGTGTTTACAAAGTTTAATCGCACGTGGTTAAAAACGAAACTCTAATATTTAAGAGGACCATTTCTGAATTTCTCTTATTTTAATTTTTAATACCATATTGACTTTAGAATACTGTTACTAATACAAGGTGACCACTATACCTATAAAATTTACAATTAAGTAAATGAAATGGAATCACATCCCAGCTTAGATCAAGACTCAACATACTTGCCGCGGCCAATCTTTTTGATTCAAGTATTCAAGCATGATGACGATCCCAGCTACAAGCCTTCTCTTTTTTCCCCATGTCAATTTTATCTAGCCAACTAAATTATACTAAAATTGAAAAATGGTTAGTGTCTAATCAGTATGTTTTTATTGGTTCTTCACTACCTGAAACAACCATCCTCTAATTGGGATTCATTAATCTTTTTGATAGCAATGAAACATCTTCAGGAGACAACATTAGAGCACCAGTACTCAAGTAATGTCTAGCACGCCGAGCCCTGCATGACAAAGTTATCAACTAAATATAAACACCATGGCAACGGATGTACATTAATAATTCATCACAAATCTGCAGACATCAAAAGTACCTTCGTCCTTTTGTCTTGTTGATGCATTCTGATAAACGGGAAGTTTCTGATCTTGAAATGCAGCCCAATGAAGAAAGATACTCATGAAACGCAACACCTTTCAGTCCCAAGTAAGATTTCTTTGGAACTAAAGACTTAATGGTATTGAAAAGACATAACTTCATCTCCCTGAAACACATAGATTCAAAGTAAGAATATGTACATTTACAAGTGAAACATAGGTACTACTGGTTCAGTTTATACAAAAGAAGAAAGGATAGCAAGTGTGACTGCTATTAATGACAATTTCAGCTTAAATGAGTCGAACAGATAGTGAACATGCTCTCATTGATCGAGAACAGAAATGCATGAACAAATATTCCAATACAACAGGCGGAGCACAGTAATTAAAGTTCCAATACTCACATCTAAAGAAATCTTACCTATTCAAGAGATACTTGCACTCGCATGCGGCTTATCTACATGTTTACCAACTTGCATACAACAGTTTCTACAAAAGTTATATTTTCGCTCCATACACCCAAAACTTTTAACATTTATCAAAAGGTAAGGTGAGCAAAACCACATAAGATTTAATATGCAATTCATCCAAGTCAAAATATTCAAGTCATAAGCAAATGAAGTGTAAGGGAATAAGTCCAAGGGGTATAATGTAGTTGGTTAGATCTCTTGCAAGAAAGTTAGAGATTAATCCTCTGCAACAACCTTGAAGGATTCAGTTTAATTTGTATTTATGCATGGGGTGCGGTCAAGATCCACGGTAAGGAAAGAGAACAGAGTATGAGCATTAAAGGTAACAAGGAATTCAAAGGATATGTACCTTTCCAACAATATTTCACTTTTCGCTGGGCTCAGTTCTAAACCATTTCCAATATTTGAGATCCCACTTGATTCCACATTCTGTCCGATCAATTTACCCAGAGCCATCATGTTAGTTGTGGAGGAGATCATCTCCCACGTAAAATCCACCCGTGCATTAGAACCCATTTTAGATCCAATAGTTGAAATTTCTTTTGTGTAAAAGCAGAATCCGTGCTGCGCAATTGTGGAAGTCATCTGTAAGTGCTCGTCGTACCAGCTGGATGTAACTGATTCCTCACTAGGAAACATTGAAAATTCCAGAAAGTCCTGCAGAAGTACCTAATTACTACAATGGATAACACATGCAAAGGATCAAAAAAGGAAGAAGATACTGGATATCATGATAACAGATTATTTACCAGAGTTCGACACTTAGAAAGCAACAAGTCAGCTTCAGAGATTAGTTTGCACATTCCGTAGGCAAGTTTTATAGTTGGCAAAGCATCTGAATTTTCTGAGGCGACATATCTTTTTAGGTCTTCATTACTTCCATAAAGTTTCTTCCACGATTCTTTTACTAAATCCATTGCCATGCAAGGCTTGAGCTTCTCCATAGGTTTGGACATCCTTTTGGTTTCCATGCGGCTACACTCATCCATTACTTGATACCCTCTTGATATAGCCTCCGCATGTTCATTCTGAGAATCTACCACCTCCTCTCTGTGAGATGATTCTCCGATAACATCACAAAAATTCTCCAAAATATCCGAACTTTTAAATAATTCAAATGTAGATTTATTCTCAGCTAAAACTGGTACAAGTTTGTGAATGAATTCATTGCTCACAGAAACTTCTACAGTTTCAGCAACATAACCACTACAAATTGTTGCAGATAACTCCACTCCATAATCAATTTCAGTCTCCGGAACAAATGACGATTCAGGAACACATGATAAATCAATTGACTCGCATGTACCATTCATGTACAAGTCATTTGTTATTTCTGGACAACGATACAAGTGTTCCTCATTTTTTTCTGCTTCAGGGTGGAATAGATTCCCATTCAATCGATCTATGCAGTTCTGCACATTTGAAAAATGAGAAGGAAACCTACTATCATCTTCAAGGAATAATTCATTGTTAGTTTTCCTGTCTACATCTATAGGAAGTCCATCACCAAAGAGCTCATCTTCAGAATCGGAAGACGTAACCACATTGAATTTTCTCCGACTATTTCGCCGTGAGAAAGAAACTGGGGTGCTAAGGAAATCATGAAGCTCACATTGAATATCAGAAGGATCTGCAAATTTATTGCTTGTGGGAACAGAGTAATTCCTGCTTAGCATTGCTTCCTTCTTGGCCTCTGTAGAGTCTATTTCATTATTATGCATATCTTTACTATTTAGCATTTCCTTCTGTCCTTCCCACTCAACTGCCTTCACCAAGTTTGGATTTTCTTCCATCAAGGATAATGAAACAGAGATCTCCTTCTCCACTAGCTCAGATAACGGAGATGGGAAATTCCAGGGTATTATATCTGGAAGTATTTGATGACCAATCTCAGGATCAAATTCTGGTAGACCACACATTTTCTGCATTTTTTTATCTGAAAAAGGAATAGGTTATGTTAAAAACTAGATGCCTTCCCTCCACAGCCATGACAGTGGTAATGAGTTGAAAAATAAAAAATAAAAAATTAATGCTTGTAAACATGTACTCCAGTAGATGATATTGTGATTTCTCATCCACTGAAAAGTAATTCTACAAAACATAATAACAAAAAAAAAAACATTCCAATGTTCACCAAAGCATTGGAAGCCACAAAACCGTCATGCAAAAATGACTCTTTACAGCTGACCAAGTCATCAAAATATACTCACCACCCAAGTTAACCTAAAGCTAAGGAAATAAAACATAGTCCAAGGTCCCAGTATGAGATCTCTTGAAATAGCTGCAAAGTTAACTGAATACCAGATTTCCACAATTTGTAAAAACCAATAACAGAAACATTAGTGATCACATATGCGGGTGTTGTGTGATTAACCTTTTTCAAATATTTCATTCTGGCACCAGAACTGAAGATGCATAATGGTTTTCCGGATATCTCCCTGACAGTGTGCAATTAATTGCTCAATTAAATGAGGTTGAATTTCAACTTTTTCTGCTGCACAAATCTACAGAAAACAGAATGGATTCAATTTATTATAAGTTTCCCTAAAATGAAAGCAGAGTCGAGAAACATGCGCTAGAAGACATACCATGTAAATATGGGAACGCAAATCCTTTGATGACGGCATCGTGAAAGACACCTCAAGTCTGTCCAAATTGTCTGGCAGAGAGATATCATTACCTGAAAATTTGCAATAACATGAAACTGTAACAAAATAGAGAGAACGACTAGTAACAACATCAATAAGTTAACCAGATTATCCCCTTACCGTTGCTAGTCAAAATCACAGGCCCCTTAGCTTTATCAGCAATTTGTTGCACTGCAGCAATAAACCCACGGTCTTCAGGGAAAAGGATATCCACATCCTCAAAGAGAATTAAAGGTTTAATGTGACCTTTATCATAGACAACTCTCTCTTTACAGACAAATTTTCCAGATCTTTCCTTGACTCCATGAAAAGTTTCTTCATCTGATTTAGGTATCAATTCAATCACCTCACTATCAACCTGTTGCGCTGCTTCACCGTTGCATAGGGTTTGGGGAGATATCATAAAATTCTTGCTCTGGGAATCCACAGCATTTCCCAGTGACCTGGAAGAAAATACTGTATAATGTAGGATAGAAAAGTATATTCTTAACCATTGATATTTGTTGCAGATACTATTCATAAAATAATGGGAAGCAAAAGAAAAGGAAATAAGAAGTACAAGCATCACTGCTGAATATTAATTCAAGTACCTGCTAAGGCAATGCGATTCTAAAGCTTCTCCCAATTTCTGTCTCACAAGAGCTCCATTCCGACAATCAGATGCATTGTTCTGAGAAAGACAACAGATTAGACACCTTATTTAGTAGCTTGCTTTCATTGTATTCACCTATAAAAGCACAATATTCTCTCTTTCTTTTCAGTTGGTGAAATAACCTAATAGTCATCTGATATCAGAGAAGGATGGACCATGCAGTTAAGTTATTACTCATCAGCATTTTACAAACGACACTTAGCATGTAAATGATCTAAAGTCACGCCCTCTTAATTTTTTTACAGGTTTCACACACACACACACACAATGTCCACTATCTTTGCCTTTCTACAGGTGGTTATTTCATGTCGGGTGGATGAAACTGATAGAGACCATCATAAAGATGGTCAACGGAAATGAAAAAGTGGTTCAAGAATAATATTATAAATACAATAGTACCTCCAGAACTTTAAATCCGTTCTCATTTGCACAAGCATGGATAGCTGCTGATTTCCCGCTCTGCAACATGAGACATAAATTTTAACCATTAGTACAAACCAAAAGCATTTGCAACAAACATATATTGAAGAAATGATAGCTACATAACTCCATTATACAACTATATGTTATCAACAATGAAATGGAATAGCACTGCAATCATATCTTCTCATATCTGCCAATGTATGCATATATCAAAGAGGATGCAACAAGAATTACGAGATGTACAAGAGGAATGCTGATATATCTGTCTACAGACTTCAAGTAACAACTAAGCATGTGTTACAGTTTAGCAACAATATAATTATAACTGTACATACCCCAACAGGTCCTATAACTAAGAGAACATTTTTCAGCCTATCTTCATTTACATTTTCTGAATCCGAGTCAATTCCATAACAGTCATGAACATTGTCTTGCATGCTGCCTTTATCACCATCCAAGGAATCTTTGATGGCTCTAAAATCTCTTTCATGCCAAAGATGCAGCCACTCACTCATAAACTTTACTGATTGATTATTACCACATACCTGCAAGAAATCATTACAAAAGAAACTTCAGCATAATGAAATAACATGTGTAATTTTGTGTTTCCATTTAGCAACGTAGTAGATCAAAAATTGTAAGTTTGACATGAGCAAGAAGTTTGTTTAAATTATCTGACCTCCATTGCATTCTTTGGCTGATATTTCTCTATCCAAAGGGTATCCTCAGGCTGATTACAACTGCTGTAGTTTAACATCATTCTGCTAGTGCAACGACACAGTAAGCAGATTTAATTGTACAAATAAAGTAACTGCAAACCGAAAACAGTGCATAATTTTATAATAATATGTATTGAATTATTGATCACAATTTCATTATGTATAAATACAACTTGCCACAAGTGACATTGTGACAAGATGACAATTGTATATCAAGTATACATCACATTAACAGAAAAAGGAAAAACATTTGTGTATGTATATAACTGATGCGTTTTGGGCCAAGCAATTTAGTTGTGAAAAATTATTAAAGCAGATTAAATTGAAAATTCACATTTACGAAAACTAGTGCAAAGATGAGAACAGGCAATGCCTACACATTGTTGTATGCATTACTAGAATTATGACTACTTCAACAAGAATGGGTTTCCTTAAGTCACACATGGGTGGCTAAAGAGGAATTGTTTTTGGATGGATGAGAAAGTATTTAAGGGATAGTGAAACAATTCACTACCATATTCATACTAATATTATTCAATTTAATTCTTCACAGACATACTTGTTTATCACAGTTTTAGCCTTTGGAATCATCTTTGAACTCATCTTACCAATTTTCAGAATTAAAAGTATTCAAATTCTACAAGTGCACCTCTGTGCTGCACTTTCACCCACAAAAATTATGGCAAACAGAAAAAGATGATAAGTGACTATCAAGCTAAATTGACAAACACAACACGAATTGATAAAGAGATTCATGCAGATGTAATAGCCAAGAAGTTTGCCATGTAAAGATCCCAACCTTTCCTGTAGATATCTACTTTTTTCTTCAATGTCAGGTTTTCTAAAAGAACCAGCATGCACAGAAAGGAAAGTAACATCCTCCAGCTGATGGTCCTGCCAATGGTACAAGGGCTCAAGATCACAGCATGATTTGTAAACTAGACAGCAGAAAATTCAAATGATGCTGATAACAGATCCCTTTGAAAATGAAATTCTAAGGAAAAAGAACTGGAAAATAAGAAAGTAGAAGTGCATATTAAAAACTAAGGTTTAATATGTACCTCGCAAGAACTGTTAACAAGCTGGCAGCAGGTCTCTTGGTTATCAACTAACATGGCAGAGGCTGTTGGTGATGCTTCATTCAAATGTTCCTCTTGCTTAGAATAATGAACTAAAGAAACCTCGTTTCGAGGTGATGGATCATAGGGGAGTGGAGCAGAGGGAGACTTATCCAATTTTAAGGACTCGGCAGAGCCTTCAAACACCGATGAGATTTTGCCTTCTGAGGAACTGCAATTGGTAAAGGGTTTCTCGTAAAACGTCCAATTTTTCCAATCAATAGTCACAACTTCATCCTGGACCCTCTCAAATACATGAATAGGACCAATAGTAATTCTTTTGTCTTTTCTTCCAACTGAACAACAAGTACCGTCAACTTCAGTCATCTCTTGATTTCTCTTTCCAACTTTCCAAGATGAAAAAAACGGATGTATTTGCTTTCCTGAGAACATCCGTGAATTTTCCTGATCAAAGATGTAATAATGGTTAAAAAGCAAGTATTATATCAATAATCACAAAGTTAAACTTTAAAGTTATTACACATCAAATTTATTGACAGGCAAGTCCTTTGCCTTTATTATTTTTCTTTCTCATGCTTGCAAGTTGTAGATTTAGTACATGAACTTCTGACAACGTTATTACATTACACCGTGATCCAAAGTCCCCTTACGAATCAGTATCCAAATAATAGCCAGAAACTTCCAAAAATTGCTTCCAATTTTTCAGTAAATGCCAACACAGTATATATTTAAAGTCCATGAAGACAACTCGCACAGAATGACTAACGCAATCATATCTAATGAGCAATGTTCAACTGAAAGAATCTAGAAGAAGAAACAGGTGACAACAAAGCAACGCACAATTGCTCACCTCAGCTGTGAGTTTTGCTTCTAGCCTTAAGTTAGGGATTGGTGGAGGAGATGCATCCTCATTCTCCATTAAATTAGTTGGTAATTTTCCATTTTTCTTTGGTGTAGTATTCTTTGACGCCTTCTCCTTTAACTGTATATAAACCAAAAAAAAATCAGAGAATCACTCTTAGCATTCATCTCAGCTAGCAGAATTATTTACTTCACTTCATTGGAAAAAAAAAAATCCAACTAAAATTAAACACATTGCAATAATTATATTCATGAATCAATTATCTTAAAATTAAAAGCCAATTGAAAACAACAAAATATGTAATTGCATATAGAATTGCCTTCTTAGGAGTCTTAGCCTGAGACGTTGTCTTTCCCTTTCGTTTTCTAGTCTTCTTGCCTTGACTCCCGGAGCAGTACTCCTGATCATCTTCATTATCACCGTCCACCTCACAGTCCTTGCCGGCTTCTTGATCACCGTTGGTTTCGGCTTCTTGATCACCGTTGGATTCGATTTCTTGCGATTTGTGCGGAAACAGCGTCGACTGAACCAGCCTCCGGCGGGCGCTCTTCCTGTTGGCCGCCGGCTCGTCCTGATCGGCTAATTTTTCCATTAAATTGGATTGATTCGATAGAATTAGGGTTTCGGAGGTTTTAGGGTTTTTATCGATTTGATTTTTTTTTTTTCTTGGGAGAGTGAGGTGTGTAATTGTGACATTGTGTTACTTGTGTAAAGTGTGCAAGTGAACATGAGAGAGAATTTTAAGGAGGGAAATTGGATTGGGTTCCCGCCTGAAACAAGCAGTAGTTTGTTCGTGGTTTTACCTGCTAATTTCCACTTTTATTATAGTTAACTAATTTAATTAATTTGAATTTACCCTTAAGACATGTGTCGGCCTTAGGGATGGCAAAAATCCACTATTTGCCCCAAACTGGTGGGAATTTGATTCATTTGAGGCGGGTTTGGAGCATTTAAAACGATGATCAATTCGGTATGGGTTAAACAATGTTGACTCGATTTGTAATCGGGTCGGTTTTGGATCAAATCACTATGCCTTGACCCATCTCGATTGATCCGATATTTATATAATTATTTTTTAATAAATATTAGAATATATATATATAAGTTAAAAAAAAAATTAACATTTTTATCTCTTTGCCTAATTATATTTAGGTTTGAATTTAAAGTTTATATAATTTAGATGTTATATTGTATTAAATTTAAACTCATATATGATTTTTAAATGTAATCTAAACTTTAAATTTTAATATTTATTTATAATTTATGTTTATGATTAAATATCTTTTAATTTAAGTGTACAATATTTTTAAACAATAATGCTACTTTATCCAAATTTGGTACCCAAATAATATGACATCAGTATAATCTATTTATTTAATTTTTATTAGATTTGCATTATTTAAATAAATAAGATATAGTTATACCATATCATTTAGACACCAAATTTGATCAAAGTAGCGAGAGCTGCATATTGAAGCACCTATTGTTAAGTCGATGTCATCGGTTTAATTGTGTTTCAAAACTTTAACCCAGTTGCTTAAACATATACAAAGCATCTTGCCAAACCTAATTAAGTTTTGGTTGATACACCATGACAAAGTTTAGGGAGATTCGTACAAACTAACTCCTAGTAGACTATCTACCCAATGTGGCTTATTTCTTAGTACTGAGAGTTACATATTGAAGCAACTATCGTTAAGCATTTGCTACCCTTGAACTTTAATTCAACCAATAAAATTTTGTTGTTGCCCTCAAATACACTAAAACATAATATCAAGATTAAATAAATAAAAAAACGCGAGGGCATGCAGGCGGGGCGAGCGGGCTAATTCAGGCGAACCTACACGCAGGAACCATCAATCGGGCTCTGTCTGGTCCGAATCTGGTTCCCTACAATCCCTGCATTCAATGTTTTATTAATTATTTTAATTTTTAAAAATAAATATTAAAATAATTAAAAATAAATTGAGTAACAATAGAAATTTAGAAGATCAACACCAATGGAGCAATTGAGCAATTTAGTAGATTTGGGCTTCAATTTCTATAGGATTTGGGCTTGGCCATAACTCTTCTATATCATTTTTTATTTATTATTATTTTATGGTTTTACAAATATAGACTATACCACCATAGGTAGGCCAACATTGGCATACCTACACTGGTATAGTATATATTTATAAAACCATTTTAATATCATAATTCTAAGGGTGGCGTATAGAAAATAAATTGATTGACAATAGAAAACATCACTTTTTTACTCATATATCCATTTTTAGTCAGCAAGGTCCCTAAAGTTTCCAAAATAGCTCAATTTGGTCATTTGACCAAATTTTTAACAGTTAACCGTTAGAAATGCAATATCAAGACAAATTTGCCCTTAAACCTTAATTGAATCGATAAAACTTCGTGTTTGTCCTTAAATTTTTAACAGTTAACCGACACGCATTGATCCTCTCTCCTCGTCGCTCCTATCGTTTGATTTGGGTTCAACATCTCATGTTTGTGATTTATTGTTGACTTGTTTCTGTTTTGTTTGTGTTGGTTCTCTATTTTGTTTGTTGACATGTCTATTATTTGAATCGATTTTCGATTCCCTGTTTGTGTTGGTTCAATTTAGGGTTAGAGTTTGTTTTGTTTTGTTGGTTTCAAATTTTTTCGTTTTTTTTTTTTGTTGGTTTTTTGTTTTGTTTGTTGACATGTCTATTATTTGAATCGATTTTCAATTCTTTGTTTGTGTTTGTTCAATTTAGGGTTAGGGTTTGTTTGTTTTGTTTGTTTCAAATTTTTTTGGTTTTTTTTTTTCTTTTCAAATTCAAATTGAGAATTTAGGGTTAGTTTTTTTTTTTTTTTTTTTTAAATAAAAAAATAAAAAATAAAATAAAAAACTTGAGGAGTTTTACTCCTCCATTGAAACTATTCTGATTCCCAAATTGGGAACAAAAGGTTAGAGTTAATTTGAAAATTAGTGAAAATTTAAAAATTTACGAAAATTGTTGACAAATTGGGAATTTACTAAATTGGGTTTATATATATATATAAAGAAAAAAAAGTCAAAGTTGGTTTAGAGATTCTCTTTACTTATAAACTATTTTCTGTGGACATCACTTGCCTAGTCTAATAGACTTTATCTTCCCAAGAAAAATGATTTGCAAACATCAATAGACGTCACTTCTCTCTCTTTTCCATCGGTTCTCTCTCTTTTCATTTTTTATTTCTCTTGGGAAATCACTTGCCTAGTCTAATAGACTTTATCTTTCCAAGAGAAGTGATTTGCAGACATCAATAGACATCACTTCTCTCTCTTTTTCGTCGGTTCTCTCTCTTTTTATTTCATTTTTCTTTTTTCTTTTTTCTTTTTTCTTTCTCTTGGGAAGATAATAGACATCACTTCTCTATCTTTTCTGCCGGCAAACATCAATGAGAAGTGCTTTCTAGTGATGTTTAATGTCCTGTACACTTTAAATTACATTTTATTTCATTTTGCAGGTATAATTTGGAAAACCCTCATAGTTGTACACTACAATTGGGAAATCTATCTTGAAATTCCCTTAAGCAATATAGTGTAATATATACCTAGAGAGAGAGAATGGGGGGGGGAATAGGTATAGGCCCAAATTCTTCCAAATTTATTTTTCTCAAACACAACAATGATGTGCACATTTGGTGTGTCTATCAAATGAATTATTTTAATCAACACAGGCGGAATTCAATATACAAGTTATACAATCAATATATGATATGGAAGATAATGAAATATAAAGCGAAATATGACACAAGTATTTTTACGTGGTAAAACCTCCAAAGAGGAAACATCCACGGGTTGATACCATAACCACCGGCAAGCAATTCACTATGATAAAAAGGAGATAAACACTCAAGGCAATCAACACGTGATAAACACCCTAAGATATCAACTTTTAGTCTACCCTCAAGACCAAGTGAATGACTTTGCCTACTCCCTATCCAAGGTGTGTCATATACCTCTAGGAAACAACTTCTTATCCAAGACACTCATGTCTCTATGAAGATTTATTGCTTAGCGATCCGAATCACAAAGATCTTAGTCAAGCTTCCCTAGCTCAACCATCCGGAGTATCACACTCCTAGCTAAGACTTCTTGCTTGGCTATCCGGAACACTTTCCTAGTCAAGTCATCTTGCTCAAGTCAAAGCTTCACTCACTTTGACAATAAACTCCAACCTTTCACAAGGCAATGATCTAAATGATGCAAACACAATCAAATAGAGAAAGTTGATAACACAACTTGTATGAACATGCAATAGATAACTATAATATGTTTTCAACACTCAATCACAGAGTTATCTATAAATCAAAGCATGTGAATCAATAAGAACTAGATTAGGATATTCAAAATCACACACAAAAATCCTAGTTCTTAGATCATGAAATTAAACCTAGAAATCATCATGAAGCACATCATACAAGTCATTTCTAAAATCAATTTAAAGTTAATTAAGTTTAGCTAAAAGATGTTCAAATAAGATCATAAAGCTAAAACTCAAAAATCAATCAAACAAGTCTAAAAATAGAATCAAAGACATTCTAAACATTTTTCATCAATCAATAAAGTAGATTCATGAAGTTGATCATAAGAAAAATGTAGAGAAGATGATTACGATACACAAATATGAACCACGAACTGAAATCGGATGACTGCGTTAAACTTGGAAATCTTTTGACTCTAAAAATGCTTGGGACTTGTTCCTCTCTTCAAGATCAATAATTTTGGCTTTTGGATCACTCAATCCGGAGTTGAATTGAGAGAGATATGATCAAAACAAGAAATCAAAAGTTGTGAAAAATTCAGCTTGAGATTTCAATTTAAATGGAGGGAAATGAGATAGAGGAGAGAGAGAGAGAGAGAGAGAGAGAGAGAGAGAGAGAGAACCGACCACCAAATGAGGTATTGCCACCTTAGCTCCCCGTGAGAGGCGCGTGAGCCTCACGGGGTAGAGAGGTGGTGTGAGCCGTGAAGCCGTGAGGCTCACGCGCCCCTCACTGGCTCACATCTAAATGGCCTTTGGCCATTCTTGACTCCCTTGTGCTCCTCTCGTGTTCTTCGGCCGTATTCGAGCCTCCAAACTCCGAATTCGAATCCATCTTTGGATTTCAAACCGTGACTCCCTCATGCACAAGGAAGAATATGAAACTTTGACAAAAGGTTGAGAATTCAACTTGATACATGAAGACGAAGACAACATAATATATGAGAACGCAAAGTAGCGTAGCTTCATAGTTTGGACCCGAAACCTAATGAGTGAGTAACCGAAATGACCGGGACTCAATAAGGAATCATAAGAGATTATGTTCAAGTCCAAAACAAAAGAAACACAAACAAATAAACACAAAGTCACACAAGTATGCCATTTCATATAGATAGTCCTAGAACATGCAATTATACAATGTTTGTCAATATGAGATTAATGCATGTGCATACTTCAACAAGTATGTGAATATGTTATTCCAAATGTATCACAATGATGCGGGGACACAAATGTATGAATTGTATGTGTGTGCGCTTACATCTTGCAAGAGGAAGAAGTATCTTGATACCTTAGCATCCAAGTAAACGTTTTTTCTCTTGAAGATGATATTTGCATGAGAAGTTGATTTTCTCCTTTGAAACTTCTTTTCACCAAGAACCACCTAAGCAACTAACCATTACAAATAAATAATGTTTTACGATGGAATCAAGCCAACATAAATCAAGGATCTTACATATCTCCTAAAAAGACCAAAAAGAATTGCTACCTCCTTCTTTAAAGGTTTCTCTATTCTTCTTTCTTATTTTCTAACTTCTTAACATGGAAGATATAGTAGAACTTGCAAGAAAGTTAAGAACTCAAGATGGCCAAGAGTTCAGTCGTGGAATAAATTCAATAATAAAGCTACTTACAAATTTCGGAGTTTATGGGGCTACCAGAAGTATATTAACAGTCGGTATTGTAATTGGTTACTACATTTCTAATTCTAATAGATTTACAAGTGATGATATTTTAATAGATTTTTATGGTAAGAGTTGAGTTTATAAACCATTTCTTTAAACAAAATTAGTTAATAATGAATATGCAACGACAAATGGTGGAGATAAATGAACAAAATAGGGAGTAGATGGAGCCATTTAAGCTGTTGACATTGGAAGTCAACAACATCATCAACCAGATCAATGAGAAGACCAAGAACTTAGATAAAAATCTCTTTATCATCCACCTTTATGGAGAATGTGCTTAACACATATGTCAATGCAGCCCAAACTGCTGCCAGTGCAGCCCAAACGAGTGCCAGAACAACCTAGTCTTCTGCTAACGCAACAATGGCCGTTCAGATGATGAGGGATGGTAATTTTTTTTCTTATGATTATTTCTTTTGTTAATAATTCATGTTACTGTTTTATTTTTAATAATATATCCATGTTTGAAAGTCTACTTTTGTTGTTCTTCTCTCCCCAGCTCTTCCTCGCCTTTGCCCAGCGTAGCTCTTGCCCAGCCTTTAACTAACATTTTTTTTCTTCTCTTAGTTTGAAAGATATTTATGCTTTGATTAACTATGATGTTGGTTTGTAATGGGTAATTTTATTTATGTATTCGACTTATATACTATTATCGTCGAGTTTATGCTTTGAATCCATGTTTTCGGAAAATTGGTTTTTTAAATCTCTCTTCTAGTTCTCACTCTCCACCCTTCTTTTCTCTATTGTTCCAATATTAGCCTACATAGAGGTTAACAAATTTGGACTATCATTTGGTATTATTGATTTTTATTTAATTTTATAATATGACATACTTTAAAGAAAATACTTAATGCTTATTTTAACTACATGCTTATTTCATAAATTCAATTTTATGGTAAAATTTATATATTTAATAGTTTGAGAAAAATTTATATGTTAAATGAAACAGATTAGTTAAGGTCGGGTATGGGTCACCCCACCCCCAAAATGGTTCGGGTATGGGACGAATGTCGAAAACTTGTTTGAGGCACAAGTTGGGTATGTGGTGCCTTGCTCAAATCGGGTTCCGGGTATAGGGCATGCTGATCCGGCCTCGATCCGACCCGTTGTCATCCCTAGTTGGCCTCTGTTGGATACTTGGATCCATGTAAGAGGTTTTGCCTTCCCGGCTTCTATACTTTTCTCATTCTATTTGTTATATATATATATATATATCTTGTATCAATTTTTTATTTTTAAAGTATATATCTTGCAACACGGGAGTGTGAAATATTTACAATTGAGTCACCTCAATCTTTTTCGTGCGTCGGATTTATTTTTTTCTTCTTAGGAAGAAATAATTCAAATAGCTCAATACAGAGCCAACAACAACAATCTAGCTACAACACATTAATTGCATTGTTAATGGAGTGAAAACTTGGTATAGGATTTTAATCTAAGAGTCCATAAAATTCAAAGGTTTGATAAAAAAAAGAAAAAAAAAAATTATAAAAACTACCCATTAACAACATTTAGCCCATATCTCTATTTGATTGCTAAGAAAGTTTTAGAATTATTTTTTGAAGAAAATTTGGATGGTAACTCAAATTACCTAAACACCCTCATATAAAAACCCTTCACAAACCTCCATCCTCTCTTACACATATCCCACCTTAGCCGGGGATGGCGTCGCTAATCCCACTAGTGATGCGTTGCAAGGCAGCGCAAGTCCAAGCGAGGTCGTGCCTGTGTTGAGTGCTCCCATGCGTGCAATAGCGCCACCAATGCTTTCCCTTCTCAGAGTTGTTACCTAAAGAAAAGAAAAGAAAAAAACACAACAAAAAGTTAGAAACATAATTTTATAGGGAAGTTTTTTGTAATTTTCCCTTTTAAAAATGAAATATTTCACGTTATTTTTTTGCAAAAAATATAAAAAATGTGTAGGGATTGTAGTTATGGAATGAATAGATATTTTAGTTATTAAGAGCTCATACGTGGCTAAAAACAAAATTTATATAATTTATATGATTATTTTTTAAATTTTTCACAAAAAAAATATCTTATCATATGGTTCATACCATATCATACCAACAGGATCAAAACAAAAAATATCAAACAAACAATAGAAATTACATTATAATACGAAGAATAAGCACTTTTTAATCATACATAAGCTTTTCATAATGAAGGAATGAAAAAAAAAATTAACAACAGGTAATGATAAGATTGTTTGTTAAATTATTTATACCAATTTCTTCTGATTTTTTTTAAGAGTATGAGATGTAAATTTTACTGCATCTATGTCTATCTGCATTTATGTCAAATTCAAGGGTCTGAGTGTAATTATCCAAAACAAATTGGGGGAATTTCACTAAAGCCTGTATTTTTTTTTTTAAGAAATGTCATTCTTCTAAACATTTTTGTTATATTAGTAATTTTAAGTCCTTTTATTTTATTTTGTTTTATTTTATATATTACTTTAGTCCTTCCGTTAGTCAACCATTAATGTTGACTAACGATGTTAGGGGTATTTTTGACTTAAAAGATATCACATTTAAAAATGTGCATGGTGTCAAAAAATAGAATAACCAAATAAATAATAATAAAAAATTAAGATTTTTTTTTAAATAAACATGGGAATCGCACTACTGGACTTGGTGTGATCTCCCAAGAGCTTTATACTTTCATTGATACTTGCATCACCTCCATTTTTTATTTTATTTTTTAATTTTTTTGTTATCCTCTCATAATTCCAAATCTCTTCCCTTATATGATCCCAACTTTCTAAATCAATATGTTTTGATTTTATTTTATTTTATTTTTACTTTGTTGGGTTGATGCTCTTGAATTGGTGATGGATTTAGAGATGAGATGAAGTTAGAAATGGGTATTGAGTTGGAGATGTGGTTTGTGATGGAGTTGGTGATAGTGTGGGACTATGGGTGGAGATCTTCTTTCCTCCGCCACCAGTTTTATTTTATTTTTTTCATTTTTGATTTAGTTTTTTTTTTTAATTTGTAAACAATATTTTTAATTATATATAATTATAGAATATATAAGTTAAAAATGCTATTTTGTTAAAAAAAACATAAGAAAAAATAAGAAATAAAAACCAGAGGTGGTGCCTCCTCCGATTTTCTAACATTTTAAAAATAATTTTATTTAATATTTTAATTAATTTATTTAATGTTTTAATTTTAAAATAGTTTTGATATTAGTATTAATTTAGTTAGTTAATATATATATATATATATATATACAGAAATTCTATTATCAGTTCGAATTGACAAAAGTTATATCAGTTCCTTACATGTGGGCCACTGGATTTAAATACTTTGACTTGACTGTATGCATTTGTCAGTCAAAGTATTTAAATCCAGTGACCCACATACAAGGAACTGATATAACTTTTGTTAGTTCGAACTGATAATAGAAAGACTGATATATATATATATATATATATATAGTTAATAGCAATTTTTATATCTTGGTAAGTATGTAAAGATCTTATAATGTTTGAGGATATTTTGGACAATGCATGTAAAAATTATAGTATTATATTGTAATAAGTTTGAGGGTAAAATCGTTATTCTAGCTTAATTTAATGATAATAAGGGTAAAATTATAATTCAACAAGTTCTATCACATTTGACTGTTACTAATTTAGTAAAAGGGACTAAAGCTATGTACTTTGAAAAAATAAAGGACTAAAATTACTAATATAACAAATACGTTTAAAATGTGATATTTCATGAAAAATAAGGACTTTTGTAAAACTTCTCCTTAAAAAAAAAATGGGATAGTTGGTTTGGAGTTGGGACTTGGGATAAATCCGAATTGCTTGACCAACCATAAAGCATTGGAGTGCACAACACGTGACTTGATCATTCAAATAGCTAAGTTGAGAAGTTTGAAACACGCGCTTGTTTTCGCGTGGGGTATCTGCTTATGTCCGAAATAACAAGAAAAACCTGAAATTCTTTTCCTCCGCTCCTGAAAAGAAACCGAAATCGTATTAACTAGTAAGTGGGGTACAATTTAGATGCTCCTAAATTTGAATATCAGAAAGTAAATTACCAACGTAACCCAATTTCATTAATAATAATACAACAAAGGCAGATATTTTATAAGTAATGCTATATATCACACCTAAAATCACAATTTTTCCATCACAACACATGTGACAGCTGATGTGTCAATTGGTGAGTGGATACACATTAATAATGATTTATCTCATTTATCCATGTATCCACTCACCAATTGACACCTCAACGGCCATATGTGTTGTGATGAAAAAGTTGTGATTTTAGATGTGATATCTAGTATTACTCATTTTATATAAGGGTCAATTTGGTATTGTCGTAACTTTTATTATAATCACTGTTAACCGTGTTAACTGCGAAGTTAATTGGTAGATATTTATTTAATTTTATTCCAAAAGTGTTGTGATTAATTACAATGAGTTAAATAGATATGATTTTAAAACCTTACTTTTTTTTTCATTAATTATATATATTAAATAAATAATTAAATTAGAAAAAAAATTATGTAAGAACAATAAAAATATTATTACAAAATTTTATAAATCAAATCAATATTGAAGTAGAATATTTAATTTTATAATAAAATAAGATATATAAATGATTTCAACTTGACTTTATAAGGATAATAATGTTATTTTAAAAGATTCATTAAATGATGAAATAGAATAATAGATTATTCTATAACCATTATAAAAAAGTAACCCTCACCCACCTCTCAGAATCACCGTCAAAACTTATCAGATTATCAATTAATCATTTTTAAAAATTTTACCAAATATTATTTTTTATTGAAATTATAAAATAAGTTGATTTTAACTTTTTAAAAGCAATATCAAACTTGCCCTAAAACTACTTTGACTAATGATATACTTTCAAATTCTTATTTCCAGCTTTTATTCTATCTATTTTTTTTTTCTTTTTAATATTATCATAAAACGGTTTAAGGTAGGGAAGAGATTCGACCCCACAACCTCGTGGAGTCATGGTATAAATATGAGAGACATAAAACTGGATCAATATTATTTTGTTCTTCTATTATATCGGTTAAAATAAAAATAATTAAGAATTTTATTTTATATTAAATTAAAATATAAAATAATAAGACTACTAATTTTTTTATATTTTAAAATGTAAAATAAATTCAATGAATAAATCTATTAGTAAAATATAATGCCGGGGTATTTAAAAAAAAAAAAGCAGGGGCAAATCTGTCAAGGCGTTACAGTATAGATTTATTATGGTCAAAACTCAAATCGTCTTGATTGCGAAACCAAAAGCGAGGAAGGTAAGAAAAAAATAGAAAAGGACAAATTAGTCCAATAATAAAGTTTGTCTACCGACTCGAAGATCGAGAATCTGACTATTGTCTGCTCACTCCAAGCAACACATATGTCTCCTATATTGGCTGTTTAGCTCCACTTCCACACTCACTTTTTATTTTTGAAACAAAAAAAGACAACAAAATAAACTTTACCTTACCTTCTCTAAAACCCTAGAATAACCAGCCAATCGATTTCATTTTGGAGAAGAAGAAGATGGGTAAGCTCAAAGACAGCAGCAGCATTGTTTGGTCGTGGTCGTTGTTGTTGATGATAAGCAATGTGGGTTTATTAGTAAAAGCGAAATCAACCATCGAGCCCTGCGCAAACTCGGATTCGTGCAACGCTTTGCTCGGTTACACTCTCTACACTGACCTCAAAGTATCAGAAGTGGGTTCTCTCTTTAACGTGGACCCAGTCTCGATTTTGACAGCCAACGCCATTGACATCTCCTACCCAGATGTCGAGAACCACATTCTTCCTTCACAGCTTTTCGTCAAAATTCCCATTTCTTGCTCCTGCGTCGACGGAATCCGAAAATCGGTTTCTACCCACTACAAGACTCGTCCCTCTGACACCCTCTCTTCAATTGCAAGCCAAATTTACTCTGGTTTGGTCTCGGCTGATCAGCTACGCGAGGCCAATGCTATACAAGACCCTGATGTTTTGGATGTGGGGGTTAGTTTGATTGTGCCACTCCCCTGTACTTGTTTTAACGGCACAGATAATCTTTTGCCTGCCGTTTATTTGAGTTACGTGGTTAGAGATGTCGACACGCTTGCTGGAATTGCAGCTACTTACAGGACCACACTTACCGATTTGATGAATGTTAATGCTATGGGGAGTCCTGCTATTAAGGCTGAGGATATTATCGCTGTTCCTTTGCCCGGTATAAATTTCTATTTTCCTTTATGTTTTGTATCTATATTGATTTCACCAGAATTTTCGTTTATCATATCATGTTTTTGATTTGATAATTGAGCAACTTCGCATGTTATTTTGTTTAATTTTTGGCTTTTAGTTGCTAGTTTCGGCATGCTTTAGCTTATGTGGATGCAATGTTCTAGCTATATAGAATGTCATGTTGTATGCGCTGTTAACAAGTTTGAATCAATGAGTAACTTTCTAATGTTGTCATGCGGGATCACTAATTCCCACAAGTGGGAATCAATGTTAATTTTTTTATACTGATTCCCACAGGTGAGAATCAGTAAATTTGTGCGGGATCCTACACTTGATAATTTTCCTTAAATCAATTTGAGCTAATGCCTATATGATACGTGGCTGGTTTGGTTTTTAAAACTGATTAATGGGTTTCCTTTGCTATGATGTTGTTTATTTACTTTCTTTCTTGGATTGCAGCTTGTGCTTCTAAGTTTCCTAGGTATGCTTCGGATAATGGTATGATTGTGCCGAATGGGAGCTATGCCATAACAGCTAGCCACTGCGTGCAATGCAGTTGTGGGCCAGGGAATCTCAAGTAAATTAGCAAAATCTTGCTTACATTTTGGTTTAGGTATATTGACTTTTTTTTTCCTTTACATGTAACAGTGATGCTAATCACCTTCAATCTTTGTTTCGTACAGTTTATACTGCATGCCCGCTTCTTTGGCAGTTTCTTGTTCCAGCATGCAATGTAGAAATAGTAACCTCATGCTTGGGAATGTTACAATGCAACAGAGTAGTGCTGGGTGTAATGTCACCACTTGTAGTTATGGTGGTTTCGTCAATGGCACCATTATCACTTCGTACGCTATTCTTTTCATTTTGTTGTTTCTTTGATGTTTATTTTGCAATGCATTTCATTAATATAGTGATGACTGAGGGTTTAAACTATTAAATCATCTATTTCTATTTTGCAGGCTGTCTACATCACTGCAACCGCGATGCCCAGGTAAAATTTGTCAAATGTTTTTTTGTTTTTTTTTTGTTTATGGAGCTTCTTGGTTGTTCATGGAATAAAAATAACTTTTTTGGGGTTTCTTCGCCTCCTTAGCAAAATTGATGTCATTATTTTCCTTTATCAACTTACTTAATATAGAATACTTTCTGAAAGGTTACAATGCCAAAAAAAAGAAGCTGTTATGGCCATGAATTATGATTCACTCTCCTAACTCGATAATCACCTTTGTTTGTTTGTTTTTTCTTTTATGCATCACACTTTTAAAAATGTTTAGGAAATGAATAATTCATCACTCTTTATGCATTACCATCCATTACGCTAGTGATTTTAGTCAATTTCTGATTTACCTTGACACATGATTTTAAGTGCTGAAAAGTGAATTTATCATTTCATTTCAATCAGTGATGTTAAAAAGTTTAGTTGAAATGACAGTGTAATATGTTGTAATATTTGTTTTGTTTTTGCTAAATAATGCAGGACCTCAGCAATTCCCTCCTCTTTTAGCTCCACCTTCATCGGTAAGCAGAGATAAAATGTTTGCTCCAGCACCTGCACCTCAGTCAGACGGTGCTGGAACAACAATACCCAAGACTTCTGTGGTGCCATCAACTGGTTCACTCCCTGGTTTATCACCTGCAAGCGGACCTAGTGGCAGTGCTTCTGGTGCTTCTGATGCTTCTTCACTGGTTAACTCATTAGCCACTTTTCCGACCGCATTTACATTATATTTATTTGTCAAATTCATGATGTCCATTTCATTGTAATTTTGTCTCTGGTTGCTTGGTTTTTAACCAGTCCCACTTGTCTGTTGTATGTAACTTTTTCTATTTATGGCGATGTTAAGATGCAGAAAACCAAGGGATTTTTTTTTTTTTTTGTCATTGCAGCTAGTCTTTTTATTTTAGTCAATTGTGGCATTTCCCCCTTCTTGGCTGACTGCATTGCGGTTGCTGCGGTTGTTGCATGCCTTTGACAACTTGTACTCTACGTTTTGGTTTTGAATGTGTTGTCTGGCTTTGCAGCATAACCTGATTTGTGAGAGTTGCCGATGATTTTTTTTATATCTTATGAGATTCTTCTTTACCACCTTCCTTCCTTCCAGCAGTAAGATTTGAAAACCAGACATTTTGCCCTTTTGATGACAATGGTTCTGCAAATGAGATCAGGAACCATGGATGCTGAACTAGAAATTTAAAGATTTGGAGATGATATCCGGTTGCTTGCAGTACAAATACAACACAATCTTTGATTTCATGTTTGTACACTTTTATTGTTGTACCTTGCTTCTGCTGTTGTATGGGTTATGGTCTGTGAGTAACCATAATTCTACTGCGTTTGTGTCTAGTTAGTATTGTTCTGTGTCTTGTATGGAAATGAAAGCTAAATTTGTTAAATTCCTCCATTTTTATTCTGTTTTTGAGCTAGTTTGGGTTGGGCATTATCACAACATCACTGAGACTCAGACCAGGTGAGATACCTTTGATGAAAATTGAAATTACCCAATTTTAGCCATCAAAGAGGACAATTTTGGAGATGATAGTTGTGCTTGAAATCACTCTAACTGGGCTATAGTGTTGTGTTTGTTGAATAAAGAGAAGCGTAAACAGCAGAGTCACCGAGTCCCTGACCAAACAGTTTCAAACGAGAAAGAATAAATCTAGATTGATCAATTTGGTTGACAATAATGTCAATTCGATTGCACTCAACTCAGGCTGATATGCTTTTCAGATTGTTGGGCTTTTATTTAACCGGTCCATTACAAAATCGGCCCACAGAAAATTAGGTCCATCGTCCATGTATGCTTTCTTTTACAGGTCTGAGACTGACTACTTAGTGAGAGACCAGTAATGAAAAATACTAGATTCAGGACAGACAGCACCTGAAAGAAAACAATAGAAATTCCCAGTTAAAAAGTTGAAGCATTCATGGCTTCAGCTACCTCCAAGCTCTACTCAGGTCTATCTCTCTCTCACTCTCTACAATTTTGTTTCTATTTTGAAGTTGTTGAAGGTTGGGATTCTGTAATTGCAGATGATGTTAGCTTGGTGGTGGTGTTACTCGACACGAACCCTTTCTTTTGGACGACTTCTTCTTTCTCCTTCTCGCACTTTCTCTCTCATGTAAACCCTAATTCTCTCTTTATCTACATATATGTTTCAAATTTCTTCATATTCAAAAGCCCACTAAATACGGTAGGAATATTGTGATTGAACTTCATTATTGTATTATAGGTTCTTATTGTTTGTATTCTTAAAGGTGCTTGCGTTTTTTTTTAATCGCATACTTTAGTCTTAATAAACAATTGGAATTTTAATTTGTAAAATTTCATCATGTATAACCTCCAAAAAATTAATCAAAACGCTTATATGGTTTAGGTTATCATTTTTTATATTTGTACAGGTGCTTGCATTTTTAAATGCGATATTGACTCTGAATCAACTGAACCAAGTTGTGATTATTGCAACTGGGTGCAATTCATGTGACTACGTTTATGATTCATCTAAAACGGCCAATCAGAGCTTTGGAAATGGCAGAATGCCCACTTTATGTGCGACTCTGTTACAAAACTTGGAGGAGTTTATGACTAAAGATGAGAAACTTGGTATAGAAGAGGCAGAGGAGAGGATCACTGGTTCACTGTTGTCGGGTTCCTTATCTATGGCTCTTTGTTGTATCCTTGTCAGCGTTCTTTTTTTCCTTTTCCATTTTAAATCTTGGTTTGTTTCAGTTGCTTTGATGGGCTCCATTAAGGAAAACAAAAGATTCTTTGCTTTAATGGTACTAGTGAGCTCATGGGAGTAGTTTCAATAAAATGTGATGATGATGTATGGACATTTAGAGTTATACTTATATAGGACACGGGTTTGTATATGTAATATGTAAAAGAGAATGGTGCAGTATTATTTTTGTGGGAATATTATTGTCCAGATTGTTTGATTTGATCCTATGAGCAGATATACAGAGGGTATTCCGTTCAGGATCGCTCCATCCGCAACCTCGAGTGAGTACATGTTTATTTGAAATTATGCCTTTATTCTTTGTTGGATAAACTGTATTGAAATGTCACCATAGACTATGCCTTCTAAATTGCCATCAATGAATTTGGTCTCATTTGCAATTTGGATGTTGAAATTGTTATTCTTCAAACTGATTTTGTTTTGAGTGACATGTCATGACTGATATGATTATTATGCTGGCAAGTGTCATTCTTTTTTTTTTTCTTGTTTTTTTCCACAGATTTTATCTGGTTACTAACATATCTTTATATTTTATGGATTATATGAGTGTCTTTTAATGCTCAGTTACACATTACTGTTTCCATTTTTAACTCCACAGCAGAATATTTTAGCGGTAAAAGTAATTGGCACACTTCTTGTTAATGTGGATTGTGTACTTAGATCAATTTTCCATTGAATGAGGTTAATTGAAGGCAATGTAGTGATTTTCTAATATCACAGTACTATGATGTGAAATTTTCATTATTCATACCTGGAAAAATGATGTAATTTCTTTACATATGAGAATTTTTTTTTTTGATATCAATTGCCATTTGGAAATTGGAATAAGGACTGTACAATTTTCACGTGCATTTAACTGGGCTAGTAATACTTGTTATTTGGCCCTAAAAAAAAATAATCATTCCATTTCCTTTTTCCTTGGGCAATGAGTGTGGCCTGTTGTATACTCACGTAGGCGTGTTATTACTCTTTTTCTTTGCCATGTTTCTATTTAGTCCTTGTCATTCCATGCCTTTATTGGGGCTTACAACTTGAAGTGGAATATCTTTATAATGAATTAATGATGTTACTAACATATGAGAGCAGATTTTATGCTTGCAGGGATCCCCGGATGGACCTGAACAGTATGTTATTTTATAACCTTTTGTATGGTTTACAATTTCTTCATGCTGAATTCCATTCTGAAAGATTTTCTTCTTTTCAGATATGTTGCAATCATGAATGCGATATTCTCTGCCCAACGCTCTATGGTATTGAATGTTGCATTTAGCATTTTTAGTTTCATATGTTGTTCTTAAGTTGATATCAATTTTGTACTTCTTCTCGTTGAAACATTAAAAAGTTAAAAACAGCATAGTCAATTGGTATCAAATTACCAGATCAACTTTTTAGGGATTGTAATTCTATAATCCATTTTGACAATTTGTAATAAGGCACAATTTTGGTGCTCAATGTTTTAGAGGTATGCTTGTGGTAAGTTGCATACTCTTATGGATGTGTATGCATAACAACTTTGGGCTATGACTAATATGTTGCTTTAGATTGGAAGTTTCAGGTTGCAATATTGCTCTAAATTGAGATGGAGAATGACTTTATTTGTTATGCAGTTTTCTCCTTTGCATTACTTCCACTGATAGTTGTAATCAAGTAATCAATCTTCATTCCAGTTAAACTGAACTTGTTTCAGCTCCTTCTTTCATCTCAACGTTCCATTGCCTTGTTTTTCTCTGTTACAAATTATTCCTGTAATACTCACGGCTATCTCTTGCCAATTCCCTGTCCTAGCTCTTCTTCTTCTCCTTTCCTCTTTTTCTTCATCTTTAAACTCCTTCACCTCTGTATTGACTGGCTGCTTCTTCCTCTTCTTCACAAACTATGCAACTTGTGAACTGCCTTTTTGTATTTCTTCTCTATCACCATTTAGTTGCTACATGCAATTCTTTTAATATTTTTCCAAAAACTAGGGGTTTGTCTCCAGGTTCTTATTATTTATAGGGATTGCCTGATAGCATTCCGTTTAAATAATGGAACTTTTGGTTAGACGTCAATTGACAATACTTTTCATCTTCAAAATGCAGTTTCATGTATTTTAAAATGAGGATACCATGGATGAGTGGCAAGAGATAAAAAAAGAAAAAAGAAAAAAAGGTTAGATCGTGTGCTTCAAAAATCTAGAAAAACACTGATATAAAGGAGTAACTTAATTCAACTAGAAAGCATAAAAAAGGGTTACAAGGAACCATAGAACATTGATGGGAATTCTGTAAAACTACATCAACTCTAGGGAATTAAAACAGAGTATATGCCAAATTAAGTAGATTGGCACAAACTGATTCTTGTAGCTGACTGCTGACCCCATCAAGTATGAGATTAAAACTAATTGAATTGAATTGAGTTAAAAAGGCTTATATTGACTAAGTGGTTGCTCAAATTAAATGGAGAAAGTGTTTTTGGATGGGATCTGAGTAGGTCATATAAGGATAGTCAGTTAAAAATTTGGAGATGATCTTTACATCATTATTTGTACAAGACATTATTGGTGTAGATTGTTGATTTTGTGATTTGGCTTTTTCATTTTTGGGAAAAAGTAATGTAGTATTATTAATACTTATTAATATATTTTTTTTTCTCTAAAAAAAAAAAAACTATTCTAGTATTAATATTAAGCTGTTCCCTTTTGCAGGTTCCTATAGATTCTTGTTATATAGGGGCTCAAAGTTCTGCTTTCCTGCAGCAGGTAATGTGTCTTGTGCATGTTTATGATTGGGGCTCAAAGTTCTGTTATGATTGGAGTAATATTAAATAATCTGGCTGCTGTCTGGTTTCTGATTGCTTCTGACTTGTGAAAGTGACAGGCTTCTTACATAACCGGCGGTGTACATCATAAGCCTCAACAATTAGATGGGCTCTTTCAATATCTCTTGGTAATTTATAACCTTAATTGGTTATTATGTGTGATTGTTTACGCTATTTTTTGGATTAGAACTGAAAACTGAATCTTTAGTTCAAAAGGAGAAAACAATATTTGCATGAGTGGGAAATCTGGATAAGAAGATCATTTAAATTGAAACAACTTCCACTCTGTTTAATCTCATAGTTGATGGGCTCATACTTCCACTGTGCTTTAAAAAACGTATTGAGGTGCGCCTTTGAGGCGATTTAAAAAAAAACATACCGAGGCGCACAACTGAGTGAGGCGTGCGCCTCAAAGAAGTATTGAGGCTTAAGCCTCAATTTGGGCTTTTAAGTGGTTTGGGTTGATTTTAATAGTTTTAATGGCCCATTAGCCCATATCAGTTATTTTTTTTTTTTAAAAAAAAAATAGAGAAAAAAGTGACAAACAAAAAGATAAAGTTTAAGGTTTAACATTTTTTTCTTTGACTCACCATTAGCCCATATGAGTGATGAAGAGAATTAGTTTTTTGGAACCATGTCCACAAAGGATTACGGGATAAGAATGATAAGGAGTGAAGGACTGAAAATTAATTGTCTTTTTTATTTTTATCATTTTATGAACTTGTTTACTTTTATGAATTATGAACTTATGATGATGTGATCATGTGATTTACTGATTTTCGTTAACTTTTTTGGATTGGTATTGTCATAATGATGAGTTGTTAATGATTATTAATGTGATTATGTGATTACAGGTTGTTTAATGAAATTTTATGTGTTTTATATATATATTTTTATGTGCTTTATATATCTTTTGTGAGGCTTAGGCTTTGCTCTGCCTTGAGGCTTACGCCTCAATACTAAAAACGTATTTTAAAACATTGCTAACATCATTTGGATTTTTGAAAATTAGCTATACCGTCTTATAGGACATCATCAACTGCCAATTCTCTTGTATGACTTAACTGTCTTCTGATCTTCTAAAAGGTTCTTAATTGTGATACAAAGGGTTATTTCTACTCCTTTTTGTTTCACGTTGATGATGTTAATATGATATTATTGTCACGTGCAGACAATTTTTGCTACCGATTTGCATTCTCGCAGTTTTTTACAACTTCCTAAGCCTGTTGGTGTGGATTTTCGTGCCTCGTAAGTTACTAAGTACAGTAATTTATTTGAATGTCCATTGCCATGTTATTGCTATTTATTTTCGGCTGTCAAGCAAGAGGCTTATGACCCAAACTGAACCAATTACTAGGTCAAAAGTCAAAACCAAACTAAATTAATAAAAATCGTTTTTGTTTTTTGGCTTAAAATTAAGCCAAAAATATAGAATAAATTTTTATCTATATATATATATATATATATTAATTTTCAATTAAAAAAAAAAATATTATTCATACAAGTAGCTACTCTCAAACTAGCATTATCATAATAAATAGTACTTCGAGATTTAGATTTATTGGCCATGATCGGTACGTATGGGAAAACAACGAGTAGAATTGGTAATCAGTAGCGGTGATCAGTAACCACTTATATATATGCTAACTAGGAACATTCTCCAAAGTAAGTAATTGCAAGTATATAACATAATTCAATAGCTATAAAACATAAAAATTACACTAACGGTTATGGATACAAGTAAATCAACTTAAAACATCCGTTGGAATCTTCATTTTGATAAAATACAACCCACAAACCAATCAAAACTGATCAAGCAACCCAAACCAACCCAATGGGTTTATTTTGCTTTAAATAACCAAACCAATCCAATTATAATGGCTTGGTTTGGAGTTTGGACAGGTTGATCAGTTTAACGGTTTGGGTGTTTACCTTTATATACCTCAATCATAGTTAGACATTGGACACTTTTGGCTAGTAACTTGCTAATATTTAAATCAATGTAGGTTGTCATGGAAATTGGAATGCTATAGAAACACACTTTACTTAGTTTCTCTGCATTTCTTTTTTCCCCTTGAGGAAAATAAACAATTTCACACGACACTTGCAGAGTGGCAAGCACATGGGTGTTGAGTGGACCCATGTTTATAATGGTAAATCGTTAAGTAAGGTCAAGAAAATGCTTTCGTCTCCTAGTATTTTTCCTTTCTGAAGTTTTATCTTTATTTAGTGCTGCTGTTGTTTTTGGGCCACTGTTGTAAGTGCTGAAGTTTTATTCAGTGTTTATTTATTTTTCTTGGAACTTCTTCACTAATCCGTTACTAATCAAGTCTTAATTACTCATCCATGTCATTTGATCCGATAACATATTTCTTCCTTTCTTTTAAATTCAAATTGCAATTTACCTTATCATAAAATTGTTCAATTTGCAGGTGTTTCTGCCATAAAAATACAATTGACATGGGCTACATATGTTCTGTATGTTTATCCATATTTTGTACACGTCACAAGAAATGTTCGACATGTGGGTAAGTAGATATTACCTGTTGTATTGTGAATCCGGTATGCTATTTTCATAAATGATAAATCTGTACTGATTATGATTTTGTGGCCAAGTGAATACAAAGTACTTGTAAATCACTATCAATTTTATTATCAGTATCTGATTTAGCAACAATAGGGCAGAGTTATGTACACTTTATCTCATGGAGACTTCTGGATTCCATCTTGCTGGATAAGGGCCAGGTTCACTTCCAGAAAGAAAACAAAACTGTCGCATAAATGGGTTTTTTTGGCCTGTGCCAATCACTCAGCACTGTGGCAAGGTCTGGCCCAGGCTATACAATAACTTTTCCCCCCCAAGGCCATACAGAGTAGTAAATTATATACGATGACATTAGTGACCTTATTGATTCAGGTGAACCTTATTGATACGGGAAAATAATAACTTAAAAGAAGACAGGAATGCTATTTTAGCTGCTTGACATGTTAAATTAGTGCAACCAGTAGTCATCGGTTGGCAGCTTTGGGAAAGTTAATTACTGTATGAGCTGTTATTCAGTGCCGGAGGGAGGTGGGGCCCACAGGGGTCATGGCCCCGTTCCCTCCAAAACATTTTAAAATTCCCTTTTAAAAACTATATATTTACCATTAAATTTGGTAATTTTTTCACTTTGGCCTCCTAAATATTTTGTTTTAGTGTAATATAGCCTCTCCCCAAACAAATATTTCTGACTCCACACTGCTGTTCTTGGTAATCATTATTGCAGAATTGATTCTCTATATATTAATCTTATACTTTATCTGTGAGAGAATATTGAAGAAACAAGATGATCTTTAGTTTTCTCTAATACTTCTTTCATCATCGTTATACCTATTAAAGTTTTTGATTGTGGTTTTGCACACGCTGCAGGTCGACATTTGGTCAGGCCCAATCAGATGATGCCTCTGCAACTAATAGAAAGAGAAAGGCCCCAGATTCATAATCATGTGACAGGTATAATACAATGGATTATCTATATTGCATCTTTGACACTTCATATCTGTTTGCTCAGCAATTACATAATTAGTTCTTGTGGTTCATCTATTTTTTCCTTGCAAAAATAGGCTCCATTAAAAGTGGTTTCTCATGACCACTCGGGGAATCAATCCACCCGTGCAGAGAATAATTAGTCTAAAAATTTATGGTTTTTTTTTTTTTTTTTTTTTTTTCCTCGAGAATTTGTTGGATTGCGAATTATTTATTTATTTATTTATTTCTAACTTAAAAATGAAAAGAAGATAAAAGAATATGGATAGTCCAAAGTTTTTATTACTGTGATATACTGATATCTCATCTGAGGAGTGAAGAGTCCCACGGTCTTCTCTGATGTGGTGCGTGATTTTTCCCTTTTTTTCAGTACTCATCCAACATGTTGTAAGTAATCACCAATGGGAACTTTGGCACCAGAGGTTGATGCTGATCTTTAAGCTAATGAAATCTGGTGCTGACCACGGAACCGATCTATAGACAGGTTTTTGGGGGACATTTTAGAGTACTTCTGGGAGTTGTGCCTTCATTTCTTTTAATTTCTCTCCACCAAACAAGAGAAGCTAAATTTATACTATACTCGTTGTGCGAGATCGGGATGAATTGAAGTTGCAAATTTTGGGCATTGTATGATTTATATCAAATGAAATAGTTCCTTCCTTATATTACCATCAAGTATGAAATGCCGTTTATGTATATATATATATATATATATATATATATATATATATTACATGTTTGTGGCAGAGAGTTAATGGAGATGGAAACAAATACAAATCATTAACATGAATGGATTTGTTTTGCATAATAGATTTGTCTTCCTAACATATTTCATTAGGTCTCTCAGTTCTTTGTCACACAAGTAATTTGACAACAAACAAATATTTCCTACTACTATAATGAAAGACCTAATTTTTATTTTTTTGAAGATCTTTGCAAGGTCTAGTTAATTGCCTTCTTTATGTTAACAAAGGTTATGTCGAATAACAGCAAGCATGTAGGTGAAATAAATCAATACAATTGTTCATTAAAATAGCACCATACAATACAGAAGCCAATTTATTTACAATATTTACATTAACACAGATTTCACACAATCGATAAATCATTAACATTGCACCAATGGGATTCCAATTCTTGCGAACTTCAGTTACAGAGAATCAGAGATATGCTACAGAGTCCATATCGCTTATTCAAGATGAACTGCCAGCTTCAGAGAGCCCTCAGAACCGCTTTGCTGGTCATGTGGACACCCGATGCAGCAAATCTCAGTACAGCACGACTTTTATACAACCTGCAACCATATCTCATGTCAAGCAAAATATATCACAAATACAAGCAAATCTAATACTTATTCTTTCTAATTTTTGGGGTACTTATAGGGGTACAACATATTCATAGTTACATCTGGGACTTTTATGCAACCTAGTGCTTAAAACTGTAATCTACAACATGATATAGCTTGAGAAACACAACTTCTTGCAGTGCAGCTGTATTTTGCGTTCTTTTAACTCTTAAGTTATCAAAAAAATTGAGGCTGACAATCTCAAGTCTAATAAGCATATGTACAATAATAAAAAACCTGGGTCAAACTTACCCAGCCAATGCAAGTCCCCACGTTGAAAGGGTATAAAACATTTTTCCAGCACTCCAAATATCTAACATTTTCCCCAATTTGCTCACACCGCCCAATGCTTTGGCCAGGACTGCATATAAGTAATATTACTGAGATAAATAATCTTAAGAATACCAGTGTACTCAATTTACTTCACTACAGCACACTGCCAGCACCTAGAACCCGATAGATACTCATAAAGACAAAAAATAAACGAGTTAAATGTAAAAATGACAGGTATCAGATTAGAAAACAGTTTCCACAGGTACCAGAAAGTCAAAGACAGCAATCTCAAGAGTGGGAGATGGAAATATCACAAAGAAAACATGTGGATTCATTCACACAATTCATATACTATATCAAAGCATGAATTGGCCAGAAGCAAAAGCTTAAGCTATACACATCTATCTTCTACCAACCCATCAAATTCTTCCATGGTTCAGTAATTGCAATGGAGGCAAAAGAGATTTGTAGTGAACTAAGAGCAAGTAAAATTCCTTCTTGCCAAAAACATAAAATTAATCCTTTGCCTACTCCCTAGGTGAAACAATGACAAAGTCACAGGTCACAAAGGTAAAAACATTCGAGCTCACACATTTCAACCGTGAGCTTACCTTTTTGCAGCTCCTCTGGTGCCAGATTCTGCAATTCGATTGAAACAAATGATGAGATGAGATTCACTATATAAGCAAATTGAAACTAATTTACGTTTCAGTAGCAACATACCACAGCTTTTGGGTTTGACATGACGCATTTTGCCATAAAGTAGGCAACACCATCAACCACATGTTCCTCACTAACAACCACATAATTCTCATTATCAATTCCACTCCATTCTTCAGCATTGTTTGGAACCATTTCCTCTGTGACCCACACCCACCAACTTGGCTCTTCTTGATCAACGTTAATCAAAATTCCAGCGGAACGCACATCATCAGCTAATTCAGGTACTAAAAACAAATCAGTATCAAGTAGCAAATATATAAGCATTATAGATATAGATAGATTAATGCAACAACCTGTAGCCTCCTTGAAAGGAAACTCATTCCCAGTTCCATTAACTGATGCTTGATGAAGTGACTTCAATCGAGTCAAGAATTTCTCAGAATCGACGGTGGCTACTAAGCGAGCATACAGCTACAATTACCAACAAAAAAAAAAAAAAAACAGTAATTTAACAACAACTTATTACTGAAAATGTGTCTGCTTCTATAAACTGCCTTCACAAATAAAATAAATCTTTAACATATAAATTCATTCAGGAAAATATCAACGATAATAACAAAAGCCCAAAAAAAAGAAGAGTTTTTTATGGCAAATTTTGATTTCAAATGACAATTTATCTAAAATTTATATAACCAAGCTAAATAGAACTATTCTAATGAACAATTATAAAATCCTAGTTTTCGCGAAGCAATCTGGAAGCTCACAAATGAATAATAAAACGAATAAGAAGATCCAGAAAAGAAAAATACATACATCAGGAGGGCAATCATTCAATACAGCAGGCGATTCAGACAAATTCTCAAGTAACTTAAGGTTTTGGTTGAGCAAATCTCTTAACCGACGATTCTCCGATTTTAGAGCTTCCAAATCATCTCTGGTCTGATTGTCAAAAGACTCTTGGTCGTGGTGGGCGTGGCGGGCGTGGGCCTCGTGGCGGTGTTCTAAACGTTCGACGGCCAACCATGCCACGTCAGCAACCTCTAAAACAGTTTTGGCTACCTCTAGAGCCTCGTGGCCTCCCATGATTTATTGGTTGCAGGAACCCTAGGTGTTGTCCTATAATTCTACGGTCGTATAATTCTGCCGTGGTTATCGTCGTTGCGTGTGTCTCTGATGGATTGACAAGTTTGTAAATTGTAAGCAGAACAGAAGGCAGAGATGAGGAATAATCGGTACGGGGATTTAATTTTGTATTTGCAATAAAGCCACGTAACTTTCGCGTTTTACACTTTTCTCTTGAATTTTAGATTTATTATTACCATTTTACCCTTATCGTCAAATAAAAATAAGGGTGAGAGTGTGAGACTATTGCCACAAAAAAAAAAAAAAAATTTTCTTGCTCGTTTGTTTAAAATACCAAACAAAAAAGGTTAAAAATAATAATTTTACTTTGTAACCCATTAAAATCCCAAATTAACCTTACTAAAAAAAACTAATAATATATTTGTTAGTTTTTTTTTTTTAGATGTTTGGTTTACTAAGAACATGAATACTTCCTCTGTCAATGTGGTGAACCAGCTGTGCTTAAGATGATGCATATTGTGTGGTCAATGTGAGTTCCTATGTAACTTATATATGTCTCTTTATTAAGGTGACATCACCCTATTGAAGCAATCTTCACCACAAGGAAAATGTTACTGTTGATCTGTTTGCATTTACAACTAGCGAGGCTGGCAATTATATGGCATGTTTCTGGCTGAATTCCAACCAACAGCAAAGTGCTGACACAACTCTGAGTCTTGACTGGAGAATTGGAATTACTGCCAAAGACTGGGAATCAGTTGCAAAGAAAGAAAAGACCGAGGCAAGATTCTTAATTTCTTTGTTTCTCCTGAGGCTAGAAATGGTAATAAAGCTTTTGCATATTTCCACTTTCCTCCTTTATCTAATTATGCATGCATCACATGCCTCCATGTAGGGTGTTGAATTTGACCTGAAGAGACTTGGATATGTAGTTCAAGCCATCCATGAGTCCATGACAATCTAGTCTACCTCAAGAGCAGGTCTATTTTTCTTCCTATATTGATCTCTATATATGGATTTTACATTAATAACTCCCATGTTTTGTGAAGGAAAACAGATTTTGATTACTCTACTAGCAGAATAGCAGACTAGTCTACTATTTATTACTGTATGCTAGTCACTTTTATTCTTAAAAAGTTGAATGATTTTAGTTAAAAATGAGGTTAAATAAATCTTTGATTGTTTGGAACTCTAGAATTTATAACAGTGTTAGTAGAGTTAAAAAGAACGGTTCTGAATGTTGATTTGAGCTCCTAAATTAGTTGTTGGTGATGTTACAATTATAATTATCATATATATCATTACTCATTAGCAGCAATGATCTCAATGGAGTTAATATTCTTCTGTGAAATGTTAGGATCCCACATTGACTAAGTATGGGATTAGTCAATGGTATATAACTCATTGGGCACCCTCTCCTTACAAGCCGGTTTTAAGGATGATTTCTATCCAGTGGGTTCGTATCAAGTGGTATTAGAGCCGGCACCATGTCGAGCAGTGGGTTTGTTGCGGACGGCGTGACCTGGGGAGGGCTGTTACCCTAGAGAGCGGGATCCGTGAAGTTAGCCAGCTGGGAAAGATGGGTCACCGTGGATGACGACTGCGGAAGCGTGGTGGAATGTTAGGATCCCACATTAACTAAGTATGGGATTAGTCAATGGTATATAACTCATTGGGCACTCTCTCCTTATAAGTCGGTTTTAAGGATGAGTTCTACCCAGTGGGTTTGTATCGTCATAACTCCACTCGATCTAAGGTAGTCTCGACAAAGTATAGTTATTGTTGGGGTATGATTCTTATGAATACACTTGGAAAAATTAGGAGGGAGATTTGAAGGAGTATCGTGATTCGTGACAATGGGAACATATTTGCGGACAAAGTTGTATGTTTAAAGGACGATATAGATTCATTCATAAAAAGAACGTGCTTTATCTTTTTTCAACTATGAAAGAAGAGAGATGAGACCTGTACACAGAGATGGAGCAGAAAGAGTAGAGAAGTTTCAGAACAAAATCTCAAGTCTACCTATATAGTGTATTAGTATATAAGAGGACATTTAGCATATTTCAGTATACCCTAACTCCCTGTTGATACTACAATCAGTACAAATCATTACATTCGGTTAACTCTATAATGATTGTACGTTGTCTGTCGGTTGGAATTATGGATACGCATTCTCTTTTCCTTTTCTATTTTTGGTTTTTCTTACACCGGCAAATTTAAGACATCCGTATCTTCCCCATGCATCTTACCTAGAAGTGATTGAGAAATAACTTTTTCATACATTGTAGCATTGCAACAATCCTGTAAAATCCATCTTCCATTCTTAACATTTTCTGTAAAAATACAAATAAAACAATAAATTAGTTGTTGGTGATGTTACAATTATAATTATCAAATCTATCATTACTCCTTAGCAGCAATGATCTCAATGGAGTTAGTGTTCTTCCCAGTTCCCACAAATGTTTGAGTGTAGTCAGGGCTGGCCCTGACTTTTTAAAGGCCCGGGGCGAATCCCTAAAATGGGGCCCCTAATGGTCTAATGCATGGCTGTTTCTAAAACGTCAATTGTAGTTTCCCACTTCTAGAAATTTAGCATAAAATAGATAGACGAATAAAAATGTTAACAAAATTGGAAACTGAAGCAATGACAAAGGTGGAATTTGGATTAAAAAAGGCATGCAATCCACTTCTATCCCTATAAATAAGAGTGAACTATAGAAAATACAGTGAGTTTATATCTATACAGTTTTTTTTTTTTTTTTTTTTTGGACAATAATCTATAAAGTTTTTACACAAAGAAACTTAGCAGCATTAATATCTCAAAAATCCATGTCTTCCCAAAATATAATACCAATAATTTGAAAACAGAACCACTTATATTCCAATTACGACAAACACAACCATTAGAACCATCCATCGTCTCTCCCCTACTAACACAGTGCTATCCCCAAACAATTCCCTAAAACAACCAATATAAGCTCCTTCTAACACTTTAATATAAAATGTATATGGTAAAGCATAAGTGACAGATGAACTGAAAGTTTGAACCCTATATATATATATATATATATATATATATAGATTGTGAGAAAGAGTTTTAGATTGAGATTGTGAGAGTGTTAGATTTTAGAGTTTAGAGAAAGAGGATGGGCAGCTGCGCTTTAGAGTTTGGTGGAGGAAAAAGAAATAAATGATGACAGATGAACTGAAAATTTGAACCCTATATATATATATATATATAAGTACGAAGATCAGTGAATGAAATTGGGAATTGTTGAAATTGGGCCCTTTTTTTTTCTTTTTTTTTTTTAATATATATATATTGAATATTATTGGACTTAGTTTTAAAACAAATAACATGAGCCTTTTTAATTGTCAATTATTGGACTTATTTTTAAACAAATAATATGGGCCTCTTTAATTGTATGCAAAATATTTATTGGGCCTATATACATGTAATATTACATGTAAAATTCTAAAAATTTGGCCGTTTAACTGACGGGCCCTGGGCGGCCGCCCCTATAATCCAGGTCCAGGGCCGGCCCTGAGTGTAGTACCTGTCATAACTCCACTTTATCTAAGGTAGTCTCAACAAACTATAGTATTGTTGGGGTATGATTCGTATGAATACGCTTGGACAAATTTGGAGGGAGATTTGAAGGAGTATCGTGATTCGTGACAATGAGAACATATTTACGGACAAAGTTTTATGTTTAAATGATTATATAGATTCATTCATAAAAAGAAAATTGAAAAGAACGTGCTTTATCTTTTCTCAACTATGAAAGAAAAGAGATGAGACCTGCACACAGAGAAGGAGCAGAAAAAGTAAAGAAGTTTCAGAACGAAATCTTAGGTCTACCTATGTAGTGTATTAGTATATAATATGACATTTAGTATATTTCAGTATACCCTAACTCCCTGTTGATACTACAATCAGTACAAATCATTACATTCGGTTAACTCCATAATGATTGTACGTTGTTTGCCGGTTGGAATTATGGATACGCATTCTCCTTTCCTTTTCTATTTTTGGTTTTTTTTACACCAACAAATTTAAGACTTCTGTATCTTCCCCATGTATCTTACTTAGAAGTGATTGAGAAATACTTTTTTCATACATAGTAGCATTGCAGCAATCCTGTAAAATCCATATTCCATTCTTAACATTTTTTACAAAAACATAAATAAAAAATAAATTAGTTGTTGGTGATGTTACAATTATAATTATCGTATCTATCGTTACTCATTAGCAGCAATGATCTCAATGGAGTTAGTATTCTTCCTAATTCCCATAAATGTTTGAGTATAGGATCTATCATAACTCCACTTCATCTAAGGTAGTCTCGACAAACTATAGTTATTGTTGGGGTATGTTTCGTATGAATACGCTTGGACAAATTTGGAGGGAGATTTGAAGGAGTATCGTGATTTGTGACAACGGGAACATATTTACGAACAAAGTTGTATGTTTAAAGGACAATATAGATTCATTCACATAAAGAAAATTGAAAAGAAAGTGCTTTATCTTTTCTCAACTATGAAAGAAGAGAGATGAGATCTGCACACAGAGATGGAGTAGAAAGAGTAGAAAAGTTTCAGAATGAAATCTTAAGTCTACTTATGCAGTGTATTAGTATATATTAGGACATTTAGTATATTTCAGTATACCCAAACTCCTTGTTGATACTACAATCAGTATAAATCATTATATTTGGTTAACTCCATAATGATTGTACGTTGTTTGCTGGTTGGAATTATGGATACGCATTCTCCTTTCCTTTTCTATTTTGGTTTTTTTTTACACCAACAAATTTAAGACTTCCGTATTTTCCCCATGTATCTTACCTAGAAGTGTTTGAGAAATACCTTTTCCATACATTGTAACATTGCAGCAATCCTGTAAAATCCATCTTCAATTCTTAATATTGTCTGCAAAAACACAAATAAGACAATAAATTAGTTGTTGGTGATGTTACAATTATAAATATCATATTTATCATTACTCATTAACAACAATGATCTTAATGGAGTTAGTGTTCTTCCCAATTCCAACAGATGTTTGAGTGTAGGACCTGTCATAACTCCACTTCATCTAAGGTAGTCTCGACAAACTATAGTTATTGTTAGGGTATGATTCGTATGAATATACTGTATATTTTCATAATTTCACAAAGATGTAAATTGTAATAAATGATAAGTCTTATATTAAAAAAAAAAAAAAAACAAATAGTCCTTAGTTAGATACCTACGGTACTAGTAATCTAGTATAGACTTTGGAGCTTTGAAATTTTTTTTTAATAAGTTATAAAATAAATAAGATAAAAATGAAAAATAAAAGTACGAAAAAGTATAATAGTTATTTAAGAATTAAGATTTTAAAACCTCCTTAAAATGGTTCCTCCGTTAGTCAAAGTTAATGAGAATAAGGATACTTACGTCTCTAGACTTGTAATTGTGCAAAAGTGACAAGTGTATCAATGACAAATAAAAAATTCATTTAAAAAAAATAGTAATTAAAACTCACCTCACTTGCAAGAAGTCGGATAATGTTTGTTTATAAAACCCGTATTTATCTGAGACTTTTTTGCACATTATCATCTCCTTAAGTCTGCTTTCATAACAATCAAATACTATTCATTGTTATATGCATTCAAATAAAAAAGTAATAATAAATTAAATTAAAAATATATCACATGTCCACATTAAAATAATAATAATAAATGGATCTCTTTAAAGATCCATCATCCACCGTCCGTCCATCAATGAGTGATTGGATCATCATTTTGTTTTATATTATTTAGGGACGGAATGATTAGAGAAGGAATATTGTCGCAAATGAAAATCATGAAACTTTATAGATTTAAGAATGTGAAATCATGTTCGAAAACATAAAAAATGTGAAATCATGCTTGAAAACATGAAACCTCTTCAAAAATGAAGTGTTGTTGGAAAACGTTAAAACCATTTGTTTATGTAAAATATTATATAGTTAGGTGCATTAGTTAGAAGGTTAAACTACAGATGAATATTTATATCTTAGAGGTTCAACACTCTAAAATCTCCAACAAAAAAATCATTAGTATATAATAGGACATTTAGTATATTTCAGTATACCCTAACTCCTTGTTAATACTATAATCAGTACAAATCATTACATTCGGTCAACTCCATAATGATTGTACGTTATTTGCTGATTGGAATTATGGATACACATTCTCCTTTCCTTTTCAATTTTTGGTTTTTTTTACACCAACAAATTTCAGACTTTCGTATCTTCCTCATAGATCTTACCTAGAAGTGATTGATAAATACCTTTTTCATACATTGTAGCATTACAGTAACCCTATAAAATCCATCTTCCATTCTTAACATTTTTTGCAAAAACACAAATAAAACAATAAATTAGTTGTTGGTGATGTTACAATTATAATTATCATATTTATCATTACTCATTAACAATAATGATCTCAATGGAGTTAGTGTTCTTCCCATTTCCAACAGATGTTTGAGTGTATGACCTGTCATAACTCCACTTCATCTAAGATAGTCTCGACAAATTATGGTTATTGTTGGGGTATGATTCGTATGAATACACTGTATATTTTCATAACTGCACAAAGATGTAAATTGTAATAACTGATAAGTTTTATATTTAAAAAAAAAAACAAATAGTCCTTAGTTAGATACCTACGGTACTAGTAATATAGTATAGACTTTGGAGCTTTGAATTTTTTTTTTAATAAGTTATAAAATAAATAAGATAAAAATGAAAAATAAAAGTACGAAAAAGTATAATAGTTATTTAAGAATTAAGATTTTAAAACCTCCTTAAAATGGTTCCTCCGTTAGTCAAAGTTAATGAGAATAAGGATACTTACGTTTCTAGACTTGTAATTGTGCAAAAGTGACAAGTGTATCAATGACAAATAAAAAATTCATTTAAAAAAAATAGTAATTAAAACTCACCTCACTTGCAAGAAGTCGGATAATGTTTGTTTATAAAACCCGTATTTATCTGAGACTTTTTTGCACATTATCATCTCCTTTAAGTCTCCTTTAATAACAATCAAATACTATTCATTGTTATATGCATTCAAATAAAAAGTAATAATAAATTAAATTAAAAATATATCACATGTCCACATTAAAATAATAATAATAAATGGATCTCCTTAAAGATCCATAATCCACCGTCCATCAATGGGCGATTGGATCATCATTTTGTTTTATATTATTTAGGGACGGAATGATTAGAGAAGGAATATTGTTGCAAATGAAAATCATGAAACTTTATAGATTTAAGAATGTGAAATCATGTTCGAAAACATAAAAAATGTGAAATCATGCTTGAAAACATGAAACCTCTTCAAAAATGAAGTGTTGTTGGAAAACGTTAAAACCATTTGTTTATGTAAAATATTATATAGTTAGGTGTATTAGTTAGAAGGTTAAACTACAGATGAATATTTCTATCTTAGAGGTTCAACACTTTAAAATCTCCAACAAAAAAGTCATTAGTATATAATAGGACATTTAATATATTTCAGTATACCCTAACTCCCTGTTGATACTACAATCAGTACAAATCATTATATTCGGTTAACTCCATAATGATTGTACGTTATTTGCCGGTTGGAATTATGGATACACATTTTCCTTTCCTTTTCTATTTTTGGTTTTTTTTTTACAACAAATTTAAGACTTCCGTATCTTCCCCATGCATCTTACCTAGAAGTGATTGAGAAATACCTTTTTCATACATTGTAGCATTGCAGCAATTCTGTAAAATACATATTCCATTCTTAACATTTTCTACAAAAACACAAATAAAAAAATAAATTAGTTGTTGGTAATACGATAATTATAATTATCGTATCTATCATTACTCATTAGCAGCAATGATCTCAATGGAGTTAGTATTCTTCCCAGTTCCCATAAATGTTTGAGTGTAGAACCTGTCATAACTCTACTTCATCTAAGGTAGTCTCGACAAACTATAGTTATTGTTGGGGTATGATTCGTATGAATACGCTTGGACAAATTTGGAGGGAGATTTGAAGGAGTATCATGATTCGTGACAATGGGAACATATTTACGGACAAAGTTGTATGTTTAAAGGACAATATAGATTCACTCATATAAAGAAAATTGAAAAGAACGTGCTTTATCTTTTCTCAACTATGAAAGAAGAGAGATGAGACCTGCACACAGAGATGGAGCAGAAAGAGTAGATAAGTTTCAGAATGAAATTTCAAGTCTACTTATGTAGTGTATTAGTATATAATAGGACATTTAATATATTTCTGATGATTGTATAACATACAAAAGCAAACGAAGAAAGAATATAGAACTTGTACCTTTCTTCGGTTCTGGATCGAATACAAGATATTTCACAAGCCAGGAAAGAGCCACCAAATTAATGGAACTCAATCTCTAATCACAGTATAAGTGTCCTCTCTTACTGTTTCTCTCTTTTCTGTATGTTACATAATACACACACTGTTAACTTTCACTTACACACACTACTGCTTTTATAAGACACATTCCTAAAATGTCTCACATAGTGTGTTAGTGGATAGTTAGTAAAATAACTGCACAAGCAGTTATCTATAATAATTGTTACAACAATTATTATTATTAAGTGTTGTGTTGGGTTGGGCTTCATGGGCCAAGGCCATGTAATTGGGTTTGTACCCATTTAATTATCTAATTGGGTTTGGACCCATCTTGGGTGTACTCAATTAATACTAACATCTCCCACTCGCACAAGTGGGTCCAACACAGCTCCATCAGAGAAAACATAATTATGATATTATCATAAAATCGTATAAGAGTATTCATACGAACAAATATACCGTGTGACCTATGAACAATCAATTGTAAAAAAAAAAAAAAAAAAACAAGGAGCTTCGAAATCTCAATTGTAAATTCTCTATTTACAAGGGATTTATTGTTGTTCATTATTGTGTCTTAGATTTAATTTTATAATCCCTTTTATCAGTCTGAAGCATACTTAACCCCTCATGAAGCTATGCTTGACTTTATCACATTTCATGTATTCACAATTGTATCTCCAAATACAATTGGCTAGCCGGTGAACACATAAGTAAGATAAAGAGGTATTAAATCTTCCCATTCTATCTTAGTCTCTTAGTCTCCAAAACAGCTGCTACCTTAGACATGCCCCATAGGCTGTATTATCATAGCCGTAGAAATAACACGCTAAAGGTGCTAACACTATTCTGTCACTGTAAGACAAAGTGAATGGTTATAAGGACATCATTTGAAGTGTTATATAACTTCAATGGAACTTACACAATGAGGAAGCAGGGATTCATTCTCTCATTTTCCACATCGGTCACAAATAGCACACGAGGTATGAAACACGTGTTACAGTGATTTTCATTCTAAAACGAGAATGACTATGTCTTTCTTTAATTCACTGTACAGATTTAAGTTCAGTCACATCCTGTGACTAACCTGAGTTCTTAAAAGCTCGCCATTCTCTAGCGCCACATTAAGATCTCATATCTGGCTAAATCAGGTATCAATGATAGTGGGGACTATCATGATCGGTTCTAAAATATATGTATATTTGTTAAGAATCTCATCTTGATACAATCAAGGCGACATTTTCATATATATTAGCTCCTTTTAGAATATTTCTCACATATTCTACATTATATATGTGTCTCATCTCAACTTGTTCTCCCAAACAACTGAGGCGACTGCACGTATAAGAATGCCGGTCTCAACCTGACGACATTTAAAATTTATGTGTGAAATATAACATGCTAATAAGATTTCAAAAACAGAAACCAATATTATTTATTTATAACTACAATAACATCATTCAGTACAATTATTCAATCTATCATTTACAATATACGCAACCCTAATGACTTAGCATGTGATTCATAGACGTCTCTAGTCATAGCTTTAGTGAGAGGATCAGCTACCATCTCACGGGTTGAAATGTATTGAATCATTACTTCTTTCTTCGATATGATGTCTCTGACAAAATTGTATTTTGTCTCTATGTGTTTGGATTTACTGTGATATTTGGAGTCTTTAGTGTAAGCAATCGCTGCTTGACTATCACAGTAAATGGTTACTGGCTTTCCCATGCCCTTAGAGACATCTAGATCTTTCAAAAATCTCTTAAGCCAGACTGCTTCTTGTACTGCTGCCGAACATGCCACAAATTCGGCCTCCATTGTTGATAGTGCAATACATGTCTGTTTCTTACTACTCCAAGAGATAGCACCTTTACTGAGTAGGAATGCATATCCTGATGTAGATTTTCGCTCATCCAGATCGCCTCCCCAGTCGGCATCTGTATATCCAATGAGACGCAAATCTTTACCTTGGTAACAAAGGGAGTAGTCGGCAGTACCTTTGAGATACGCCAAAATTCTCTTCATGGCAATCCAATGTTTCCGTCCAGGATTGGATTGATATCTACTTATGAATCCTATCGCATAGCAAATATCTGGTCTAGTACACAACATAGCATACATAAGACTGTCGATAGCACTGGAATAGGGAACATTTTTCATATTATCAAGTTCTTGTGGAGTTTTGGGGCACATGTCAAGACTAAGATTTTGGCCTTTTGATATGGGTGTATCCATAGGCTTACAATCAGCCATATTAAATCGTTCAAGAACCTTCTTATATAAGTCTCTTGTGACAAAGCAAGTAGTTTTTTCGAACGATTTCTTGTGATTTTGACTCCTAATATATAGGCAGCCTCACCCATGTCCTTCATCTCAAAATTTGAAGACAACCATTTCTTAATAGCCAACACATACTCTTTACAATTTCCAGCTAATAAAATATCGTCCACATACAAAGATAGTAACACATACTTATCTTTATCTCGTTTTATATACACACAATGGTCTTCTTCAACCATTTGGAACCCATAAGACACAACAGCTCGATGGAACCGTAGGTACCATTGTCTAGATGATTGTTTCAAACCATATATTGACCTTTTGAGCTTGCACACTTTGCGCTCATGGTCTTTTGAAACAAAATTTACTGGCTGTTCCATGTAAATTTCTTCATCCAATTCTCCATTGAGAAATGCTGTTTTTACATCCATTTGATGTAATTCTAGGTCCATATGTGCGACGATTGCAAGAATAAGGCGTATTGAAGCAAACCTAACCACAGGGGAAAAAGTTTCTTCATAATCAATACCCTCTTGTTGAGTATAACCTTTTGCGACTAAACGCGCCTTATGTCTCTCTACTGTGCCATCCGCCTTTCGCTTGATTCGAAGGACCCATTTATTTCCAATGGCTTTCCTTCCTGGCGGTAAGTCAACCAAGTCCCAGACATGATTACTTTTCATTGAATCCATCTCCTCTTTCATGGCTTTAATCCAATGTTCCTTGTCAGGTGATTTGAGAGCCTCATTCACATTTTTAGGCTCATCAGCATCATGTGAAGCAACCACAAATGCTTCCCCCTCAATCTCAAAACGACGACGAGGGACATTTCCACGGTTACTTCTGCGAGAAGGTAAATCTAAAAGAGTTGTTTCAACAACGTCAATACTCCCACTAGGAACAGAAGTTCCAGGTAGATCTATATTTACTTCAAGTGGAGCTTTACTCCCACTAGGGACAGAAGTCCCTGATAGATCCACATTAACATCTAGTGGAGTATTTAGATTCGAATCCTCGATTAGATTATCCAATTTGTAGAATCGAATATCTTTATCGACGTCACCCCTTTTAGGAGATTCATTTTCTAAAAAATTCACATCTCGTGATTCTATCTCAGTCACACTTCCATCCGAGTTTTCACCTATTCGTACATATCCTTTTGAATGCTCAGAATATCTAATAAATATACATTTCTTTCCTCTTGCACCCAATTTTCCATACTTGTTGGATGGATCATGTACATAACCCGCGCACCCCCAAGGTCGCAGATAAGTTAAGTTAGGTTTTCTACCTGTCCATAACTCATAAGGTGTGGAAGTAATTGACTTCGAGGGAACTCGGTTAAGTACATAAGTGGCAGTCAACAAGGCATCTCCCCAGTATTGTACTGGGAGACTTGCTTGCGCCATCATAGACCTAACCATTTCAAGTAATGTTCTATTCCTCCTTTCCGCCACACCATTTTGTTGCGGAGTTCTAGGAACAGTTAGCTGTCTATGTATACCCTTTTCATCACACAATTCCTTGAATTGATCTGAAAGGTATTCTCGCCCCCTGTCAGTACGTAATGCCTTAACCCTTTTTTCTAATTGATTCTCTACTAAGTTTAAATATAATTTGAAACAATCCAATGCTTTAGACTTATGAGAAATCAAATAGACATGAGCAAAACGGCTAAAGTCATCTATGAATGTAATAAAATATGAGGCACCATGCCTTACCTTTACACTCATTGGACCACAGTTATCAGAGTGAATCAATTGTAATGGATTTTCAGCCCTAGTTCCTTTTCCGAATGGTTTTCTAGTTGTTTTTTCAGCTAGACAATTTTCACAGATAGGTAACTCTATCTTATTAAATGAACCTAAAAGGCTTTCTCTAGCCAATCTGTTCATCCTATCTTGGCCAATATGACCCAGTCTAGCATGCCAAGTATTCACATCAACATTGACATTATTATCGGAAGCAATTAATGAAAAACAACCATCACTGCAATTAAAACCGTCTAACTCGGTATTTAATACAATAAAACCATTCAACAAATATCCAGTACCAACACAAACAGAAATTAAAACAATATCCATACAAACACCATAAAAGTTTAGTTCATAACCTAAACCTAGAAGGACAATAACTGAAACTAAATTTCGTCGGATTCCAGGAGCATATAGAACATCATGGAGATAAAGTACTTGACCACCATGCATCATCAATTTGCAAGTGCCAATACCCTTCACTTCAACTCTAGAGTTGTTCCCCACGTAAATCCATCTAGTCCCCTGACTGATCCGACGATATTCTACGAACGCTGCTCTGTCCCTAGCTACATGGTCTGTGGCTCCTGAGTCTACAGTCCACAAAGGACGAGATTCAGTGAGTAAAACAGAACTAGAAACCAAAACATAGTTATCAGTCATTGAATTAGGTCGTACATTTTTCGGCTCAGTGCACTCACGAGCAAAATGACCCTGTTTGCCACAATTGTAACATTTCAATTTGGCTTTGTCCTTCTTGAACCCAGCACTTTTGCCCCTTTTCTGAAATTTGGTCTCACTTTTCTTAAAGTTCTCTGTGGGACCCTTCCATTTTCCCTTCTGGGAGTTTCCCTTCTGGAAGTTCCCCTTCTTTCCTTTGCGCTTAAAACCCTTGGTTTTACTCTTGCTGGATTCAGCCATGTAAAGCTGACCGGAAGCTTTACATGCCTCTAGGCGCTCATCTTCCAGTTCAACATGACGTGATATATCATCAAATGTCTTGATATTTTCATTATGGGTCATGTTGATCTTCATATTTTCCCAGCTATTAGGAAGAGACCGGATCACTGCTTGGATTTGCTGCTCATCAGTTAAGGTATGACCTGCAGACTTCAATTCACGTATCATGTTTGACATCTCTCTTAGGTGCTACCTCATATCATGATTCTGGCGCTTCCTGTAGGTGTCAAACTTAATTGTAAGTCTCCTAAGCTTGGTAGTAGAAGTACCACCAAACTTGTCTTTCAACGCAATCCATATATCTTGCGCAGTGTCAAACCCTTCATATTCACACATGAGAGCATCAGTCATACTGCTTAGCATCGTTATGCGAGCCAGACTGTTCTTCCTCTTCTAGGTCTGATATGTTTCCATATCTCTCCTGTGTTGGGCAGTGTTACCAGCTGGTGGTTCAGCCATGGTATTAGTAAGAGTTTCAAGAGCCTCTTGCTCTTCAAGGATCAGCTGAACCTTTCGGTGCCACATCTCATAGTTATCACCGTTCAACTTTTCTCCCTTGTTCAACTCAGCAACAATTGACTTAGATGCATAAGCCATTTCCTGAAAATTTATTTAACACATAGTGTAATTAATAGTTATTTTTAGCAAGTTTTTAATAAGTTCGGCACAATTTCATGCAGCAAACTTACACATAAAAAATATAATAAGAGGAATATTAGGATAGGAATCGAAATAAGAGTCAAAGCTCTCGATCATCATCCAAGTCCTTAACATTCACTAGTTTATATTTATTAGTGTCTTTGCGCAAAACAGTTCTAACATTGTTTCTAACAATTTAGAACACCCATATGAAATAAGCACAAGTATATAAAACTTTGCATAATCATGTGCACAGAACATCCCATTTCATTAATAATAAAGAGTTGTATTTACAAACTAGGAGTATTTACAAATATATATACATCCTAAGAATTACATTCTCAATCAGTAATTCTAAAACTCATTGGGATTTCATGCATGATTCTCTCAAAATGTGCATTGATACTCTGCTTATCATCCGGAGGTAGATAATATCTCTGTTCTACCAAATAGTTTTTAAAAGCATTGTTTATGTACCACCCTGCCTTACGATCATAACGTTTTTGAGTTTTTAAATCAGAACTCATACTCGAAACTGCATGCTCTCTAAGATTCCTACGCACTCGATGATCATCATAATCTAATATGATTTCTAAGGCTTCACTAAAGGTGGTAATTACATCTGCTTCTATCAATGTAAGGGTTACATAATTATGTTGTCGTAGCTCTTCTGGTAGAACCTTGAGTAGGGCATGAGTAATCTCTTTCCAAATATTTTCTATCCCACCATCACTCCAAGGCCATTCAGAAACAATGAGATCCCCAAAACTTAACAACTGTTCATAAAAACTAGTGTTGAAATCCATTTGATGACCTTCTAGTTTGTTTACGAACTCAGCCAATAGCTTTTCATGATTCCTATATCCTTCAATATACTCTTCATCCATCTCAATCCTTGGAGATTGTTGACTTTCATCCTCCTCAAATGTCCCAGGTGTATACTCTTCAATAGTATTTTCCTCTATGGACATTTCATCCAACAATGGTGAATATTCCTCCACCAACATTTGTGAGTACACCTCTTGAGGATTAGAGTTATCCAATAATGGTGAATCATCTTCTACCAATGGTGGTAAAAATTCCTCCACCAGGAGTTGTGAATTCTCTTCTTGAGGATTGAAGTCATCCGATGATGGTGAATGATCTTCTACCGGTTGTGGTAAATACTCCTCCACTAACAATGGTGAGTACTCCTCTTGAGGATCGAAGTCATCTGATGATGGTGAATGATCTTCTACCGGTTGCGGTAAATACTCCTCCACCGACAATGGTGAGTACTCCTCTTGAGGATCGAAGTCATCCGATGATGGTGAATGATCTTCTACCGGTTGTGGTAAATACTCTTCCACCGACAATGGTGAGTACTCCTCTTGAGGATCGGAATCAGATGAGTTATGGTTACACATTTCCTCTATCTACAGAGAAATGAAAAACAGACACCCATTAATTAATTTGGTAGAGAAAAAAAAATTAAAAAAAAAATTCGGAGAACTTAAAAATTTATTTGGGCATATATTCAACTCCCATTGGAGTGAATAACAATCAATGGAAAAGAAGGAGAAAAAAAATTTACTCTCAAAAAAATTTTACTCTTTTTTTTTTTTTTTTTTTTTTGGCCAGAAAACTGATCGGTCGTCGGAAATGACGCCGGAAAACTGTCCTATCGCTAGAAACGACACCAGAAGAAATTGGGTCGGTGCCGGAATATGACTGGCTGGTTATGGTCGCCGGAACCGTCGTTGAAAACCGCTCCGATCACCGAAAACGATCGACGGTTTATGGGTGACATGTCTCTGCCATGTGGCAGCAGGGAATTCTTCCACGTTTCACTCCTTTATTCGCCACGTTTCAACAGCACATGCTGTTGTGCATAATCACACGCGCATAGGAGGCGCGTGTAGTCCACGCGCCACCTTCCCGGAGTCCAATGACCACCGGAAATACACCGTTCGACTCCAATTAATTTTCTTATTCCATTTATGCCCTTATTTTGGAAAAATAATTCTGGGGTGAAGTACACTCGCTGACCCAATGGCGTGTGGTACTGTTCATCGTCATCAACCTTGAACCAAAAATTTTGGAAAATTTTTATCCCCAGCCCAGTTTTCAATCGACTCGTTCTCAACCAAATTTTGCGATCGAAGTGTCTTTGGAAAGATTGGGATCTCTAGTTTCTATTGGTACCAAAATCGTAGCCTACAACGAAAAATTTGACCCTCAAACACCTACTTAAAGTTTCGGTTTTATGGCTCTATTTCTTAGTGTCCATATGCAAAATTTGAAGTTTTCATGGCATATAACACAAATAACACAATTCACATAGAATTATGAACATATCATTTGTAATTTTAATGAATTCGAACATAAAAAATGATTCTTCACATACAATTCATAAAATCGCAGTATAATACATAATTAGAATTCATTAAAAAATCTGAAGAAAAAATGACAATATCATGGCATAAAACTGAAATACGTATGCCATTTAAATCATCCAAAACAAAATGATGATTACATTCCAATAATTGATCCATAAAAAACAAAACAATGAACAGATTTCATTAGACATAAATCTGCATTTACAGGTTGTGTATATGGAACAAAAAAATTTTATGAATACATGGCATCACATATACATTGATTATATATAAATTCCGAAAATCATTAATTAATATAACATGTTATCATATACTAACAGTAGAACACAAAAAATTGTATATCATAAACACAAAAAAAAATTCTTTCCAGACTAGAAAATATTCTTTCAAGCTTTGATACCAATGATGATTGTATAACATACAAAAGCAAACGAAGAAAGAATATAGAACTTGTACCTTTCTTCGGTTCTGGATTGAATACAAGATATTTCACAAGCTAGGAAAGAGCCACCAAATTAATGGAACTCAATCTCTAATCACCGTATAAGTGTCCTCTCTTACTGTTTCTCTCTTTTCTGTATTTCACGTAATACACACACTGTTAACTTTCACTTACACACACTACTGCTTTTATAAGACACATTCCTAAAATGTCTCACATAGTGTGTTAGTGGATAGTTAGTAAAATAACTGCACAAGCAGTTATCTATAATAACTGTTACAACAGTTATTATTATTAAGTGTTGGGTTGGGCTTCATGGGCCAAGGCCATGTAATTGGGTTTGTACCCATCTAATTATCTAATTGGGTTTGGACCCATCTTGGGTGTACCCAATTAATACTAACAATTTCAGTATACCCAAACTCCTTGTTGATACTACAATCAGTATAAATCATTATATTCGGTTAACTTCATAATAATTGTACGTTGTTTGCCGGTTGGAATTATGGATACGCATTCTCCTTTCCTTTTCTATTTTTGGTTTTTTTTACACCAACAAATTTATGATTTCCGTATCTTCCCCATGTTTCTTACCTAGAAGTGATTGAGAAATACCTTTTTCATACATTGTAGCATTGCAGCAATCCTGTAAAATCCATCTTCCATTCTTAATATTGTCTGCAAAAACACAAATAAAACAATAAATTAGTTGTTGGTGATGTTACAATTATAATTATCATATCTATCATTACTCATTAATAGCAATGATCTCAATGGAGTTAGTGTTCTTCCCAGTTCCAACAGATGTTTGAGTGTAGGACCTGTCATAACTCCACTTCATCTAAGGTAGTCTCGACAAACTATAGTTATTGTTAGGGTATGATTCGTATGAATACACTATATATTTTCATAACTCCACAAAGATGTAAATTGTAATAATTGATAAGTTTTATATTAAAAAAAAAAAAAACAAATAGTCCTTAGTTAGATACCTACTGTACTAGTAATCTAGTATAGACTTTGGAGTTTTGAAAAAAAAATTAATAAGTTATAAAATAAATAAGATAAAAATGAAAATAAAAGTACGAAAAAGTATAATAGTTACTTAAGAATTAAGATTTTAAAACCTCCTTAAAATGGTTCCTCCATTAATCAGAGTTAATGGGAATAATGATACTTACATCTTTAGACTTGTAATTATGCAAAAGTGACAATTGTATCAATGACAAATAAAAAATTCATTTAAAAAAAATAGTAATTAAAACTCACCTCACTTGCAAGAAGTCGGATAACGTTTGTTTATAAAACCCGTATTTATCTGAGACTTTTTTGCACATTATCATCTCCTTTGAGTTTGCTTTCATAACAATCAAATAGTGTCCATCGTTCTATGCATTCAAATAAAAAATTAATAATAAATTAAATTGAAAATATATCACATATCCACATTAAAATAATAATAATAAATGGATCTCCTTAAAGATCCATCATCCATCGTCCATCAGTGGGCGATTGGATCATCATTTTGTTTTATATTATTTAGGGACGGAATGATTAGAGAAGGAATATTGTCGCAAATGAAAATCATGAAACTTTCTAGATTTAAGAATGTGAAATCATGTTCGAAAACATAAAAAATGTGAAATCATGCTTGAAAACGTGAAACCTCTTCAAAAATGAAGTGTTGTTGAAAAACGTTAAAACCATTTGTTTATGTAAAATATTATATAGTTAGGTGCATTAGTTAGAAGGTTAAACTACAGATGAATATTTCTATTTTAGAGATTCAACACTTTAAAATCTCCAACAAAAAAAAAATAATAATAATTAAAAAAAATCAAATTCTATAACTTGGGTTTGAACTTCCAACCATATATATATATATATTTTTAATGGAGTTCATTGAAAGAGCAAAAGATTACAGACGAGTTGGGCAATCACCTAACACCAGACTCTCCACAGATAACGGATAGTCTTCCAGCCAAACAAACTCACCCACAAAGCCAAGAGCTAACTTCACAAGACTATGAGCAACCTTATTAGATAACCTAGGAGCGAAATTAACAAAACTAAAAAAAGGCCTATCCAACAAAACCAAAATGTCATGAATAACCACCCCAATTTCAGAGCAAGGGATGGACTTAGCCGAAATTAAATTCACCACCAAAAGCTCATCTGAGTCCAAGGAGGCGAGAGTCAAACCCGTTTCCAAAGCCAACCGCAGCCCCCTTAGAATCGCAATAGCCTCCGCCACCGTCGGGGAAAGATAACAGCCTAGATTTTGACAAAGGGAAGCCATAACATTGCCAAAACAGTCCCTAATAACCATGCCCACAACAGAGGTCAATTGTCTACTGTCCAGAGCCGCATCCGTGTTAATTTTGTAGGAATTACCAACCGGGGCCTTCCACGAGACATCCACCAGAGCCATAATCGGGGGAGAAGAAACCGTTGAAACAGCCTTATGGAAGTCATTCAAGTACCGAACAGCCCACTCATGAATCTCCACAGCAGGGAACACGACAGAATTATGCACCACCTGATTTCGCCTAAGCCAAATCTTCAACCAGACCACACAGAGCAGCTCCAGCTCCACCTTCAGCAACTTCAACCACTTAATAATTCATATGCCATTTTCAAAAAACAAAAAAATTCATAAGCCTTAGCCAACTAAGCTATTCAAAACTATATATTAATATTTTGAAATATATTTTTTTTATACTTAATGTAATGGTAAAAAAAAAAAAAAAAAGGTTTTGAAATTTTGAACGAAGAAATTTAAATACACCTATCCAAAACACAAAAAAAAATAAAAATAAAAAAAAAGGTCATGAAATAAACCAAAAGCCATGTTAAATTAACTATATTGAATTTAAATAATGATAAATTAAAGATATGTGAGCATTTAAATAATGATTCATTTGTTGGGACTCAATAAACATAAGCATATACTTTTTTTTATTGGTTTAGTTGTGGCACCCTAAGTTTTTTTTAAAAAAGGGTTTAATATTTGAAATTTCGTTAAACCCTTTGTTTACAGTTGACTTTTATTTCTTTAATTGTCAGTTAAGATTTAAGTAGAAAAAGTAAAAAATATCACTATACTTTATTTGGAAAAGTCTTAATTGCACTTTTCTCCTTTAAATAATCAATTTTAAACTATTAAATAATTTAAACAAGAAAAAAAAAATTATAATAAAATTTTAAAAGAAATCAAAGAAAAATCACCTTAGAATTTGTAAACTCGTCTTGCCAAGTCCCTGCTACAAACAAACAATAAATCTACATCAATCACACGACTATCTTTCTCAAACCACACAGCATGCACATCACACTCATAGGCATTACACATCCACTGATCCACACATGTCTTCTCCTATCTAGAGATGGATCCAAAAATATTTTCTAGTGGAGCTAAGTGTTGAATAAAAATATATCTTAGATATAATGGTATGTTACATAAAAAAAAATTAATAAAACAATGTTGATTAGTTTACTAAAATATGAATAAAAATAATAGGGAATTTAGCTAACACAACCCAAATACCCTTAATACACAAGGGGCAATATGGGTTATTGTGTTCTATTTGTATCAACCCAAACACAACCCACTAATTTACACCTCTAAAAATTTATATGTGCACCCCTTAAGGATAATTTCGGATTATTAAAAATATATAAATTTGATATTGTCACTTTAATTTTTTACCCAGTCCAAACGCGATTCGTTAAAATTATCGTATCACAAGTAGAGGTGGCAATATGGGCCATGACCCGATGGCACAACACGAATACGACATGATATTTACGGATTTGAGTTATGTCCTATTGGGTTCAAGTAACTAATGAATTAACACATTAAATAAACGGGTTGTGTTTGGATTGAACCCCATCTAACCCACTACCCCATTTAACAAGATTAAGTATCAATAATAAATATATAATTTACAAATATAGAAACCCTAACCCGAATCGACACGAGAGACGAAACGAGGAGAGATCCTCTATCAATTGGTGGAGAGGGCGATTGATGAGTATATTCTTCCCAACATTGTTGTTAAGCTTTGAAATTAGATAAAACAAACAATGTAAGTTGGAAACTAGATAAAATATAATATTAATCTTTTTTATTTTTTTATTTTATAAAACAACAGTATACGAAAAAACAACAGAGAAACAACACGAAAGGAAAACTACCGCAGAGATTCTGCATCAACCATGGAGGGAAGTCAAATATAATGTGTGAGATTCTGCATCAACTAGGGAGAGAAGTTGAAAACTTTTTTAAAAACACATTCTCACCTTGCTGCAAACATTTGATGTTGAGAGTGAACTTGAAGAGGGAGCAAACGTTGATGTTAAGACTTGAAGAGGGAGGTCTCACTGTCTCAGACATCAGTTTCTGAAAATAGAGAGATAAGCTTCAAATCAGGAAAAAAAAAAAAAAGCTAAAAAGAAGGGTTTATTTTTTATTTTTTAAATTTTTTATTTGAGAAGTTAAAAGTTGAAAACTTTTCAACCTTTTCAAATGTCAAGTTCAAAAGTCTGAAAAGCTTGAAATCTAAAAAAATAAAAACTAAAAAGAAGGTGTTTTTAAAATTTTTTTTTTTTTTTATTATTTTATTTGAGAAGTTAAAAGTGTTAGGATCCGGTTAATCTCTAATTGTGGGTTTACACTTTAGATAACAATTATTTTATGGGCTGTCTAACTTAATTGGGCCAGATAAATAAGGTGCTAATTGGGCTCCGAAAATGTCTATTGGATATGGGTTGAAATGTATAGAAACCTAATGCTAATTGAATTGGGTTTAATGGGATTCCAATTTTAAGTTAGTATATAAAGATCTTTGATTCAGGTTGTGGTCCCCAAGTCCAAATCAGAAATCAAAATCTGCTCTTCTTCTTTCTTTTCCATTCAAGAGAGAATTCGAGAGCATCTTTAGAACTTTAAAGGGATTTTGGCTATGGAAGACTCCATCATTCACCACCTTGTCAACAAGGATTCATGTATGTTTTTCTCAACATGATGACTTTAGGATTCTTGATTTGGGATTCTTAATTAGGGATTTGTGTATGGAAATGTCTGGTATTTAGAAATAAAGCTTACAAGTGGTATCAGAGCCACTCATGTTGAATTGTTAAAAATGGTGTGTACATGATGTTTATTTGATCAATGCCTTCATAATTGCAATTGTTGGATATCCATGTTACTGTAGTATTTTGAAAACCGTGAGTGCATGTGAGTTTATTTGGGGTGCATTTGTTATGCGGGACGGGACAAGACAAAGTGGGACAGTTTGTTCTTATCGCATGTTTGGCGTGACATTAGTGTGGGACAAGGTGGGACAAAATTCACAAAAAAACTGTCCCATCCCAGACCCTTGGCCAAGTTGTTCCATGGCATGGGACAAGTGTCAAAATGACATATTTGCCCTTCTATTCTTCAAAAAATTACAACCATGTACCATATAAATTAAAACCCTTCCCTTCTCTCTTTCTCTTCTCTCATCTCTTTAACCCGATCTGTTATTCCAGCCAACCCTAGCTAAGACAATCGACTTCCGTTGCTGCCGCAACTCATCGCCGACACCGACGCCGACTTGGTTGCCGTTGCATGCGTACACCACCGAACCATGTATGATTTTGTTCAATTTTACTTTCGTTTGTTTTGATTTCATTTTGAAGTGGTGAGCTCGTCTCTTTTTCTCTTCAACCCAATGTTTTCTTTTGAGGTGTTTCTAGGTTTTGTTATGGTTTGCTTGTCTGTGTCTTTGGTTTTGTTTTTGCTTTGCATGTGATATTGTGATTGCTAGGGGACGTCTAGATTTGTGGGTTTTGTTTTGCTCTGCTCTGTTTTCCCGTGTGAGTGTTGATCTTGTTTTTTGTTTTGTTTTGTTTTGTTTGGTGATGCAGTCTTCACAATTGAAGTGTTGATCTTGGTTTTTTTGTTTTATTTGACTATGTATGTTATCACCAACCTAATTCACTTTAAATTTTGAAACTTTATCTGGAAAACACACTTTGACATAGTGATTGCATCTTAAATTTTTAAGCTTTTTCTTTTTGTGGTTGTAGTTTTTAGGCTTTGGTTTGTTAGATTTAGTTTTAATTTGTAATGACTTCCCTTATGACATGCATTTTGGTATTTGATCTTGCCTAGCTTGCAGCTTGAATGTTGTGGAACCCATCGAAGTATAAATTCATAGCTTTCTGTTTGTTGAGCATTCAAAATACATTTTGGTTTAATTTCTCCCAAATGTTATTGAAATTAAATATTTTTTTTGAGTGTTGACAGATTAGAATTTAGGACTGGTCAACTGAATTGAGATTGTAACCTAATTATGTTGTTGAAATCTGTTTGAATGTGTGAGACTTGTGAGTTGCACCGGAAACTGATATCAGATATATATATATATATATATATATATATATATATATATATGGTATCAAATATATATGGTATAATAATATATATATATATATATATATATATATATATATATATGGGTTAATTATTAGTGTGGTTGTAGCATAGATCTTGTTTATTCACGAAGTATATCGGCTGGAATACTCAGACTTACTTCTACCTGGAATTGTGCCGGTAGAGTATACTTGTGATACAACGCCACGTAATTATGACTGATTATATGATTTAGCTTATGAATAATAATATACGGTATCATATGTGTATATATATATATATATATATATATATATATATATATATATATATAGGCTGTAGCATAGATATATTTGGGTTAATTATTAATGTGGTTGTAGCATAGATCTTGTTTATTCACGAAGTATATCGGCTATAATACACAGGCTTACTCCTACCCGGAATTGTACCGGTAGAGTACACTTGTGATACAACGCCACGTACTTATGACTGAATATATGATTTAGCTTATGAATAATAATAATTATATACTTGGATTATAATCGTATACTTATGAACATTTGATTTTTAATTTAGGTTTAACAAGATACATGGATTAATTTGACTGAATATATGCTTGTTTTGTTTAGGTGTTGAGCTTGAGAGTATGGGTCTTGATCGTATACAAGTGATACGAGTTACAATGTATTTCGGAAATAAACCACACCAATTGCACACTTGGAATGACTTGAATGACTCTTACAAGCAAGATTTTGTGAAGGCAATTCTAGATGAATGAACTCTTTTATATGTTATTTGATAACATGTTTGAAACTTATATTTTGTTGGAATTGTGAACATGTTTATGTCACGGATTATATGTTATTATGTTCGTAAACATTTATATTAGGCTAACTTTTTTGTTGGATTATATATTAGGCTAATTTAACATATGATCCAACAAAAAAAATGATTATTTCTTAAGTGAAACTATAAGTAGATTTTTTCTTAAGTAAAGCAACCCTAAACATAGCCTAGGTCACAACAATTCCTCATAGTCTCCTGTGAAGAGAAAGAAGAGAAGTCCACCAAAGGTCCAAAACAATGGAACTTTTGGCTGATTTGGAGCCGAAAGTTATTGTAATAATGGCCGGAAATGACCACCCCACAAAAAATTATATGAAAAACAATGATAAAAACTGTAGGGCCACATTTTATCAACAAGAATCATAACAATGATAAAAACTGTAGGGCCACATTTTATCAACAAGAATCAAGGGTTAGATACTTAGATTTAAAGGTTTGTTTGAGGTTGGTGGAGAGAAAGTTTGAAAAAAAAGAAAAAAAAACACTAGGATTGGCTCACTAGTGTTGAAGGTGTGTAAATCTCTCTTCTCACACGGACGGTGCCTTCGTTGGAGACAGCGCCAGCGCCATTTGGACCAGTGCTACGCGCACTCGGGCGCGGCAACACCCTTCTAAAGGTGATATTTTAGTAATTTTTCTGTAAAAAAATTAAAAACAAAGTTTAAGTAATTCTCATTAAAAAAAAAAAAAAACCAAAGTTTCAAGTTTTTCTCTGAATTTCACGTTTTTTGTAAAAAAATAAAATAAAAATAGAAACAAAGTTCTACAGTATTTTCATAATTTGGATTACGGACAAAACTAAAATTTTACAATATGATTATTAATGGTTAAACTTTCATATGTAGGTAAAAATCATAATAATCATAACGTATATAGTTATTTTTGCTAATTTTTACTTAAAACAATGTAAAACTTTGAAATAACAAAAACGCAAAACTTTGATTTAAGAAAAAAAAAAACGTGAAACATATTTTATAATAAATTTAAAATCCATGGTGTAGAGCTGTAAGGATGACAAAATTATCCACGGATATGGATATCTGTAAAAATCCGCTTAATTCAAAAAGGGGATACATACTATTATTTTGGGGACGGAAGGGGAATATAATGGATACTATTATTCTTACTTTGCTTACTAATAAGAATTATAATATTACATAATTACAAAAAAGATATATCACTCCATACACAAGCATACAGAATATATTACAAAACTTAAATAAAGCAGAGGCTACACCTTACATGCTACAACCCAAAGGCAACTCTCTGTACAAAATCTGGCCGTCTTTTGCTAGGCATTCGAATCAGCCCTGTAATCTGGAGCTCTGTAACTGCCCTGCAAAACCGTGCTCTAAGGGAGAAAAGTTTTAAGGATATTCAAGCAAAATCATTGACTAGACATGATACAATAATGAGTTAAAAGAAGGAAAAAGAAACATTTAAGTTTTAATATCAGCCAACCTTAACATAAACTGTTTAGATTATGCATATGCACCGAAGATGTAACTATGCATATACATGATATGCTGCATCTAACATTTGAATACATTATATGCCCAGCTAGATTGCTTCAATTTCAGAAACGAAAAGCAGAAAATATGTAACATATAAGTAATTGTAGGATACTGAATTGCAGCTTCACTCAGGTTCTCAGGTTCAGTCGAATTCTTTCTTTTTTTGGATAATGGGGACTGCTTTGATTTCTGCTTCCGTTTACTTCTTGGGCAAACAACTGTTGATTTAAATGATTGGTACCAGTCATGAAGGTTGATAAGATCACCATGCTCCTGAGCTAGGTTATACCTAAACAATTTGAGGGGACGTAAATTACAAATTCCTACATTCAAGAAATTATATAGCTGTATACAACATCAAGAGAAAAATGTGAATCCTTAAAATTGGATTTGGATTTGAAAGTTTGCAGACAGCAGCTACAAAGTGTATACATGCATATGACAGACGGGGACCGATCCAGCCAGCAGTTGTAAAATGTAAACAGGAGGTAAAATAATACAGGGCAATTACAACTCATTACAAAATTCATAATATAATCACTAGGGTGCAGAGAAGATCACATTTCCATCCACATTATTAGCTTTATACGAAAAATACATACATGACTAAATGAAAGATCTTTATGCTCCCATTCTGACCTTTTTCTCTTAAAAATATGCTTTATTTTGCCATACAATGAAAAGATAATATAAGTTCATCTTTCTATGGGAAGGTTAAAGAAGGATAAAGATGTGAGAGACATAATGGCCGTAGCACAAGATTTAGGGTTTATTGTAGTATATTTTGCAAAATGTGTCGAGGTAAGAATGAATTGGAAAACATTTCCCTCCACCTAAAACAGATAAATTTCCTCTTGTTGGATTCTTTGACTAGTAAGGAAAATTCGTGAGGTTGACATACCAAAACATGAGTATGATATGCAGTGCAGTCTATCTTCATCAAGTTTTGACAAAGAATCCGACTCAAATAAGAGAAAAGAAGGGGTTTTTCTCATAGTAGGAAGCAAAAAATTGCAACAACAAAACAATTGTTCTACAGATGGTACTGTAAACCTAAATTTTACAAACTTACTGCAGCAAACTACAATGAGTCCTTTGATGGGCAAGGAAAAACAATTTGGTAAAATGCTTGATAGGGCATAAAATATAACAAAACACTTAGTTCAATAACCCTCTTTATTATAACAATTAATTGGATGAATTAAAAAAGAGCCCGACAAGAGAGGAGAGGGAAGGAGGGTGGTGACAGAGGAAGTGCGAAAGGAAAGCTAAAGAAAAATTGTACTGTTTATAAGTTCTGGAATCAGAAATCTGGTCAAATTCCTACTATCATTAACCCTTTACAAGTCCAAAAAGGTTTCAGACCACCGCTAAAATCATCCTACATGAATCATGTCACTATTTCAAACAATCCTCCACCATTCTTTTATGTCAGAAAAGTCAAGGAAATGCTTACATAATTGACGTGTCATGCATTGTTGGCAATAGGGTCTTGCCACTCCCACTGCAGCACCTACAACAAAGGATTATGTGGGATTCCAGGAGATCAACTTGAATCCTTCTTCTCGGGTCTCCAATTAAAGCCTAAAAATATTGAGAATTTATAAATTACATATTGCAAGACTCAGAGAATTCAAATCTCAATAGCATCAAAAGTGGCAGGCAAGCTACACTTCACTGCAGAAAGGAGCCACAAAAAACTAGGAAAACTTGGCATTATGAATGACCTATTATTGATTTATTCTTATAAAGCAGAGACATTTTATACACTTACATAGAGAAACGAGGATGCTATAAATTTTCAAGAAAAAATAAAACTAAATTAATGCAAAAAACTAACTTCCATGGCAAACTAAAATCCATTTGAATATTGATTTATCCTTGTCAAATATAAAGGCCATTATTGTATTCTCCAGTAAACTTTAGTGATCTTAAAATTATATATTAAATTAAAATTTTTACAAAAGACATTAGCAGAATTTTGGGAATGGTGATGTTAACTTTCATTGCCAGCTCTAAACACAGGAGGAAGTTGAACTACATGCCATTTCAATATGCAGATCCCTTATGTCAATATGTCATAGCCTTCTGCACTTTGGGCACTGAAAGTTAGCCTTTCAATATCAGATGTCTAGCCTTCTGCACTTTGGGCTTCACTGACCCATTGGCCGAGTTTGACTATCAAGTCTAGCTTGGATTGCAAATCTAAAAGAATGAAACAAACCTAGCCTTTGACCAAGTCAAATCCACAGCCTCTCTATGCAAAATTCCTAAAAACTTGTTTGACTATTTTTCAAAAATAGAATTATCATTAGTGTTTTTTTCATTAGAAAAAAGTTATACATGGTTCTTCCAAATAAACCTGGTTGTTAATTTTGTACATCATAATACTAAGGTTAAATCTCTCAAATCCGCACGTTCTAGCTATATTAATTCAGACAATTTAAACTACACAAATTCATTAGTCAGAAAGTTTCAGAGGTTTTGTATGTCAATTAACATCAGCCTTTGAACTTACCATTTTTGTGTTTTAGTAGAGATTTTTTTTTTCTGTGGATTTATAGTCCACCCCTTTTGTTCTGTTAATACAAATTTGTTAATGATAAATTATAAATAAATAAATATAGTCAGCTTACCACTATACCTACAAGTTTAAGCTTGTGGGTAGGGGTCTAAAAAATAATATTAAGCACTCTAACATACCGCCTCACATGCAAGACTAGAGGCTTGTCACATGACCATAGTCCAAATACTAACATAGGTTTAGATGCAAAACAGACACAATAAACAAACACAAACACAATCGCAAGAGGAAATTCAAACCCAACTACTTCAAGTAAAAGAGACTAAAATACATATTAACTGTTAGTCCCAACAACTTAAGCTTCACGGTAAAGGTCCAAACAAAAGTGTTTTAGAGTTCTAACAAACTCAATCAGTTAGATAACTATCAACTGCATGAAATAATAAGATTATACTGACCTAACCAATGATAAAAATGTCTGATCAAATCCTTAGCCATTTCATTAATTAATGCACCCAAATATGCAGGAATTATTAGTTAATTATATTAAGTAGTAATTTAATTTCTCTTGACAGAAAACAAGAGCCTGTGTAAGTGCATCCATGATAGTAGTTATCCTGGTGTAAGTGCATCCATGATTGTAGATAGTTCTCCTGGGATGCTTACCAATTGAAGTTTTTCGACATTCTTGAAGTAGAAAACCTCATGCAGAGGTACGCTCTCAATCGGCTGCATATAATCCCTGCTTAACAAATAAAGGACCATAAATCAGAATAATTACCAATAACTGAAGAGTATACTACGAAGATAATAGTTGGTCAGAGGACTTTTAATGTTTTCAGACTGCAGTTCAACAAACCAATGATTGCATAATTTGACAATTTCTACAATCAAAGTTGGTGGTCTAAAGCAACAAAATCTGGAATAGGGGCAGTCTGATAATATAAACAATAACCTTGAAAACGTGAACAAGGTTCGTAAACAAGTTGAAATTTGAGTTGTAAGAAGAAAGAGAAAAAGGGAAAATTTCATATACATTCCCCATCATTTGGGTTAATTACACATAACCCTAGTCTGGAACTCCTTCATGAGCATCCCCAGTGTTAACACCCATCAGTTAATAAGATTTGTGGACCATGATTGACTAGCATAATGAACAGAATACCTACTATTGATATGTATATCTAATATCCTTAAAGAAATGCTTAATTACATGATAAAAATAGTTATTACAAATTTAGGGGGGTGTATTGGATTGGGATTTAAATAGACAATTTTGGGGTGCAAGGATTTTATGGATTTGCAAGACTATTAGGTTGAACATATAACAAATTAATTGAGGGTAAAAATAACATCAACCTAGAAAAGAGAGAGGCTGCCACCTCCATGGTTGATGGAAGGTGGTCTCCAAGCAGAGGTCTTGACATTCTCCCTTCTCTTGAAGGACCTCTGTCTAGTGGAAAGGTAGCAACAGCCTCCTTTCTTCTCTTCATATGGAGAACATGGAATCCTTTTCCCTTCTCTTAATGGAATGGAGGCTGTTTCCTTTCCCCTTCTCTTGAGAGGCAAGAGGCGCTGGCCTTCATGCCCTCTTTTCTTTTCTTTTTATGTTTTATTTTTTACTTATTTAATTCATTTCATTTTACATTAAATTATATTAAAATTCATAATTATCTTCAAATATATAATTTCACCATATAGCTTTAACAATAAACCAAACAACTAACTATTCCATTAACCAAAATCTGCAAAATTACTAGATTTACATTTGATACAGATTTCTCTATATGATCCTAGACAAGTCTATTCATCTGCAAAACCTAAATCAATTATAAACCTAGGAACTGAGCTTAGACTTCAAAAATTACCAAAATCGGCCAAGAAAATGCATTAATTACAGTTAACCCTTAAAAAAAATAATCATAATTCCTAAACTATAATACTCTGAAGTAAAAACTTATTTAACTCTAAACTAATGATAATCTGATCATTCAAGCTTTCCATAACCAGAAATTATATGAACAAAATCTAATTTATCTAAAATTACAATCATGTTGACAAAGAGAGAATCCTTAGTTCTTTGGCTATATCCCTGCCAGTTTCTTATGTTAGTGCTGTTGAGAGTAGAAAATCCCAATATACAGAATAGTATGCCAAGACAAGGATTTAATGGTGTGAAAACATATCTATCATAAAATTTCTACTTAAAAGTTTGTTCTTTCAGCTATTAACTACATCTACAGCTGCTCCTCTATTTCAAAAAAAAAAAAAAAAAAAAAAAAAAAAAAAAAAAAAAACTACAACTGCTCCTCGTGGGCAGAAGAGCTCTGCCTTGGGAATTGGGATGTCCATAGAGGTGAGGGCAGAAAAGAAAAATTAGGGAAACTAATAGTGACAGCCTGTGAAACATATGGGACTATGGCTGTGATAAAATTTCACATTCATTAGAGTTGAAATTAGATGAGATTTCCAAAGAATTTAAACATAAGCCTGTGTCTTTTAACACAGGTAACAAAATAAAGCAGAACATCAGCCATCTGCCCATCATGGGAAGAATGGATCTCTATTGGGTGACTAGTAACTAGTAAGTGGTAAGAGAAAGTGATCAGACCAGACATATCTCCATTTATAATGAACAACTTGATGAAAATTATGAAAAAAATGATTTTGATAAAAGAACCTTTACTTGAATAAATAGAAATTATTGCTAAATATTTTTTGCCAGATAAAGGCTCATTGTAGGTTGCATATTCTAGCAAAATATGAAACAGTGAAGGTGCTTAAAAGATTTTGCAAGTCGACTGGACCATGAACTTATTTGTGCATATATGTATACACCAGAACTAATGCCACTATGTATAAACTAATAGAAACATGAAAAATGTAAAGCCAAAAATACTTTAATTAAGATAAAGAGTGAATGCTCCTACCTAACCATGCACTCCATTAATATAGCAGCTTTCTCATACACTGCTTTGGTGTCCTCCATATATAACTGACTCCGAGAAGCATGTCTCCTGTCACATTTAGTAATGAAAATAAAGCCAAAATCATAATGTTACAGTGAAAATTAAAACTATAAATGGTTGAGAAGTCTCTGTTAATAATAACACAATATGGCAAGGGTTTATAAACATGAGCTATGCAATAAATTTGATGTTATAATCGTAAAATCTTCCTTTCCGAAAAGAGAAGTTACAGAATTATTGTCAAATTCATGGAAAGCTGCAAGAATAAAAGTTATCTAAAATAAAAATATTGGAGCATAAGAAACAACACATCAGGAAAGTTCATTGGGGAAACTTAGCCTTCTCGTTCAAAGAGGTTGTTTTTGTAAAAGTTATACACATGACGAGGGCTCTGGTGTACTTATATCAGGCATTTAGACTTACAATAGCGATAAAGAATTAAAAGATAACTAAAGAAACTTACTTGGATATGTTAGCCATATCTTCTTTTGAACTCTTGCCATTCTCAGGTTTTAAGACGGACCTCAACTCCTTCAGTTTTTCATGGATCTTTGGCAAATAAAATCAATCACCATTAGTTTGAACATGATAAAGGGTTAAACTCATATGCTTGTAACCTAGTGTTCAAGCCAAAGGCCTACAAAAGACACTATTTAAGCATATTGCATTTGACAAGGAAATCAGAAAAGAAAATATATGATTGATCACATAAGAACAAAAACCTACTGTCCTACATGAAAGGAAAAAAAAATTGAAGCATATTACAAGTGACAAAGGATGTCAGAAAACGAAATATACGATTGATCATATAACATAAGGATAAAAACTTAACTTCTGTTTAAGCATTTATGTTGCTAACTCTGCTCACACCAGATGAAGAGGGTGTTTGGTTTATATTTATTTTATTAAAAATAAAATAAATAATGGTATTATCCGTAGAGATTTTTTATCCTTAAAAATGGTAGTAGTACAAACCTTCTAATATAGTTTAATCCTCATGACAGCCAGTCAAGCACAACAAATCTTAATTCTCAATTCTGATATTAACAGTAAAGTCAAGATCCTTAAAAATGTTTAAGACTATTGAGAAACAAAATAATTGTAAAATCTAAGTCTAGAGAAATTTTTGGGATAACAATAGCAAAACTGTCTAATTAAATCACTAAATGATGGGACAATCTAGAATAGTTTTTACTATATAAGGAAGCACAATCTAGAGCTTAAATGTTTACTGCAAGCTCAACATTGAAGTATAAAAGGAAAAAGAACAAATTAAAAGATTTTTTTTTTAAAAGAGAGAGATATTGGCGATATAGCTGTTATATACAAGGATCATTGCTGTAAGTAAAGCAGATCTCCAAACCATCAACACCTACCCCAAACTGTAATTATACCTTAATGACATCTACAGTAAGCTCTTCCCATCTCTGGAGCAACTTACACAGCTGCACTATTGGAAGATCCCTGGATAAATTAAAACTTCAGCACACCAATGACATAAAGCAAAAATAATAACCAAGTAATCAATTACAAAATAAATAAATAAAACAAAACAGATACTTATCAAGAAGGTTCTAACTTGCATGGTTATAACAACTAGTTGAGCATGTACATTCACATGGGGAAAAAAGGATATCATAAATCTTAAAATTCCTCAAGATGTTACAGTATCAATAAACCCAAAGCTGACTTTGGGACAGTTGTTGAAAAAATTATGAGCATGTATATTAAGACACAATTATTGTTAAGCATATATTTAAATACTGTATCTGATATTGCCAAATCTTTTTTCACATGCTAAGAGGAGCCAAATAAATTACTAAACTAGGTGGTAAATTATATGCTGCTCCTTTGTGATTGAATTGGCACATAATTTACGTAGCGTAATTTGCCAAATCTTATATCACTCTATGGAGGTGAAAAGTCCAGGGAGAAAATTACGGTACTCCGGAAAATCAAGGGTATAATTTTAAAAAAGTAAGAATGAAAAATGAAAACCATAGAGTGATGTAATTTAGCATAGACAAATAATCAAAAGAACGTATCATCAGGGTAAAAAAAGAAACATTTTACTTCTTGAGATATTTTAGATTTTTAGCCATTTTGGATTGAGAATAACTATTACTTACCTCACCTTGCGTACTGCCTGACCGATAAAACCACCCTTTCTAAATACAGGATATTGTTGATGGCAGCTATAATTAGAAGAAAATGGACTAGGGTCTTCCTCTAATTCCGTGCCAGTATCAATAGTCCTAAAGTTGTACAAATCTGGATCAAGTGCCTCACATAATAAGTCTAACAGTCGAATTTTATCATACTTTCCGGCTTCATAAAGGCACTGCAAAGAATTATGAGTCAAAAACAGAATGATTAGTTCATTAATATGTGATACACCTAGTTCATAGTTAGAGGCATTCAACAACCAAAAATGATAAAATAAAAGTAAGAAATTCCATTCAATATTAAAATTATGAATTTAGCATAAAGAACTTTTATTTATTTATTTTTTAAGTTCTGGTAAGAGGAAAACAATTAAGTAATCACTCAGCAAGATAATAGGTGAACTAAATGTAACCATCAAGACAAGTAGATTATATGAAACAAAAACTATGTTCGATTTGCCAGATGTTGTTAGTATGAACCAAGGGTAGTCAAGTCTAAAACTGATAAATTTTCTAAACTTTGGAGGTTTCAGTTATATCCACCAGCAGTGATTTGATGAAGGCATGGAATTTAATCATAATACATAACATTCGAGATAACATTCGAGAGAATCCTGATCAATTTGCAAGATAATAAAAGGACAGAAAGATAGGAAACAGGAAAAAGAAAAGCTAAAAAGCTAAATAATGGAACAAGTTTTATACAAATTTATAATGAGCTGAATAAACAAATCTGAAATGAAGAAAATTTATCATCATCAATAGGTTGCACAAGAAATGGCATTGCTTCAATCACAGCAGATGAAAGATAAAGGAACAAGTCAATCATTAGCAATAAGTTATAAGACAATTCAAACGAGCCACCCTACACATGAAAAAACCAAATATTGTGGACATTCTCGCTTCCTCTCTGTCCACCTCCAGTTGGCTGGTGCTTCCCTCCCCTATTGCAGTTTTACAATCCATAACTTTGGCAGATCGCTTAGCCCCATTCATCTTCGGCCTCAAAGCGCTCAACCAGTGAGTTATACTCTTTTAAGGGTGGCTTGGCTGCTTCTAGGCAAACCTACTTACTGTCTTTGCACCCTTACCCACGTTATCACTAAGTGGTCATTTAGGGGCCTGAGGCAGTGATCCGTGTTTTCTTCCCAACGATGAAGTTTATTCCACATCGTCTCACCAGTCGACCTTGACCCCAGTTATTTTGATGTCAAATATACTATTCATAGTTTGCCTTGATTTAGTACAGCTCATGCAGCATACCAAAACAAAACTTTACCCCGAGACGTGACTGTTATTCCCTAATTTCCATTCCAGACTTCATTTTACTTTATTTTCTTTCCTCTTTCTAAGAAAACAACAAGATGTTTACTTTTAAGTATAGCAAAGGATAATTGTTTGGTATTATGAGATTCAAAAGTATCACTCAAACTTATAAATCTGAATACGTGATAAAGAAAGAGAAAAGAATAGAATCGAATGCTAGTAATTACTTCAACTCCCCAAATGCATGCAATTTTGATTAATTGATTCCCAAAAGACACCAAATTAAACGAATTTTAGCCAGCATATTTAGTAGTTAGTGAACACTGATAAAACATAATAAGGGACACAGCTGGAGCCTGGAGCAAGTGAAAAAGCAAGTTAGATCTCACGTTTTCACAAAATGTGAGTCTCGTGATACTCAAATTCTTGATAATTATCTAAGAAAGTAAGAGTAACAGATTCCCTAAAACTTGATGCACTAAATCTACTTCCAATGTATTAGACCAGTTTGAAGGTACACGTTATCAACAATAACAAATCTTCTATCCAGTATGCCGATAGAAAAAATAAGTATGAGATTTAGAACAGTAATTTTTGGTGTAGTTCTTGGTCGAAATTCATCCTATCACTGCAAAGAGACTTTAACCACTCAACAAAGAAAGAGCTTAATGTATAATTAGAAGAATAATTTTATTTTTAAAAATAAAAAACAGGACTATAAACACACCAAAGATCAGTAACTTTCAAGTGAAAAGAAAAATTTTGCCTTTTACATCAATTTACTCATCATTTCTAATAGAATTTACACAAAGAAAAGATTCAGGCCTCACCAAAACCATAATGCCCCGATGTTTCTGTAATTTCTTCAATTCGGACAAACCACGAGTAAAACTTTCACCATTGTGTTCCCTTGGTTTATTCCTAACAACAAATTTCACCACCCAAGTCAGCATATTAACTTTCTCCCTCAGCTTGTTTTGGTAAACTAGAGTAACTGAAATATAGTGAAATTGTTGTATATTTGGAGTACCTTGCATAAGATGGTAAGTCAAAAGCATGCTTGAACACCATTTGCAGCAATAATCCATCTTGTAATACCTTCAACAGTAGAGCATATATTGGAGAAAAAAATAAAATAAAAGGGAATTGAAGCTTATGATACTAACTGGTATTAAATAGGATGTACGTGTGTTAAAGTAAAAATTGAATCAATTAAAAAATAGACTAGAGCTATTCACCTTAAGATTTAGGTCACTAATGTCTAATATTGTAAATGGTAAGCACAAGGAGATTAACTAATTAGCAAACTCAACATGCTTAGGATAATCAAAAACAAAACTTCTATCCTTCCTTAAAAAGAACAAAATCATAGGAACTAAATGATTTTACAACACATGAATAATGAAGTAATGTTATGAAGACCTAGGTCACTATAATAATAAAATTTCAATGTATATGGTGTGAGCATGTCTTTATTGTGCAGGGGCTTAGCATAAGGCAAAAGAGAACAACATCAATGCACTGTTGATCTTGAATGAAGGAAATTTGATATGACTCATAGATGACCAGAAAAAGGAAATACTAAAAATATAAACATAAGATAAGGAATTCTAACCTGTCCATCCTCTTCAGAAGAAAGTCCTCCAAGTATAAAGCTTAGAGGTTCCATGGAGAAATGCTGAACACATGCGATCTGAAAAATATGTTTTATAACATGACATCAACAGAAATTTAATCATGTCCTTCATGTATGTATGTAATAGAATTACCAACCTTCAGAGCTCGGATAAAAGAGGTCAAAGTTCCATCCTGTCTTGCAAAGTAGTTTCTCAGAAAAAGTGCCACTTTGTGGCTAATACTGAACCCAGAACATGGCTTCACAAGAACAGCTTCAATAACTGCATCTATTCTCTCAGTTGGAGTCCCCAATGTGAACTTACAAGGGTTCAAATGCTGAAGCACGTCAGAAGGCAGTATGTTTCTTGGGGAATCAAGAGTTGTTGCTACTCCCATTATTAAAATGACAGGAACCTTGAATACCAATTCACTTATAGAAGTAATGGAGTCAGTTACATGCAAAAACTTCATAGAGAGAGTAAACTAACAGAATCTGACATATAATAACATACATAAAATTCATGACATAAGGCATAAAATAACTTGAAACAGAGCATTCCGATGATCATTTGCTTAGACAGCAAAATTGTTATGAGAGTATTTGGTCAATGGTCAGATGACCTAGGAAAATAGTTGTTTCTCTACACTCCTTGGACTGATATTGTTTTTGACAAGTTTGCAAAGCCTTGCTATACGGGAAACACAAGAGTAAGGATGAAACTGTTTTCCAAATCTTTGATGAATTTTTAAGGTATTTGGCAATGAAACAGGATACAGCTCAGAAATGGTTTTCTAGTCCTAAGAATGGAAAAAAGTATGAATCTATAAAAGGCTTTAAAATGGATCATTTAACTATTAATTTGTGGTGTAACATGCTAATATTAAGTTAAGGATATGCTTTCATATACTGTCACTGCATTCGAGTTCTTTTCGCTTAGATAGTACGCTGGCAGTGTGTTTACTTACCGATAATTAATGGGTCAACCAACAATGTCTTTGTTCAAGGGACAAAACCAATTTATCACTAAACAGATATGCTAGTTCAAAATGGCCATGTTCAGAAATGTGTACAACAAAAATTACTGAGTACTAAGAAAATCATTCTAGTTTCCTACATATATATAATTATTATCAGGTGCGGGATCTAGTATGAATTTTTCGTGCAGGATTACGGTTTATCACCCACACTAGAAAGTGACTATATATATATATATTATTGTTAAATCTCATGAACTGCATGTTCTAGGAAGACATAAATTTCACTGATATAAACCATATTAAATTGTTTGAAGCCTCAAAGTAGGTATAAAATTAGTTTGTATATCAGTGGCTAACCATATGAAAGTGAAATTACAAAAGAACAAATAAAGGGAGATTAGCGACAGGTTATTTTGATTCCGATCGAGCTACATTACTCATTAAAATGTGTTGAAGTCAAAGAGAGATGCCTCATCTTTATTACTTTGAGTAGACCTTCTTTTCTTTTTTTTTCTAGGTACAACTTATTTGCTCCTAAATGTTCAACCTATTGTAACCAACTTCATTGAAAAATGGCATCAGTGCCGGTTTACCAAAAACGCTATACAATGCTCAATATTTTTATATGATTGTTGTATAAAGATGCACATAAAACACTGCAATGAATAAAAACATCATTTTGCCAAGATTAAACATATGTAATGAAGATATTCCCATGTGCAATACAGAAAAATTTCATGTTCAAACGTCTAACATCTACAAAACATCAACATTTGTAACTCAAGTGCTAGAGAAACCCAAAAGTTAGCATGAAAATAACTTGGATTTTCAAAGGATTAAGAAATCAAAACAAAGTTTGTGTACACAAAGAAATGGGAAAAGATAGTAACCAAATATAGCCATACAGGCAAATAATCAATAAAATAAACAAAACATATACAGAGGGTAGTGTATGGAAACATGCTCAAAGTACCTCAACATAAGGATGAAACCAGACAACACTGAACCACAACATCGCTCAATATCCTCGACAATTACAACAACTGGATTACCATAGTTTCCTTGTTCTCTATACCAAGACGCTAAGATGGATATATCTGCTGCCTGCCCAAAATTAGCATAGCAAACAAGTATAAACTATAAACTTCTTCAACTAGAAACTCAAGTTCAATTTTAAATGGAATATTTCAGCAGGAGTACTTACATCCAAAGAAGCCATTACAAATTGTCTCAATAAGCTTCTTAAACAGCCATTAATTCCACTCTTTGCCGTAAAATCCAGTGAAGAAAGGTTAGCCACATGGCATCCTTGAGATCTTAAATGCAGACCAAGCTCTTCAAATGTCAGCAGATCATCAACAAACTCCATATTTTCTGCCATTCATTACTTAATCAAAAATCCATTTGGGGGAAAAGGTGTTTGCAAAGCTTATGAAAGTATGCTCATCAAGTGTATGCAACAACATAGATCAAGCAAACATAGGATGTGCCTAGCAGATAACCGATGAAACATAAAAGGAGTTCATCCCCCATATCCAATTTTGATTACCAAGTACTTTCTCAAAACCTTAATGCAACTTTTCAATTGGAGAACTTACTACTGAGAACGAGGCCAGTGAATAGTTGTTTGGAAGAAGCATCTGTTATTATGGGAAAAGCCTGAGTTGCTTCACTAAAAGCAATTGTTCTGGACGACATGATAGTGTTGAAGGACTGATGAACCCATTGATGAATTTCATTGAAGACATTGATATTGACATCCCTCAAACATTCTGCAATCACAGAATAGTTATTATTTAGTACATATAAAACAAAGCACCATATGGTTATTGAAAAAATGAAGAAAATGCAACTGAAATTTGCTATAGAGACAAACTTTGATGGTAGACTCGATCTTTGACCAAACAATCTCAAAAGCTTCAACACGCAAGTTCACATGGCAATCATCATCACACTCTTCAATTCTCTCAGCCTCTAATTTCTTGGCATTCATTTGGAATGATGGAGATAAATCAATCCTCCTCCTGGTTTTTGCAGATCCTGTGGACTTCCTCTCTGATTTCCCAGAAGATGCTTTGTGGAGAACAAAGAATGGCTGTAAAAAAAGGAAAACAAATATGAATACAAAAAGATCCTTTGTCGATGACTAAAAAGGTAAAGAGATAAAACTAGAATAAACAAAAGAACAAATGTCACATGAAAAATATAGTGAAACTAAGAGAACAATAACATATTAACATCCACAATAAACAAAACCTCGACTGAAAATGAAAACATATCAACACATGAATCAGGATTGTCATATATTTCTTAATTTTCGCAGCAATCAAACAGAGACAATCAACCCTGAAAACTATTATATCAATTCAAAAAATTACTAAAAATCACAAATGATTGTTATTTTACTAATAATCTAACATAAACAATAACCTTCCCAAAAAAATAAATAAAGAAATCAGAAATAGAAAAATATTGAAAAAATTTGGCAATCAAGACAAAGTTGAGATGCATCAAAAGAAAATTTGGCTGATTCTCTAATTCTCAATGACGGAAAATGAAAAGAAAAAAAAGGATGTGAATAAGAAAGAGAAGGGAACAAACCTGGAGATTGTTGTCGACAGAGGCAGAAGTTGAAGGAGGCGAAGAATCGGTAGGTGTGGCAGATGGCGCCATTAGAGAGAGAGATTGGTAGAAGTTTTTTCTTCAAAGTTAGGTTTTAACCGGATTGTTTTTGGCGGGAAACGACTCTAGGGCTACAAAGACATTAACGGACTTCCGTTAAAAGCTAACGGTCAGGTTTTTGCTAACAACAAAAATAAATGAAAAAAAAAAAAAAACGATTTTGGATTTGGGTCTGATGATTAGTAAAGTAATTGATTTTTTTATTTTTATTTTTGAAGAAAAGTAATGTTATTGATTAATTGTGAACTCCTTCTTCTGAGTTCTAACCCACCCACCCACTTACCACAGGTATAGGCATTTAGTGGAGAATTTTAGAAAGCAGGCAGAAGAGCAACGGCCCAACGGTGGTGCGGCGGGAGTGTGGGACTGCAGCCGGCAGTAGACTACCGGATGGTGAGGATGATGTGCAAAGCGGATGGATTGCGTCGTGGATTTAGACGTGTCTAGTTACGATTGACCCATGGTCGATTTTCCTTTAATTTTATTAAATGTCACGTTTGAAATTAATTAAATCAAGATGGAAAGAAAGTGTTCATATTGAAAATTATGAATAGTGTGAAAACATATTTATTTATATAAATATGACATTTCTTAAAATTATCAGAGATTGATGTTTTAGGTGAAAAGATAGATCTTTCAATATTGTTGGCAAGAGATTTCTCTCACATCGATTAAAGTTAAAACTAGTTTGCGATATAAATAAGCAAGGCTCGTCTTAACTCCAGAAGATGATACGAACCACTGGGTAGAATTCATCCTTAAAACCGGCTTGTAAGGAGAGGGTGCCCAATGAGTTATATGCCATTGATTAATCCCATACTTAATCAATGTGGGATCATAACATTCCACCATGTTTCTACAACCGTTGTCCACGGTGGCCCATCTCTCCTAACTCTCCTAGTTGGGTGGCTTCACGGATCCCGCTCTCTCGGGTGGCAGCCCTCCCCAGGTCGCCTCGTCCGCGATGAACCCATTGCTCGGTATGGTGTCGGCTCTGATACCACTTGATATGAACTCATTAGGTAGAACTCATCCTTAAAAACCGGCTTGTAAGGAGAGGGTGCTCAATGAGTTATATACCATTGATTAATCCCATACTTAATCAATGTGGGATCATAACAGAAGACCACAAGAATTTGAGAACCCTTCTAAGAACAAAACCATGAGAACCACTTGGTCAAAGTAGACAATACCTAGTTGGCGACGCCTCGCCTGTACACGGGTAAAATTTTGGCGTCAAAACAATATTATGGTTGATTACAATTTACAACTATACTAATTAGTAAAATACAAGTAATACAGATAATTGTATTTTATTGTATGTACATTAATTTAAATTAATATTTATATTTCATGAACAATTTCTGGTTTTCATTTTGATTTATTTATTTTTTATTATGTGAGGGTAGTTTGGTAATTTCTGTTTACCAACGGAAAGCTTCACGCCTTCACCAGTCACCACCGTCAAGTACCATGGGTGTTCGACTGTTTGGGTAGAATAAACAAACTTCTCCGTCTGGCTGTAGAAAGGCCAAACCTCAAGGGTTCCAGTGTACTTTCCCCTTATTCTTCAATCTAAATTGGTCAACCGTAAGTCAACTACGAAATAAAATCAGCGAATCGACGGCCGAGATGTAGCAAGATTACCATCAACATCGGTTTAAATGCGTACGTCTTAACATTTTCTCACTTTCAAGCACAAAACTCATAACACGTGACACTGACCAACTCCAGTCGTTGTTTAGTAGACTGAAATCAGGCAACCAATGGCCGGTGGAGCGCACGATAGCGAGACGGCGAAGAATGATGCGCATGATTTGGAGTCCCGGATTAAGGTCGCTATGCATTCTCGCGTCTCTCACTTCAAAGAACAAGCCGAGTAAACACACCATAACTCTCTCTTCTCTCTTTGTGTGTTTGTGTTGGTGTTACTCGGTTCATAAATTCATTGAAATTCAGTTATTTACTTGTTTGATTTCAATTATTTTTTATTTTTTCTATGCCATGTATCATGTAGTTAGAAGTCTACGAAGTACAGTTCCTCTCGTGGTTACTGGTTAGGGTTTATGAAGTCTATAAAGTACAGAGTTCCTCTCGTGGTTAGGGTTTACTTCTTTTAATTGATTGGTGACTTGTATACTTGAGCTTGTTTTCTTTTGCTTTCCCATTACCAATTTATTGTTTTAGTTTGGAAGAGTGAATTAGGAAACAGGTTTTCATGTAATTCATTTTGAGTGGGATCGTCAAACATCTATTTGCTTATTTAAAATTTTCCATTAAGTAGAATTCTACTGTTATATTTGATTCTAAAACCTAATGGGATATTTATCATTTATAAGTACTTCCTCTTGTAGCCATTGGGAGTTCCATTGATGGCAAATAAAGGAACAAAAGAAGTAAAAACAAGTGTCAGACGAGTAATTTTTGTTTAACAATAAGCAATCAAGAACTACGAATAAGCCGGCAAAATGGGGAAAGAATCCCGTTTGAGTGATGGACTTTGTTCCTAAGCAAAATATAAATAAGCCAGTCTTTTGATGTCAACAAAACTGCCAACAGAACTGAGTAATATGTTAATGATATAAAAATCAGTATTGCTAGTTGAAGTATTCTCAAGGTGCATTTTAGGGTCCAATTTTATTTATTTATTATCCCAAACTATGTACTAACATAAAAGAGGAAGATTAGGATCCATAGAAGAACTCTACATAAGCCTCTAAAAATTCAAAAGTGTAACATACTGGATACCTCCCATGAAATCCCAAAAGAAAAACCTAAACAAAAATATGTATTCTTAATTAGGGCTCAAAATCATGAACTCAAAAAGCATACCACCATCAAACAATTTGACCAGATAGAAACTTAGAGACATTTCTAGAATGGAAAATATGGTGTCATCCACAAATTGATGAGTAACCAACACCTTAACCTTACCAATCGAACAAACTTCCACCATATTAGCTTGGACAGCTTTATCCAAAATTCTACTCAAACCATTAGCTATTAAAGTAAAAGGAAAAGGAGAAAATGGATCCCCTGCCCTAGACCTCTAGTTGCTTTAATTTTGCCTCTAGGTTTTCCATTAGTGAAAATGGAAAAGTTCACAGATTTTGGGCATTCCTCTATCCATCTTCTCTGCCAAATACTGAAGCCTTTTGCTTCAAAGAATTCCCAATCCACATGGTCATAGGATTTCTCCATATCTATTTTGAACACTAGTCCTTTTCTAGCCCTTCTATACTTATTATTTCATTAGCAACCAGGAAAACATCCAAAATTTGTCTTCCTGAGTCCTGACACAAAGGCCCCTAACTCATATAGCAGGGATCTATTAAGGGCTGGTCAAATCCTTGTGGTGTGTTGCTGGGATTATCAAAAGAGATGAGTGTAAATGTCAGCTGTACCCTGATAAGTTCAAGAGTGGTTTCCTTGTATGCTGAGTATGAAGTGCAGGTTGCTTGGCCAAGTGGTTTAATCAGGGTTGGCACAACAAGGGACCCAACTCTAAATCATGCTAATAAATTGGAGAACTAGGATCTTGTGGATATTTGCCTGTTGTATATACCGGAATGAAGGTTAAATTCCGATTGCTGCGGAGGCTTTGTGGGTGTTAAGAGTTGCTCACCGGTTTCTTCAAGTAATACTTGTTTATCCTCCTTGATTCCTGCTTCCTTTTTGGCTAAATATTGCTTTTCGTGAAATTGGTCTTTGCTATTTGAGTTTGCTTTTTTTTTTTTTTCCTTAAAAAGGAAAATATATTTTGAGTGTACACAACACTCCATTTTGCTCAATCAGGAATTAGTAAAAGTTATGCTGGAATAGATTTTAGTTATTTCTCTGTTTGTTGTTTAACATTGGAATCTATACCTTACGTTGAATTGTTTTGTTCAATACATTAGCTAGGATCAAGGGCAGTTTAATGATTATAACAGTTTGTTTCTAACTGCAGTTCTTTGACTTTTGAGGGGGTTCGAAGAGCGATAGAGAAGGACCTGGAGTTGGATCCATATGCACTGGATGTGCATAAGAGATTTGTAAAACAATGTTTGCTAGAGGTACCTTATTTAGCTCTCAGTACTTATATTGTACAAGTTGGTTTTGTTAGCAGCAAAATGCAAATATCCTGATGTTCATTTTGCTTTTCCTTGCCCCTAGAATTATGCTTTAACTTGTAATGAGAGTGGTTTTTATTTTTTTAGTTGCTTATTTTGTTATGTTGAATGAATGGTGATTCATATGAAGTGAAATCTAAGATAAAATCTTGGTGTGCACATGAAAAACTGATTAATAAAATAAAACTGAATAGCTTTAGAAAAAGAAAATGTTTTGAAGTTTCTGATGTAGGTAAAACACTGATGGCTGTCCCATCCTGAACATGAAATGTTTCCTGCATCTTTTTAATATTTAATATGAAGTAAAATCTAAGACAAAATCTGGGTGTGCACACGCAAAACTGATTAATAAATCAAAAAACAAAAATCATAGATTTTAGAAAAAGAATATGATGTGAAGTTTCTGATGAAGGTAAAACACTAATGGCTGTCCCCTGAACATGAAATTTTGGCTGCATCTTCTTAATATTTAACATCCAATTTGACTCCGTATGGCACATTTTCTATACACCAAAATTGTGAAGTGCTGCTCTTTAAATTATACTGTCACTTGCAATATTTTTAGCATCCATGTAAAATCAGTTCTACAAATCTTTGCATCACCCATAAAATTTAGAGGGAAGAAACTCCTGAAGCTCATAAGGTAGAATTAGGTAGACTAAAGATGAATGGATAATTGTCTTGAAGGCTCTCTTTCTTACCCTAGGTGGACTACATGTACACTCTTGTATAGGGCTGTGTTGCCACAATCTATGATTTTGTATAGGGCTCTTTTGTTCATTCTCTTTTTTCAATAAAATTTTGTTTCCTATAAAAAAAACAAAAAAGAAAACTTTGAAGGGACAATTGTCAGAATTTTGAAATTGTATTAGTCTCTTAAATACAATTGTTACTAAAGCTGTAAAGCATTACAACCATAAAGGTGTGGGGGAGAAGAAACCTTGTCCATGATGGTACTTAAAGGGTTTAGGGAACAAGGTAGCTATGATGTTTTGATTTCAAGTAGGCAGTATATGAAATCTATGTTGAATATCAAGGCAATCGATACAGTTGGAAAACTCATATCTGTTGTTGAAACGGCCTGGCATTTATGCTAATAATGCAAGATTTAGCTATCGTGTATCAATTCCCCCCTTTGGAATATATGGTTAGGAAAAGCTTATATGAGTGATTTGAGTATAATTGGAAAAGCTTGCTTGCATGAGTGGTTGTGTATGATTTGACTATTCTAAAAGCTTTCATCTGATTAGTGTATACTTCATATAATATGCTCTTTCTTGTAACTTGCATGCGATTCTTTTTAGTTGAATAATCTGATGATTAATTTTTGTTTTTAGTGGATACCGTATACTTTGTTAACAGTTTTTGAAATTGCTTGCATGTGATTATTTTTAGTTGAAGAATTTGATAATTAATTGTTGTTTTCCATAAAAATTGAATTTTAATAGTCTTATCTTTGACAGCATTATTTTGTCAACACAATATAGTACAACAATATATGCTATCATATGAAATGTTCCAGTGATAAATGGTAAAGCTTTAGAGCATTTACTCCAAAATTATCCAAAACTGTGCTCATTATCTGCGTGCTCTTATCTGTTTTTGGGATATTTGGGATAGTGAATTTTGCATGCCATCATTATTGTTAGTGATGGGACATCTAGGGTGTTTTCAAACAATAATACTACACCATAAAATTCTTAAGAATAATTTTAAACATCATTCTCATTGTTATTGTCATTTGTCACAAACATTTAATCATTTTATCATCATCGCCGTCGTCATCATCAAATTAGACTTTCCATGCTTACTTGGATTCTCTTTCGTGGGTTCTGATTGTCAATAAAAGCTGCATAAAACATTATTTAATTTTTAGTCACTTGTAATTTGATCAATCAAAATGCTAGTGCTTGGCCTTGGACGGTGCTGATGATGACAATGCCTCAAAGAATACTGGGGAGACTACTGAACAAAATGTTTCTACACCCGAAGGAGCTAAAACATCTGAAGGACATCAGTCAACAAAAGATGTAAAGGAACCTTGCTCTGAAGATGCGGAGAAACCAGAAGACTCACCTGTATTGGGCCTTCTGACAGGGCACAAAACGACAAAATCTGAAAATGAGGAAAGTGAAGGCGATTTAAGTAAAGAACTTCCAAGTGAGAGCATTATAAAGAAGGCTATCAGGAAAAGAGCTGCTTACGTCAAAGCTAATTCTGAGTATGCTACTTACTAAATTGTCATTAACGGACTGCTAATACTATTATATAGCTGCTTTTCTTGTTTTTTGAATGCTTATTGCTTTTTCTTTTGCTTATTATATTATAAATATAAAGATACTTTTATCTGTTCGTTTCTGTGATTGAAACAAATACCCATTACTTGCTTTATTTCAGGGAAGTTACAATGGCTGGGCTTCGTCGACTTTTGGAGGAGGATCTTAAACTTGTTAAGTATGCTCTTGATCCACGTAAGAAATTCATTACCGAAGCTTTAGAAGAGGTGAGTTGTCAAAGAAGCATCATTCATCTTTTGAAGGTACAGTGTTCAGGCTACCTTTGCTATAACTATTTCTGTTATTCGTCAGGTATTGCAATCTGGTGAAGTTTTGGAACCTCTGGCTGTGGACAAGAAGAAAAAACTTAAGAAAACTTCCTCCAGCAAAGCATTGAAAAAAGTCAGTAGTGAAGGAAGCTCTGATTCATCAGACGGTGAGACTGGAGAGGAGGAAGAAGTAAAATCTAAAAAGAAAATTGCTTCAAAAAGAAAGATACAGAATTCTGAAGGGCTAAAAAAACGAAAAAGACCTGAAAAGGAGACAAAGGTATCTAGCAAGAAGCAGATCAAGGCTGCAAAAATGGAGTCTGAAGGCAATAGTGATGCAGAAGACAGTGGAATTGTCTCTGAAGATGGCCACTCACAATCATCTGCTGACAAACCTGCAAAGGTCTTCTGTTTTGTTTCTCCAAGATTTCCCCAAAATCTAGAAGGCTGATCATATTAAATATTTTTAATTTATCTTATTTCCTAGTGCAGAAAAAAGAAGTTGCAACTCCAGCATATGGAAAACGTGTGGAGCATCTAAAAACAGTAATCAAATCATGCGGGATGAGGTTTTACTTTTACTCATTGTTCATGAGCATAGATTTTTTTCTAGATTGATGCGTTCACATTGTTTATTTCATTTGCAGCGTTCCTCCCTCTGTTTACAAGAAAGTCAAGCAGGCACCCGAGAATAAGCGCGAGTCTCAACTAATAAAGGAATTGGAGAATATACTTTCTAGGGAAGGATTGTCTTCAAATCCTTCTGAAAAAGGTGGGCATTGCAATTATATATCTAGCCTGTATAAAAATTGTTAATAAGTAGTATATTGTTTGCAGAGATATTCATAAAGGTAATGAGTTGTTAACCATCCTCCACACCTATTTACTTTTACTGATCTGCAGAGACAAGCCAAGTAATGAGAGAAAAAGCACAGATCCTTGCATTAATATCTATACTTCGTTATACCTGAAAACTGAGCAGATATTCCTGAAAAGAATGAAAAGATTAACGTTGTTTTAAAGATTAATTTTTTGCAGTTATGGAATCTGCTGGTTTCGTCTTTCTAATTTTCCTTCATAAAAGGATCAAACTTGATCTTCCCAATGAAAGAGTTTTATTTATTTATTTATTTATTTTTTTATTGGGAAGATGTTGGGGTAGTCGGTTTTCTTTCTTGCCAGTTGATGGGTGCTCCTCTCTTCAACTCCTTGACCAAGAGTGTAAAATGGAATAAAATAAATGAACAAACCTTATTGTCTTCTCCTCATAGTGATGTGTGAATTTGTTCATATTCACACTTTACCCATCTTTCATGGGAAAACTTATGGGTCTTTAGGTAATCTGTTTTCTAGGATTGAGAATTTTTTCAACTGTAGAAGCAAATTCATTTAATTAAGCGTTAATTGACATGGGAGATAATTCTATGACATTGTAACATATAATTAAATGATCATTGTATATCATTCTTTTTGGAAGTTGGTTGTCATTTGTCATTTGTCAATGCACCTTTTTGAGTCTTATAGAATGGTCCCAGCTTAATTATGTGTTTGCAGAAGACATTCTCACATCTGTGCATCTAGTTTGATGCATTAATGCCGACAACTTGTTTGTGTTTTCTCCTCAGAAATCAAAGAAGTCAAAAAGAAGAAGGAAAGAGCAAAAGAACTTGAGGGCATTGACATGAATAACATTGTATCAAGTTCACGTAGAAGGACAACAACCAGTTTTGTAGTTCCTCCAAAGCCCAAAGTACCAGATGAAAGTGATAGTGGAGATTCGGAAGATACTGACAATGAGGATGAGGACAGCGATGACGATGATGAGGATAATGATGCTGACAAAGGTAATGATGACGACGATGATGAGAACCAGAGTGAAGAGTTAAATGGGGGTAAGTTTTTAAGGGTATTTTATGTACCCTTTATTCCTAATTGTTGCCTACATTATGAGCTACTGACTATCAATACCCCCCAGTGTTTAAGAAGACTTGGATTTTGTGAATACTTGTGCTTGTACCGTGTTACTCATTCACATGTTTAGTTTTAGCATCCATGTTTGCTGAAGTTGTATGCTCACCTAATAAGTATTTTAAGATCATAATTAGGCTGTATTTGATGTATCCTGATACTTAATGATCATGGATTCTGGCATGATTTGTGTGGTTGATAGCAACAATATTGTAGTATATGCCTTTAGTCAAGATTAATAGATTTTGATCATTTTACACATTGGAAGAATCAAAAGACAAAGGTATTTGGAGTAGATCTGGTATGGAATTCTTTGGCAACTCTCCGTAATTGGATATTGTACAATCTTGATCTGCATAACACACAGCATACATGTTGGTAGCAAAAGGTCAATGTCCCTGAAACCAGAATAACGATTAAAGTGCTCACATCCGTACTTTTGGGAGTGGTATATGGTCTGAATGTCTGATTCCAATTTGTGTATAGATATAGATTTCTTCTTTTTGGATTGTAAAGCCCCTATGTGGACTATTGGTTCACTTATTTTCTTTTAACAAAATTTTTAGTTTCTTCTGGGAAAAAAAAAAAAATGGTGCCCGCATCTCTACTATGTGGATGATCACATAGTAAAGCTATTTTTTTCTTAAACACATAGTAAAGCTATTGAGTAGAGAAACTTGGATTATTTTAATAGTGCTGCAGCCTTCATAGTTGTGATGATATCTGAGTATGTGTTGGGAATGTCCTACGAGATATCATTTGTCGAAGAGCATTGTACGTTAGGTTGCATATTCTTTAAGCTTCTGTGTGCATTACCTAACATGATCTCTACTTGCCTTTGCAGAGAATGATGAAGACAGTGATTGAATCCAAGGGACTTTTAAGAAGAGCTTTAATCGGTAGAGGATGATAATGTATTAAGAGTTCCATTCTATTTATTTTAGTTTTATGCTATTTTGTTTTGGGTGGGAATAGGTGACCCCTTAGATTGGAGAATGTGGCTAAGCTATGCCCGATAGGAATTTTAGTGATTTTTTGGGCATCATCTCCGAGGGAAGTGGAGTATATTCAAGCCTATAGATTTTATACATGTAAAATAGGCTCAGTTTCATTTAGGGTTTTCACCCCACCAGTGGCAGTAAGAAATTGCTGTTCTTATTAGTACATCAATTTATAAATCTATTTAGTATGCAGTGTGTGAAATTGTGAGCTTGGAAATGGCTGCATATTGATTCTTGAGAAATTCTCTTTAGTTTTTTGTTATATGTTTTGAAATTCGACACCGATCAGGTTAGAGAGGTCTACCGGGACTTGTTGATATCAATTATCACTGTGTGTGACCCAATATTTATTTCCACAATAATGGGATAATTACACACATACGTTGGTAAATACGATGAGAATTGAACTCTTAACATAAATGTAAAAGGAGAGGTAATATCACATAACCAAAAGTAAACGTGCTACGATATGAACTTAATGGGTTTAAGCTCAGTTAATCTTCAAAATAAAATGGAATCTCTTTATTACACAAAGTTTTTCTGAACTAAATGGGTTTAAGCTCAGTTAATCTTCAAAATAAAATGGAATCTCTTTATTACATAAAGTGTCTCTGAACTATTGATTACCGGTTGACCACCGTTAATCAGTAACTGCAGAAGTCATTTCGTCTTGAGTGTTGATGGCAGTGGAGTTCCCTCCATCTCCGATGGACTTCCGATATATGGAAGAATTTTCAAATTAAACCGTGAAACAATAGATATGGTCAGTGTATTAATATTCACCATGGAACACTAGTTTATGCGAGCTCACCGGTAACAAATAATGGGTTTATGTGAGCTCACCAGTAACAAATAATGGAGTAGATGGTATGGAAAATGGATTGTAAATTCAATCAAATGGGAGATTACTTCACTAAAAGCTCCTACAACGAGCATCAACCTTGGTAGTTATCAAATCACGACGAGGTTAGCTCGACTCTGAAAGAATGCGCCTGACTTCATTTGCGAGATCAATTACATGAGTGTCTTTACATCCTGAGCATTAAAAAAATAGGTTTTTCCAAGTAAGCGAAACAAATATAACTGGGATTCTAGCAATAAGTACATTCAATGGGTCCTGAAATAAACTTACCGAGTTCAAGAAGCGCCTTTTCAAGTTGGAAGAGGTAGTCTCTGTTGGGTCCTGAGGGACCTTCAGCATGAATGATTTGTCTGTAAATTGATATAAATATTCTTGTAAAAAAAAATTCATCCCGCAACAAACATTTACTAGAATTATATATCTTGAAAAATGAGAACAGTAAATATACCATAAGTGCAAAAAAAATATTTTCAAGGAAGTCTATTACTGAGATTCAGGATCGTCATAGCATTCAATACCATAGCTAACAGACAAGGAGCATGTAACAGCGTAATGTTATAAAGTGAATAATTAGAAAGTACATACTTGGCAATCTCTTCAAGAGATGCAGGCCCCAAATAGTTCTTGTTGAGCTTCTTGTCTGGAGATGCTATGTATCTAAAGAATTAAGTTGTTGATTTAATCCGGTTAATTTTGAGAAATTTAAAATGTAACATCAGATATATAGTACATGGTGTTTTTTGCTACTTACACCATTACTCCGGAAATGGCTGGACTTGCAGCCATAGGCTCCTGAAACAAATTTTTGTAGATATTACACTACTGATAGAACATAAAATATGTTTGAATTTAAATTTTACAAATATTTTAGCATTTGTAACTCACAGTGAAAAAATCAAGATAAGCTTTTTTGTCATACTGTTTCTCCCTCACTTCTAAATGCTGGGTGACGCCATTCAAAACAATGGGAAGAGATATTAGTTGAGACAACAAATAGATACAACCTAGAGTTAAATAAAAGATATAATATAAAATAAACTAATAACCGAGTAATGCTACAAACTCTTCTATACTGCTTATCGGCAACTAGAAATATTATTGCACAGGTTAGGAGAATCAGAAATGACTATTCATTCACGTCTAATGCAAATCAAAGTTCGAAGTTCAAAGTTCAAAGTTCAAAAAAAAAAAAAAAAAAACCTTTAAAATCAAATGTGGAACTCATTCTGCAATGAGCAGCTTAGAAGGATGAACATAAATGCTTCCTGAGGATCTTAGGCTATGAGAGATGTGAGTTAAAATACAATATTAGTTCAATTGGAATAACTTCATGTAAAATTATGGAATCACTTGTTCACCATTCACAAAAGAGGAGATAATATGCAAAATGTATAAAACACTTCTTGGAGTCAAACTATACAATAAAATAACATGGGTTCAGAAGCTTCGTATTAAATGAGGGCTTTTACTCCTATGTCATTAGGTGAGTCAATACTAAGAGCGATATCTTGTTCATAACCATATCTTACATTCCTCAATGACAGAGGAGGCCTTTAATCAGGCAATTATAAGATCTTTTTGACTTGGCAACCGAGGAACTATAATTCACTAGGTTGAAGCAAAATAAAGTAGAAGAGACAAGAACTGTAAATTGATTTAATAAAAACAAAGAAGCTGGAAACTAGGACCTTGTATTGATGAAAATTCTACTAAAATCATTAGCATTACAAGAGAAAAATTCATTAAGAAACTTCTATCAAATCACTATCATCTTAAGGAAGAACTACGCTGCAATGAATGCAAAGAATTCCTGAATTACATCTACTCCTAGATTAAAAGCTTAAAAGGGCTAAAACTAAGTTATGATGATATTGTTAATTTGTCATGTATTGAGGCCCTCAACAGAATGGCTTCATGACTTTCCACAGAACCATAGAACTAGTTAACTACCAGTCAACAACACCTCTTAACCACCTGCTCCCCCACCACCACCCAAAATTTGATTTTGAGAGCAAACAATGGTATTTAATTAATAGAGTGGTTTACTTAATGGATCATACCGTTAGTGCAGTTTCTCTGTCTTCTTTCTTGGAAACCTTGTATGCAATTCCCCACTATGACCTCGCAAACCAAAGAACTATCAGCTTCACATATTGATCTCATTTGACAATCTCATGTCTTTTTTAAGAACTTATAACTCACGTAACAATATTGATAATATATATATATATATATATATATATATATAAATATATGTTGATAAGCTTCATATAGAGATCCTTAACAGATAGATATACAAACTTTCTATTTCTTGCATGAATTTATGACACTGCTTGATACCAGTCTCCTGCTGCAAGTTCAAATTCATTAGATTACAATTTATTACGATTTATGAGTAACTTTGATGTTGCAAATACATTTTTTTTTGTTCAGTCACAATGTAAGAACTCTAAACTTGCAAACTATAGCCATAATCAATTTTATTAATTGATAAATATTTAAATCTTGATTCAATCTTCATTGCACATATAAATGATCCTCTGAATCTCTGATTAAGTAATTAGTACTCCACACTCCAAACTCCAAACTCCAAACTCAGAGCAATCCATTGTAAGTTATCTTATACAGTTGGAATATATATACATATAAAAGAAAAGATAAATAGGTATTCATGATGTTGCCCAAAATGATAACTGTACTTACACAAACTTCATCTTCAGCAGGTTCCAATGTGACTGTTCTTCCTGGATACTCTGGTGTGCCTCTGTGGTCTGTGCTGCCTATTCACAATAAAGCACATGTAAACACAAATTCAACAACAAAATACATAATATTAATAAAGGATAATATACCTTGGTAGAAGACACGGCGATATCCTTTGATGAATCCAACAAGGCGATCATCATATTCAAACCCAGCTTTCCATATTAGAGACCCGTAACCAAATACCCACATCACCATTTTACCCACTTGTGCCTTTTTCAGCTCTTTTAGTTCATGTGTCGTCTGATCTCTCTCTCTCTCTCTCTCTCTCTCTCTCTCTCAATTGGATGATAAAAGAGAGAGAGCTAAGTGATCGATGTTTGCTGCTAACATCACCACCATTTATTTATTTTATTTCTATTTGTTTTTTGTTTTTTTGTTTTTTTTTTTGTTTTGTTTTGTTTTTTCCATTATTATTGTTTCTAAATAAACCCGCTGAAATGAACAGATTTTCTAGTAAGTTTTTGTGTTCTTAGACTCTTGTGAAATGGTGTTGGTTGGTTGTGTTAAAGAAAAGCATTAGTTGCACCCCTCACAAACCATATGCACACACCAAAATTAATATATTTTTGAAAGAGTAATGCTGTAACTCAAAATTCAACTAAAATAATGTGGTAAGTGAATTGTCATCATCACACATATCATGAGATTATGTGGTAAATAACATGGTAACAAATCATTTGCTACATCATTTGAGTTGTTTAGCATTAGTGTTTTGAAAATCCAATAACAAGTAAAAGAGTAATGCTACTTTATCAAAATTTGGTACCCAAATCTGGTGCTCAAATGATGTGACATCAGTATAATCCATTCATTTAAATCGTATTAGATTTGTATGATTTAAACGAATGGATTATAGTGATGCATCATTTGGTGTTTGGCATTAGATTTCGACACCAAATTTGAGTAAAGCAGCATTACTCTAGTAAAATTACCAAGAAGATTAAATAGTTTGTAAGTACACCCATTAACTATTGTAATATTTCCAAAAATAAATAAATTATTAATTAGTTTTCTATTTTAATCTTTTGTGAAAATTAAAAGTTTCCTATAATGATTTGATATATCATTAAAAAATCTTTATATTTTATTAAACTCTAGATTCTCTTTTAAATACTAATTTCGAATATATTTTCAATTTCTTTTTAGAAAATCCAAATTGATTGCTAAGTATGGAGAATGCATCAAAATCGTCCATAGTTCGTTGTGAAAAAGTAAGTTTTAAATTAATTTTTATAAGAAGAACAAAATCATTATACGTTGTTTTCTCTATAATATCAGTATATTTTATTTTCCTTATCAATATTAATTGTTCTTCAATTTCATCAAACACTTTTTTACTTCCAAATCGATTGGGACATGAACCTTGCATCCCTACGATTTTCACAAGCATAAAATGGATCAATGATCGGAAAAACCTCAAATTAGAGTGATTTTGTGGACAAAAAAAACAATCAAGAAGAAATGAAGAGAGTTGCTTGACAATAGGAGAGAAAAAAATAATAAAAAATGGAGTCTAATTTTGTGGAATATGTGAGATGTTTATGCCAAGGTCGACATAGACCAACATGGTTTGGAGATTTGAGACGTTGTAGAGGTCGACGTAGACCAACGTGGTATGCGAGAGTGTTTTATCGCGTGATTAAAGGCCTTTTTTGTATAGATGTATACTTAAAAATTAGTAATTACAGAGTGCTTTCAGATCTAATTGGCTGACTAAAAAAATTCTCCCTTGGAATTTTGTATGAAAGTATGTATCAACATATCATTTTCTGATTTTTTGTTGTTGTTAATTATTTTACAGGTTTGATTTCTTGCTAAGAATAAATTGATAAAGTTTTAAAGCAACCTAATGCCTCATTTAAGTGCATTGAAATTGATAAGATTAAAAACTTTGGATGCGGTATGGGATACCATAATGGAAAAAATGTTGAAATTAAGTTCATATCCGTAGGTAAAAGCTATTATTCCTTTGCGTTCTTTTTATAAATTTTCTATCGGTAAAATCTTTGTTCATTTTATGAATTTAATGTTAGCGAACAAACGTCACTGCACGTGCAGAAGCGTTGCCGGATAGAACACAAACAAACACAATAACAAAGAAAAGATAAGATGAAGAGAGGTAATTTAAATCCAATCACACATAACACAAGAATTTACGTGGAAACCCAAATTAGGGAAAAAACCACGGTCGTCGGGATGACAAGAGAAAGTTCCAATATGTAGTAAATTATTACAACCACACACTCATGATCTCTCTCTAAATAATACCCCAAACCCAATTACACCCAATGCTCACTTTGAGATCTCTCTAGTATTTGCTATTTTGCTCCACACTAACAACCTAGTTATTAGGGTCTATTTATATGAATTACAGGGAGTTTAGGCTAAAAGGAAATCCTACTCCTATACGTATATGAATTACTTGTTCCACATAAATACTATTTCCTATTTATGACAAGTCTTCTTTTAAGGAGAAATCCTTTTCCTATTAGAACTTCTAGAAGCAACATATTTCCTCTTCCATGAATATTTCCTGATTTAACGCATGCTTGTGATTGACTACGATTTATGTTGCAGTTGGCCACCCGCTTCCTAAACCGTGTTGAACTTGACCACTTAGAAAATCGTGATCCATGCGCCACATCATCTTCTACTGTTCGTCATGTCCTCCAAGCCTCCCTCAAACATAACCTCATACTCCCAAACACTCTCATGTCTTTAGGAAGTCTTTATATTGATAAATCGTGTTTGGTAACCATTGGAGAATTCAAGCCATATCCAACATTTAAGTTGTAGAGTTCAGTGCAAATGAATTTGCAATTTTTGTTTTTGCATAAAATCTGAAGACAAAAAAATAGCTTGTGTTTGATTGCTCTATAAATGTACAACTGATGTTTGATTTTAATGAGTTAAGAGCGAGTGTTGTATCTTGTGATTAAAGGTCCTTTTTGTATGAATCTTCTTAATACTAATGGTTAGAGAGTGCTTCAAATGACTAAAAAAAATCTCTATTACAATTTTTTTATGAAAGTATATAACATCGTATTATTTTCTGATTTTTGTTGTTATTTTATAGGTTTGATTGAAAAACCTAGAAATGTTGGATGCGGTCCATGATACAACGCTGAAAAGGGGGTTAGTCTGGGATATGACGCTGAAAAATGGTTGAACTAAGAAGGAAGATGATGTTGGATATGGCTTGAATTACCAAATGGATATCAAACAATAATTTACCAATGCGGAGACTTCCTAGAGACGTGAGAGCATTTGGGAGTATGAGGTTATGTTTGAGGGAGGCTTGGAGGACGAAACGAACTGGAGAAGCAAAGAACAGCTCAAACCGTTGCCGAGCCGCTGTGGCTTTGGCAGCGGTCATGGTAGCGGTAGGACACCGCTGCTAATTTCTTGGCAGCGCTTTGGCAACGGTCCAATTCCAGTATTACACACTGCGGTTGGCGCTGTGGCTTTCGCAGCGGCCATGGCAGCGGTCGACAGGGATGAAGCGCATGGATCACGGTTTTCTGAGTGGTTGAGTTCAACACGGTTTAGGAAGCGGGTGGCCAACTGCAACTTGAATCGTAGTCAATCACAAGCATGCGTTGAATCAGGAAATATTCATGGAAGAGGAAATATGTTGTTTCTTGAAGTTCGAATAGGAAAAGGATTTCTCCTTGAAAGAAGACTTGTCTTAAATAGGAAATAGTATTTATGTGGAACAAGTATTCTTATATGACTAGGAGATAGATTTCCTTGTTAGTTTAAACTCCCTGTAATTCATATAAATAGACCCTAATAACTAGGTTATTAGGTGTGGAGCAAAATAGCAAATACTAGAGAGATCTCAAAGTGAGCATTGGGTGTAATTGGGTTTGGGGTATTATTTAGAGAGAGATCCTGAGTGTGTGGTTGTAACAATTTACTACATATTGGAACTTTCTCTTGTCGTCCTGACGGCCGTGATTTTTTCCTTGATTTGGGTATCCACGTAAAATTCTCGTGTTATGTGTGATTGGATTTAAATTCCTCTTCATCTTATCTTTTCTTTGTTATTGTGTTTGTTTGTGTTCTATCCGGCAACGCTTCCGTGCGCTTAGTGACGATTTATTCGCTAACAGATGAGGATTCATTAAGACATGGGAAGTTGGGAAATGTGGTAGTAGAGCACAGATTGCCCAACAAAAAAATAATTGAGGAGGAGGAAGTGTAAGGAGCCTTAAATTTGGAGTTTATAGAAAATCATTTAACTAGCATACGGAGGAGATTTATTGAAGTGTATAAATCATCAAAACTGACCAATTTCACTTGCCCGCTTATTTGCACTTGTTTAAAAAGTCGTTTGAGGGTTAGAATCTTCTTGAAAATCCTTGTTATAAGTTGGAGTTAATGTCTAGATGGAAGAGCCTGCTATATTCAAATGGTGTTCATGAAGAATGGGACATGTTAGCGCCATATACAAAGTTAATTAGAGAAGCCATTTCACCTATTATGAATAATACATTTTGCAAAAATAGAAATGGATAGGGTGCCAGAGATGTTGATGCAATGGTTAAAGTTTTAGACCTATGGGAGAAGGTGTTAACGTTTTCGATTATGTACCAAATGTTAGATATTGTTCGGTCAAAACCGACAACTAACTCATATAAAAAGTGTGTCACCCTATGTACGACACTTGGGACAAAGAGCATAAAACTTCTTTTCTATCTTTTCACACAACCAAGATGTTAGGAAATATGTGAGATGGTTAATTATGTCAAGGTCGATATAGACCAACATGGTATGGAGATTTGAGATGGTTGTCGAAGTTGACATAGACTAGCATGGTATGCGAGAGAGTTTTTTATCTTTTGATTAAATGACTTTTTTGGATAGACGTTACTTGGTTTGAATTTAATGAGTTAAGAGAGATTGTTTTATTTTCTGATTAAAGGATTTTTTTTTTTGAATATTTTTAAAATCTATTAGGTTGACTAAAAAAATTATCTATTAGAATTTTTGTATGAAAGCATATATAGATTTGAATCAAGGAGAATAAATAATATTACTGGAAAGCTGTGGAGTCTTTATGGGTGTTAGGAGTTGCTCACCGGTTTCTTCAAGTAATACTTGTTTATTCTCCTTGATCCCTACTTCTTTTTTGGTTAAATATTGCTTTTCGTGAAATTGGTCATTGCTATTTGAGTTTGCATTTTTTTTTTCCTTAAAAAGAAAATATATTTTGAGTGTACACAGTACTTTATTTCGCTCAATTAGGAATTAGTAAAAGTTATGGTGATATATATTTTAGTTATTTCTTTATTTGTTGTTTAACATTGGAATCTATACCTTAAGTTGAATTGTTTGTTCAATATATTAGCTAGGATCAACATGGTATGAAGATTTGATACGGTTGTTGAAGTCGACATAGACCAACATGGTATGCGAGAGAGTGTTTTATCTTTTGATTAAAGGACTTTTTTTTTTTTTTTTTTTTTTTTTTTTTTTTTTTTTTTGCATAGATGTATATTTGGTTTGAATTTAATGAGTTAAGAGAGATATATTGTTTTAACTTCTGATTGAAGGATATTTTTTTTAAAAATATTTTTAAAATCTATTAGGCTGACTAAAAAAATTCTCTATTAGAATTTTTGTATGAAAGTATATATCAGTACATCATTTTTTGATATTTTGTTGTTGTTATTTTATAGGTTTGATATCTTGCTAAGAATAAATTGATAAAGTTTTAAAGCAACCTAATGCCCCATCTAAGTGCATTGAAATTGATAAGACTCAAAACTTTGGATGCGTTCTAAGATACAATAATGGAAAAATGTTTGAAATTAAGTTCATATCTGCAGGTAAAAGCTATTATTCCTTTGTAATCTTTTTATAAATTTCTATCAATGAAATCTTTGTTTATTTTATGAATTTAAGTTGTAGAGTTTAGTGCAAATGAATTTGCAATTTTTTTTTTTTTTTTTTTTTTTTTTTTGTAGAAAATCTGAAGGTTAAAAAAAAAAAGCTTGTGTTTGATTGCTCTATAAATGTATAACTGGTGTTTGAATTTAATTAGTTGACAGCGAGTGTTGTATCTTGTGATTAAAGATCTTTTTTGTATGAATATTCTTAAATCTAGTGATTAAAGAGTGCTTCAAATGACTAAAAAAATTATAAAAAAATCTCTCTTATATTTTTTTTTTTGAAAGTATATAACATCATATCATTTTCTGATTTTGTTGTTATTATTTTATTGGTTTGATTGAAAAACCTAGAAATGTTGGATGCGATCCAAGATACAATGCTGAAAAGGGGGCTGGTATGGAATATGACTTTGAAAAGGGGTTGAACCAAGAAGGAAGATGAGGATTCATTAAGACATGAGAAGTTGGGAAATGTAGTAGTGGAGCACAGATTGCACAACATAAAAATAATTGAGGAGGAGGAAGTGTAAGAAACCTTAATGTAAGGTTCATGATTTGTATTGGCTTGATTTCATTGCAAAACGCTCTATATTTGTATTAGTTGTTGCTTAGGATGTTCTTGGAAGAAAAAAAGCTTAAAAGGTGAAGAGCAATGTCTAGTGCAAATGTTGTCTTCAAGAGGTGAAAGCGTCAAAGGTATACTTCGACTTCGATCCTCTTGCAAGGCGTTAGCGTACACACACACAATTCATACATGTGTGTCCCTGCATCGTAGTTCAAACATTTGGTATAACACATTCACACACTTTTTAGTATGCTCATGCATTGGTCTCTTATAGACAAACATTGTAGAATTGCATGCTTCGTGACTATCTCTTTGATATGGCATGCTTGTGTGAATTTGTGTTTGTTTGTTTATGTATTTTGTATTTTGGACTTGAATATGTTCTTATTTGATTCCTTATTGAGTTCCGATCGTTTCGGTTACTCATTCATAAGGTTTCGAGTCCAAACGATGTAGCTACGTTACTTTTCGTTCTCATTCATTGAGTTGACTTCATCGTCGTTTTTCGAGATGATTTCTCAACCATTTTTCAAAGTTGTGTAGTCATCGTCGTGCGTGAGGGAGTCATGGTTCGTAATTCGAAAACAGATTCAAAATCGGAGTTCAGATGCCTAAGATACGGCTGAAGAACGTGAGGGAGCGCGCGAGAGGCGAAAGTGGACAAGAGGCCACGTGTGGCCCAAGCCGTGTGGGAGCTGTGGGCCACACGGGGCCAGAGGGCCCCATGGCCAGAGAGGTCCTCTGGCCCCGTGTGGCCCACGCGCCCTCCACGGGCTAGGGTGATGTGGCCATGCTTGATTGGTCGTTTTTGCCTTCTCTCTCCTCCATTTAATCCTTTCTCCTTCCCTCCAAACATTTGAAGATTTTCAAGAACACTTTCAAAAATTCTGCAGAAATTCTTCAAGTTTTTAGTTTTAGTATTTTGATCATAACTTTCTCATACGAACTCGAAATCAATTGATCCAAAAGCCAAAATTATTGGTCTTGATGAGAGCTATAAACCCCAAGCATTTCTAGAGGTATCTGACTTTGCCATTCTTCCCAGTAGCTTGATCTTCAGTACGTGGTCAAGGTTGTTTTGTTCAACTTCTTCTTTTTCATTTCATCTTTGATCATCTCTTTGATTCTTACTATTTGATTGATGAAATATGTTGAGAAGGATGTTAGATCATATGCTAGGGGTGTTTGATCATTTGTCAATTGAGTTTTAGCTTTGTGATTTCTCTTGAACATATATGTGCTAAACTTGATTTTGTTTGAAATTGATTCTAGAAAATGTATATATGATGTGCCTCATGTTATTTTCTAGGTTTAATTTTATGATCTAAGAACTAGGGTTTTAGTGTGATATATTGAATATTCATACCTTGTTCTTATTGATTTGCATGTCTTGATTTCTAGATACTTTTGTGATTGTTTGTTGAAAGCATATTCTAGATTATCATTGAACATGTACATTTAGCTTGATTGATCATCTAGCTTAATTTGAATGTGTTTGCATCATTTGCATCACTTAGATCATAGCCTTGCATTAGGTTGAAGTCTCTAGCAAAGTGAGTGAAGTTTTGTGGATAGAGCAAGGAAGTCTTGATTAGAGTCGGGAGGACTCAAATAATCAAGCAAGGAGACTTGTCTAGGGTCGGGAGGATCCGGATAGGCAAGCAAGAAATCTTCTTAGAAACGTGAGCGTCTTGGATAGGAAGTTGCTTTCTAGAGGTGTAGGACACATCTCGGATAGGAAGTAGGCTTGGTGATTCACTAGCCCGAGGGTAGATTAGAAATTGATAGCTTGAGCGAATATCATGAGTTGATAGCTTGAGTGTGTAAGTCCTTTTTCACATAGTGGATTGCTTTGCCGGTGGTTGTGGTATCAACCCGTGGATGTTTCCTCTTTGAGGTTTTACCACGTAAAAAATACTTGTGTTCATTTTTGTTTTAGTTTTCTTTATCTTCCATATCTTACATTGATTGCATATCTTGTAAATTGATTAACTCTTGTATTAGTGAAATCAATTCATTTGTTAAATCTAATCAAGTGTGCATTATCTTTGTTATATTCCGCGTTATTTTTAATATTGGAAGAATTTGAGTCTATACCTATTCACCCCCCCTCTAGGTATATTTTACACTACTACTTAAGGGAAATTTCACTTAAGTTTGGTGTTTCTAGAAAATTCTTTAACTAATATACGGATGAGATTTGTTAAAGTGTATAAATCGTGAAATCTGACCGATTTCACTTGCCTACTTATTTGCACTTGTTTAAAGAGCCGTTTGAGGGTTGGAACCTTCTTGAAAATCCTTGTTATAAGTTGGAGTTGGTGTCTAGATGGAAAATCCTTCTATATACAAATAGTGTTCAAGAAGAATGGGACATGTTAGCGCCATATACAAAGTTAATTAGAGAAGCAATTTCACTTATTATGAATAATACATTTTACAAAAAAGAAATTGATGGGGTGCCAGAGATGTTGATGCAATGATTAAAGTTATAGACCTGTGGGAGAAGGTGTTACCGTTTTCAATTCTATACCAAATGTTAGATATTGTTAGGTCAAAATTGACAACCGACTCTTAAAAAAAGTGTCACCCTATGTACGACACTTGGGACAGAGCATGCAACTTCTTTTTATCTTTTCACACAACCCAAATGTTGGGAAATATGTGAGACGGTTATGTTGAGGTCGACATAAACCAACGTAGTATAAGAGAGAGTGTTTTATCTTTTGATTATAGGTCTTTTTTGTATAGACGTATACTTGGTTTGAATTTAATGAGTTAAGCAGGAGTGTTTTATCTTCTGATTAAATGACTTTTTTTTTTTTTTAATATTATTAAAATCTATTAGGCTGATTAAAAAAAATTTCTCTGAAATTTTTTGTATGAAAGTATATATCAGTACATCATTTTCTGAATTTTTTTTGTTGTTATTTTACATGTTTGATTTTCTGCTAAGAATAAATTGATAAATTTTTAAAGCAGCCTAATGCCTCATTAAGTGCATTGAAATTGATAAAACTTAAAACTTTGGATGCGGTTTGGGATACCATAATGGGAAAAAGGTTGATATTAAGTTCATGTTTATAGGCAAAAACTATTATTCTCTTGCATTCTTTTTATAAATTTTCTTTCGGTGAAAAATATGAAGAAAAAAAAATAGCTTGTGTTTGATTACTCTATAGATGTATGTAGTGAAAAAAAAAACCTCAAGAAATAATCAGTTCTTACAATTACTAGTGATCAAATTCACCCAAGAATTCACAAATCTTATAAACAAGCAACTAAAATGAACAAATGCAATAATGTAATCAAGAAATCAAAGGTGAAGATTGTGGGAATTTGTATGTGGCAAATTTAGTGTCTGATATAAGAAAGTTTCTTATATCTTGGGATGGTTTAGAGATTAAATTTTTACCAAGAGAGTTGAATTCTTTAGCGGATTGTCTTGCTAAAAATGGTTCCAGTGGTTGTGGGGATAGATTAGAATGGGGTGATATAGTGTAAGCCTGCTGTGGTATTTCCGTTTTGTTTCCTTTGGTTTTGTGTGTTTAGCGTTTCCCTGGTTTTGGTGTGCCATGCTGATCCCCCTCTATTTTGGGAAGTGTTGATCACTCTTGATCTGTATTGCTTGACTGATTTTTATTAATAAATTTGCTGTTTAAAAAAAAAAAAAAAAAAAAAAAAAGAAAAAAATGAAATCAAAGAAGACAGATTTTATAGTGGTTCAATCAAAGTGATCTACATCCATTCAGCAGTCAATCTTATTTCACTCTTCAATGTACAATTTTTAATTACAAAACACCAAGAACACGCCAGAGAATTTTGCTTCTGATTTCAAGCCTCACAACTCTCATTTTTTTTCTTCTTAGTTTCCAGAATCAACTTGTTAAGCAGACTGATGTACATGCACTCTTTTTATATAAAAGACTCCTCAGAATCATGTATCAAGTAATTAGTTATGTAAGACCATATCTAACTAACTAACTCCACCAATAGAGCAGCTCAACACCACTGATTCTCAAATCATAAATTGACACCTCATCATCCCTTTAGTTAATGAATCAATTACTAACAATGTACAACTGGTGTTTGAATTTAATGAGTTGAGAGTGAGTATTTATCTTGTGATTAAAGGTTTTTTTTTTTTTTTTTTTGTATGAATATTCTTAAAACTAGTGGTTAGAGAGTGCTTCCAATGACTAAAAAAAAATCTAAAAAAATCTCCCTTATAATTTTTTATTTATTTATGAAAGTATACAACATCATATCATTTTCTAATTTTTGTTGTTATTTTATAGGTTTGATTGAAAAACCTATAATTGTTGTATGCGGTCTATGATACAACACTGAAAAAGGGGCTGGTCTACAAAGGAAGATGAGTATTCATTAAGACATGGAAAGTTGGGAAATGTGGTAACGAAGCACATTCTGAACTGTGTAAAAATAATTTAGGAGGATGAAGTGTCAGGAACCTTAAGTTTGGAGTTTTTAGAAAATTATTTAACTAACATATGGAAGAGATTTGTTGAAATATATAAATCGTCAAAATTGACTGATTTCACTTGCTCGCATTATTTACGCTTGTTTAAAGAGTTGTTTTGAGGGTTGAGTCCTTCTTGAAAATCCTTGTTTAAACTGGAGTTGGTGTCTAGATGAAAGAGCCTGCTATATATAGATAGTGTACATGAAGAATGAGACATGTTAGCGACATAAACAAAGTTAATTAGCAAAGTCATTTCACCTGTTTTGAATAATACATTTTGCAAAAATAGAAATGGATGAGGTGCCAGAGATGTTGATGCAATGTTTAAAGTTTTAGATTTATGAGAGGAGGTGTAACCATTTTCGATTTGGTACCAAATGTTAGATATTTTTAGGTCAAAACTGATAACTGACCCTTATAAAAAGTGTGTATCACCCCATGTACGACACTTGGGACTGAGAGCATGAATCTTAATTTTTAGATTTATGGGAGGAGGTGTAACCGTTTTCGATTCTGTACCAAATGTTAGATATTTTTAGGTCAAAATTAACAACTGACTCTTATAAAAAGTGTGTGTCACCCCATGTACGACACTTGGGATTGAGATCATGAATCTTAATTTTTATCTTTCCACACAACTTGGATGTTGGGACTGTAGTTCCGGACCTCTCACCAACACTATTGCCATCATCGTCAAATGAATCTCGACTTGGTCCAACAAACCTCGGTGGAATATACCTGGTATGATTACTATTCTGTCACCTAAACCCCCCCAATCCATCTGACCCTGATGCACCAACCCCATTTCTATGATCACAAATGCCAACAATGCCTTAACGCTAGTGGATTCGAACTCATTCCATGATCACGCGCCTCGTCATCAATCACACCCTTGCGACTTCCCCCGTCACCCATGTAACAATACCATAAGTATTCTTCTTCATTGAAATCATCTAATTCATTCACAATATGGGGATTGTACTTTGGAATTGATATCTCATCCTCGTCATCTGTGTTAGAAGGTTGCGAATCCACTTCATTAATGGTTTGGTCCTAATAAAATACAGGTTCCACACTCTATCTGATATGTTATGGGTATAGAACCGCATATGTTGTTGCTTCCACCTGCGAATGGAAACTGTGCAACTAATTGCCGTAAAAAGATTTGATGAATAGACTGAATGAATGGTTGATTCACTTTTGTAAGTGTAATGTTGTTGCGGGGTAGGAACACCAACAATACAATGTTATAAACTAACCTTCTCAACAACACTAACATAAACCTCTAGAACAAGTCTATCATCCCATAACAAGCATTCCATATCTTTATCATTTTTAATATGTGGTTGGGCAAGTCTACCACCAGTATTAAGCAATATCCTTAAGTCGATCAATTGTAAATCTTGTTGCGTCAACATTTGCAACGTCTTGTACCATCTTAAACAAATCAACATACGTTAAATTTCTAGGAACTAAGACAAATTATGTTTCACCGCCTACGCAATAGTTCCCCACCCAACTCCCACCATAAGTTATTACCAATCTAATTTTGTCTATTCCTACATGTCAAAATCAAAACAAACACTTAGATTCAGTCACACCTACCTATTTAAAAAATAAATAAGAATATGGCATTGACCCGACGTGTTTAATTTATTGAACTTGACATGTTCAATTAAAAATGAAATTGGCGTGTCTAAGGAAATGTATGGACCCAACGTATTTACTTTATTAAGGAGCTTGCATGTTATCAAAAACGCCCGAAATTAAAAATGAGCGCGTGGGGTTAGAGTTTTGAACGTGCTTGGTGCGTTTGAGGTGAATCGGTTTTCCGCGAGTGTGGAGCACACACGCCACCATATTTTCTCGTGATTTTTCGCTTTTTTCTTGCTTTTTCTTCTGGTTAGCTATGGATATGGAGATCCCGATTGAGGTTTTTTAATTTTCTACGCAACAAACTCCTAAGTGTGGTACAGATGATGGATTTGGTGTTAATTTAGTAACAACCCATTCTCATTGCACACAATAGGCAACAATACATATTCAATTGAATTGAATATGTGTATCAAAAATGGAACTCCACCTCACACTCCATCCCAAGTCATTTCAGTTTTCTTTGACAACCCATTCTCGTTGCACACAATAGGCAATAATACAGATTCAATTGAATTGAATTTGTGTATCAAAAATGGAACTCCACCTCACACTCTATCCCAAGTCATTTCAATTTTCTTTGACAACCCATTCTCGTTGCACATAATAGGCAACAATACAGATTCGATTGAATTGAATTTGTGTATCAAAAATGGAACTCCACCTCACACTCCATCCCAAGTCATTTCAGTTTTCTTTGACAACCCATTCTTGTTGCACACAGTAGGCAACAATACAGATTCAATTCAGAATTGAATATGTGTATCAAAAATGGAACTCCACCTCACACTCCATCCCAAGTACATTTCAGTTTTCTTTGACAACCCATTTTCGTTGCACATAGTAGGCAACAATACAGATTCAATTCAGAATTGAATCTGTGTATCAAAAATGGAACTCCACCTCACACTCCATCCCATGTACATTTCAGTTTTCTTTGCCAACCCATTCTCGTTGCACATTCTTATAAAATAACAAAACACCAAGTATAGGAAGTGTTAGAAGCAAACACCTCCTATACAAGCCAATGGAGATGCCCACTCATTTTTCCACGGTCATTGTTTCGCATACCCTTCAAGACAAGAAGCTGAGTATTCCAAAAGAGTTTGTGAAGAAATTAGGGGATGAACTTTCAGATTTTGCTACAATCATTGTACCGGACGGTCGAGTTTGGCGAATGGGGGTTTCAAAAGATGTCGGAAAAAATTTCTTTCATCACGGTTGGCAGGATTTTGTAGAAAATCATTCGATTTCTGTTGGACACTTTTTGCTCTTTAGGTATGACAAGAATTCAACATTTCATGCTTTAATCTTTGATACGAGTACTTTCGAGATTAGCTATCCCAAAAACTTTATTGAGCGTGGTGTTGCTAATCTTGGCAGCTCAAGTTCTAAGCATGAACTTGAGTTGCCAAGAACTAAGTGTAAAATGGAAGAGCATATGGAGGTGAATGCGAACACCGCTCACAATGGTGAAGATGAACATCCAACTCGAATGACATGAAGTTAAAGGCGAGAGACATCTGTGTGTTTGAGCTAATTCGGATAGAGAACTTGCTTCTTGAAGTTTCGGTGTTTAAAGAGTCTTGAAAGTAATATAATTGATTAGGTTGTTCTTAACTCATTTATCTCTATTTGTTGCTAAAGAATATGACTTTGGATCTTCTATATTTATTTTTAGTTGTTTGAGGAGATTAAGAACAACCCAGCATTATGATCATTATGTTATAAAAGTAGCAGCATTCAATTTCCAAAAAAAATGAGCTTGCATGTTTAATTTATTAAGGAATTGGCGTGTTAGACAAAGAAAGAAAAAAAATAAAATTCAAGGGTATTTTTGCCTCTTCATTTCGCAAACTTGATAAGAACAATCAAAACACTAGTCTTTGATAAAAATAGAACAACCCTTGTTTAAAAGGCTAAAAGGAGTATTTGCTTTTCTTTTACTTTTGAAAAGTTAAAATCAACTTATTTTATAAATTTAACAAAAAATGATGTTTGGTAAAACTTGCAAAAATGATTAGTTGATAATCTAGCAAGTTTTGATAGTGGTTTTGAAAAATAGGTGTGTGTTGATTTTTTTTAAGTGATTATGAAATAATCTATTTCAGCATTTAATACATCTGTTAAAATATCATTATTATCCTTATAAAGTCAATTTAAAATCATTTATATATCTAATTTCATTATGAAATTAAATATTCTCTTTAAATATTGATTTGATTTATAAAATCTTTAAAAAAAATATTTTATTGTTCTTATGGAATTTTTTTTTCTAATTTAAATATTCTATTAAGTATAGATTTAATATATATAATTACCGAAAAAAATGAAGTAGGGTTCTATCATGTCTATTTTATAATGACAAGATGAAGTTGGTCATGTGGTAAACCTCTCACATATGTACCACGAGGTTGCAAGTTCGAGTCCTTCACCTCCCTAAAAAAAACCCGAATTAATATAATACTTTAAGCCCACATTTTCTTAGGACTGGATCTCATAAGGAAGCCCATGTTGAGGCTTATTTAGGATCCTCATCTAGAACCAAGATTGCTGAAGAAAACCTTTCTAACTCAGGTAACTCAGTATCTCATGTGTCTGAAACACATGTCGAAGTATCTAATAGGGAGTATGATCTTCTTTCTGGACATGTAGCGCGGAAGAAAAAGAGAGCAAAGAATGACGGCCTGATGGTTAGTGCTAGAAAGAGCCATGGGATAAAGACTCGAAAAGACAGGTCATTGCCTTTGGTATCGGAAGTCGATGGGGGTGGTGTGAATTTGATGGTAAGAAGGTCGCAATCAAATGGGAGATGGAACTTGGAGGTGGAGATGGATAAGGTTTTAGAGAAGGGGGTTGAGTTAGGATATATTAATGGGAAGAATTCTACAGGAGAAGGTAAGAAGATGGCCCAAGACGAGATGAAGAAAAAATCGGTTTCATGGAGTCTTAGTGAAGAGGTGGCTAAGGTCATAAAGACAGGGATTGCTCTAGGCCTTGATTTCAATGGACAGGAGGAGATGGTATCAGAAGAGATTAGAAGGAGAGTTTCGGAGGATGACGTAAGATTTCATGAAGTACAGTAATTTTAGATGTTGGTGTACTGGTTTAGTTGAGGATTTTTATTTTTCTATGATAATCTTATCTTGGAATGTAAGGGGTTTGGGGAGAGTAGAAAAAAGGAGAGCGGTGTATGATTTGGTGAGACGTCACAGACCTTTTCTTCTTTTTATTCAAGAATCCAAGTTGAGTTGTTTTGATTCTAGGACATTCAAATCTCTCGGGGGTTCAATTTTGTCAAGAGGAATTGGGGTGGAGGCAGTGGGTTCTGCGGGAGGCTTACTTACATTATGGAATGAAGATTTCTTTGAGGTAAAGGCTTGTACTTCAAATGATCGACGTATTATAGTATCAGGATTGTTGACTGAATCAGGGAGGGAAGTGAATTTTTGTAATGTATATGCTGCGAATCAAGAATCTGGTAGGGTGGAGCTGTGGAAGTATATTCTTAATGCTCAAGCTTCTTTCAGAGGTCCGTGGGTGATAGGTGGCTATTTCAATACGGTCCTTGAGTCGAGAGAGAGAAATGGTTCTGTGGGTAGTTTGAGGTCTATGAGGAATTTTAAAGTTTGTATTGATTTGGCCAATGTAGTAGATATTCCGATGCTCGGAATGGCCTTCACATGGTCTAATTATAGGGATAATGGTTCGTGGGCAAGACTGGACAGATTTCTGTGTGATCCATTGTTTTTATCATGGTTTCCCTCCTTATTTCAAAAGGGTCTTGGAAGAAGTCTATCGGACCATAATCCAGTTTTGCTCGGGGATCCTAAGGAAGGTTGGGGTCCTAAACCATTTCGTTTTCTGAATGGGTGGTTGGAGGACAAGGAACTTATGGAAGGTGCTTGTGAATCATGGAGGAAATGCAAACGTAGTGGTTCAGCAGGTTTGACTCTTTTTAGAAAATCTAAAGCAACAAAACAGTATATGAAAACAAAGGTGAAAAATAGGTACTCTTGCGGAAATCAATCCAAGCTATTGGAGGAGGAATTGGCAGCTATTGAGGAGAAGACAGTTGGCCTTGGTTGGACTGAGACGTTGAGGAAGGAGCGGTCTGAATGCCTTGTTAAAATATGGAAGATCATTCGGAAGGAAGAACAGAAATGGAGACAGAATTCAAGGGTTAATTGGCCTAAGTAAGGTGACAGAAATACCAGTTTTTTCCATCTTGTGGCTAATATGAGGAGGAGGATTAATAGAATTGGGAACATCGTCATTTCAGGATCAAGGTGTGTTGGACCGGAACAAGTCATTGGAGGGGTTTTTCGATTCTTCAAAAATCACTTCAAGAAGGTGGAGCGAACAAGGCCTAGAATTGTTGACATGTCGATTAAAAAAATCTCTGATATGGAGTGTGTGGATCTTGAGGAGATTTTTACAGAGGAAGAGGTTTGGAAGGCTTTGTGTGATTGTGATGGTAATAAGGCGCCGGGCCCCGATGGTCTCAATTTGAATTTTATTAAGTCAAATTGGGAGGTAATCAAGGAGGATTTCATGAGGTTTTTGATGGAGTTCCATTAGGATGGACAGGTGGTCAAGTCTTTGAATAAAACTTTCATTGCTCTAATTCCGAAGATAAGAAATCCGACGTCTTTAACGGATTATAGGCCAATTAGTTTGGTTGGGTCTTTGTATAAGATTCTGGCTAAAGTTTTGGCCAATAGGTTGAAGAAAGTGATGAATTCCTTGATTAGTCCGAATCAAATGGCTTTTGTGAAAGGTAGGCAAATGATTGATAGCTTTGTTATAGCTGAAGAGGTGATTCACTCTTGGAAGAAGAATGGTAGAGGTGGCATTTTGGTTAAGTTAGATTTTGAAAAGGCTTACGACAGTGTTGATCACGGGTTCTTGTTAGAGGTGTTGAGATTGATGGGTTTCGGGTCTAGGTGGATTTCTTGGATAGATTGGTGTATAGCTTCATCTTCATTGTCAGTCTTGGTGAATGGTAGTCCGACGAAGGAATTCTTTATGGGTAGGGGATTACGCCAAGGAGACCCGTTGTCACCTTTTTTATTCAATTTGGTGGTTGAAGTCTTAAGCTGTATGCTTCTTAAGACTAGAGGCATGGGGATGATTAAAGGAATTGAGTTTCAGAATGATTCGGTTCACATTACTCATTTACAGTTTGCTGACGACACAGTGTTATTTATAGATCCTTGTTTGGAGTATCTCGAAAATGCTAAAAGGATTTTGAGATGCTTTGAATTAGTTTCAGGCCTCAAAATCAACTTTCATAAATCATGATTGGTAAAGGTAGGAAAGAAAAAGCCGGATGATGATGTGTGGGCTAAAGCTTTTCGGTGTGTTTCTTCGTCCCTTCCGATCACCTACCTTGGGCTCCCTCTAGGAGGAAATTTCTACAAGGAATCTATTTGGGATCCGGTGATTAGAAAGATTGAACAAAGGTTAGCACCATGGAAGCGATGTTATTTATCCAAATGTGGAAGACTAGTGCTTATTAAGGCAGTACTTTCAAGTCTTCCTACTTATTTTATGTCAGTATTTGGGATCCCGGTGGGTGTGGCAAACAATATTGAAAAACTACAGAGAAATTTCTTTTGGAATGACGGGTTGGTAAAAAAAAAAGACTCATGCGGTGGATTGGGTTTCGGTTTGCAAGAGCAAGAAAGATGGGGGTTTGGGGATTGGTAGGATTAGAGACCAAGGTATGAGTTTGATGGCTAAATGGATATGGAGGTTTGGGAGAGAACATTCATCACTATGGAAAGTATTATTATGTGCCAATTATGGTTTTCATCCGAATGGTTTATCTTGGGAAGGCATAGAGTTGAATTCCTGTTCACCTTTTATTAAAAATGTTAATAGATTATTTAGTGATAAGTCTCGGTCTTACAATATTATTAGGGAGGGTTTTCGGGTTGTAGTAGGTATGGGGGACAAGATAAGGTTTTGGAGTGAATTATGTTGGGATTCCACTCCGTTAAAAATTGCTTTTCCAAGAATTTTTTCTCTGGCTTTGGACAAGGGTGGGGTTGTGAGGGATTATGGTAATTGGGTTAGCAATCGTTGGATTTGGGATGTAAAATTGAGAAGGAGGCTCTTTTATTGGGAGCTTGACCAATGGAGGTGTTTTTTGCTATCTTTGGATAGTTTTACGATTAAAAAAGACATTCTAGACGCTTTGGCGTGGAACTTTTGTCCCAATGGGTTTTTTACAGTGGGTTCTTTCAGAAGAAAATTGGAAGAAGATAATGGGAGGGGGGGGTGTCACTATGGTGTGTCCTTTCCTGTGGCGGGGGATTTGCCCTCCGAAAGTTGAGATTTTCATGTGGCAGCTATCTAAAGACAGAATTCTTGTTAGGTCTGTCCTTCGAAGGTTTGGCATGGTGTTTTTGGCGAATTATAATTGTCCTTTCTGTTGCAGTGTGGTTGAGACAGCAGAACATATATTTATTCATTGCAAGTGGTCATAGGAGGTTTGGTCAATGGCAATGGGTTGGTGGGACGTTCAGTCTTGTTGCAATGTTTCAGTTTCAGAGTGGATGTATGGATGGGCTGGCATGTGTCCTTCAGCTTCGAGGAAAAGGGTATGGAATGTGTTATTTTGTGCCGTTGCTTGGACGATTTGGGAGTTTCGAAATAATGCTATTTTTAACGGTAAGAAGGCTGAAGTTTCAATGGCACTCGACTTGGTTAAATTCAGGACAGTTTGGTGGTTTAAATATCTTGGTGGTGGTTCAAATGTGGATGTTTTGTTGCTTCTACCGGACTTGAGGGAGAGATGCATTGATGCTGTTCCTGTTAAGAGTAAGCAGAATGCCATCTGGTCTCCTCCTTCGAATGACGATCTTTTCTTCAATGTTGATGGTTCAGCAAGAGGCAATCCAGGTGAAGCCGGCATTGGTGGTGTTTTAAGAGATGCTAACGGTAGAATTCTATGCCTTTTTTCCTCTGGTATAGGTATATGTGATTCCAACAAAGCTGAAATTCTTGATATTCATAGGGCTTGTATGTTGATTTCAAGTAAGCAATGCTTAATGAATCGACATATCATTATAATTAGTGACTCTAAAAATGCAGTTTCATGGATTAATGGGGATGGGTTTGGGCTGCTGGATATGATGAATTTTATCTTTGACATATGGCAACTCTTGTCTTCGATGGGTTTGCTTTCTATTAAGTTCATGCCTAGGGGGTCTAATTCCTTAGCTGATGGCTTAGCAAAGGCGGGTTCTAGATCTCAGGTGGAGCGTCTGGAATGGGGAGACTTGTGATTTTGATAGGCTGAAGATTTTATGGTTTGCGTGGTTAGTGCCTTGAGGTTGTTTAGTTGTTGCTCTGGTTCTGTTGTGTTGTGGGAGTTTACTGTCTTGATTTTGTATTGCCTCGTGTGGGCTCGTTTCTTCAATAAAATGTTGCTTTCAAAAAAATAAATAAATAATACTTTAAAAAAACTATGTCTATTTTAGTCATTATAGTTAATCTCAATACTTAATATCAACTGATTATTTATCCATACCAAACTGACCATAAGTATAAGTAATCAATTATATTAAAGTTACAGTTTTTCTCTCAGAGGTAGGGATGGCCATTTATCCCCGGGGACCCAAATCCCCACTCCCATCCCCATTTTAGGGAACTTTTTTGGGGAAAAATAGGGAAATGGGGGGGGGGGGGGGGGGGGGGGGGGGGGGGGGGGGGGGGGGGGGGGGATTGATTTTTATCCCGAATTGAAATGGGGATGGGGATAGGGGGACCCCTCCCCATCACCATTTTCCCCATAAATTTATGGAAATGGGGATGGGGATGTGCCATCCCCATTTCCCACAAACCTTATATATATATTATTTTATTTTTTTCTCTTAATATTTTTATTCTTTCTATTTTACTAAATATGTAATTTTTACTTAAACATGGGAAATGGGAAAACAGGATAAAATGGAGGAAAACAGGGAAAACAGAGAAATAGGGATGGGGATGGGGGGACCTCCTCCCAAAACTATTCCATCCCCATTTTCCCCAAACGGGGGGGTGGGGGTGATGGGGGAGGGTTTGGAAAATGGGGATGTGGATGGGGATGAGGAGATCTATATCCATCCCCATTTCCCCAATGGCCATCCCTACTCATAGACACACATTATAGGTATATCTATAGCATACTAATACACATCACTATACTTTTGCCATGCGTATTATTATGATTGAAGTTTAGTAAAATTGTGGTGATGTGTATTAGTATGCTATAAATATGTTTATAATGTGTGCCCATGAAAGAAAAACTCATTAAAGTTGTTTAAGTTTATTTTATTATTTACTTGAATTCAAATGAATATATCAATTTATAACATTTGATAATTTAATGATGAAATCTTAATAAAGATTTATCAATATATTATTATGTATATATATCAATGGTTTGATCGAGAGCACCCATACCAATTTTGTACTAGGTATGACGTACAAGATCTAATTAGATTATCATTAATTTTTTTTTTCCTTTTCTCAAATAAAGATATGATAGTTAATTGATTAAATTATCTTTTATATATATTCGAGATACGAACACTACACATGGTGTAAATGTCTTTTTGGCCTAAGGTAAATAAAAGGTGTTGAAATATTCTTGTCTCTTCAAAGTTTTTTGATAATAAAAATAAGATATTTTGATTTAAACTGAAATTAAATTTAGAGCGACGAAAACAAAGATAATTAATTCATTGGTTTCTCCAATTAAAATTTAAGCATACAATGGAAAAAAAAAAAAAAAAAAAACAAGATGGGTCCACTAGCTTGACTTGAAGATAGACATTACAGAGAGAGATAATGCTAATTAAAGTGGTGGTATGTTGAAGAAATCTTCAGGTTCCTCGAGTTAAATCACCCTTTGCTTGAATCTTGGTCAACCCAGTAGGACTATTGATGCTACTACTATCAACATCATCAGCACCGTTGGTCATTGATCTAGCACTAATACTAGTGTTTGTGATTGGCAATTGATCACCACCTTTCTCGTCATCAGGGGTTAATGATATTTCTGCTGAGTTAACTTTACGATCTTTGCTTTTACCCCACACAACAGTGTACAGTCCAAACACGATGATAATGGCTCCAAATATGCTGAAATTATTAATGTATTATCACATTATAAACAAATCGCTAACACGTACATTTATATTAATTGGAATTAAAGATGAATAATTAATAATGATCATGATGATTAATATATAATTACCTTCCAAGGTGAACTTGCTCAGCCAAAACAACAGCCCCTAAAACAGCAGTGATGATCATGCAAAGAGGACTGAAAGATGTTACAAAAACTGGTCCTCTTTCCCTGATCACTACACCTTGCACATAATATGCAATTCCAGAGCAAACCACTCCCTACAATTTATACAATCCGATCATGTCAAAGACTCAAATTAACGCTCTTCCAGCTTGACTGATCTATTTATTAAAAAAAAAAATTCAAACTACTCACCGAGTAAGTAACAGCGAGGAGCTTGGAGTCAAAGCCTATCTTCCAGGCACTCATGTCACGTTCCATGATAAGAGAAACTATTGATCCTTCCACCACACCCGTTAAGCATATCAAACTTGAAAGAGAGAGTTCTGCTGGGTACTTCTTCAACGTAAATGACTGTGATCCAACCAAAAGCAATTAACCCACATTATTAATTTAATTTCATATAATTAATTAGATTAATGATGATCATGTGTTTGTTTGTAGACTCACTTGCAATATGAAGAAGCCAGACCAACTACAGATACCGGCCAGGAGCATTAATGTTCCCGCGAACCAATTGTTAGAAGAGGACTCACTGCTGGTTCCAGGGTGGCTGCCTCCTCCTGACTTGATAAAATTGATAACGGGACCTTTGTACAGAGTCATCAACATGGCTCCTGAAATTGTGATGGCTGTTCCAATTACCTTGGCTAGACTGTGTATCTTCTTCACATTCACACTTTCTAACCTGATCATCATAACATATATAATTACCAATTTATAATTATATTGCCATATAATTAAAAGTATGTGAATGATATTTAATTCTGCATCATATAATTAAAAGTATGTGAATGATATTTAATTCTGCATCAGAATTTATTACCAATAACAATATTCCATAATTACCAATAGAGATATTGGAATGTTAATTAATTATATTCTATATATGCTTTTATACATTTCTTCATCAAGTGACAATTAACATCCACTAGCTACTTTATAGTGTGACGCAGCCTGATGAGACAGGAACAATATATGTTGGCACTAAACATATATATAATTATATATATATATATATATATATATATATATATGTCAATTAGTAGATCCAATTAAATTAAATTAATGGACTAATGGTGTGTAAAAATGGAATCAGGTCATACTCATTGTACACATATGATATAACTTTATTAATAAATTTGCATACATGATTGGAGTAAAGGAAATGGGTGTCTACCTGAAAATAACTGCCATTATAAAGGTAAGGGCAGGAAGGACATTGACTGTTGCAGATGCAAACGTTGCTGAAGTGTACTTCATCCCCAGGAAGTACAAGTTCTGGTCTAGCACTGGCCTGATCATCCAACAATACTATTAACTTTAGATTTTCCAAACCCATATATATAGAGAGAGAGAAAGAAAGAGAGAGCTGATTAGGTGCGGGGATTTTATATGTTTTTTCGTGGAGGATTTGATGCCACAACGTACGTTGTGGAATTGAATCTCACACTTTCACAACGTTGTGTATTACCTTCCACAATATTGTGAAATAGAATATATTCCTACACCTGATAATTTTCGTAGATGTACTTATTAGACAGAAAAAAAAAAAAAAAAAAAGGTAGGTTGGAGGGAGGGTTTACTCGAGAAAACCAAGAGCCATTATTCTGAGAAAGATGGGGAGTGTCATCTTTGGCCTTATTTTCCTGTACGATTGATGAAATAGAATAAAAAAAATTCTGTCAGTAAAGAAAAGCAAAACATATGATATGTTGCAGAGAAAAAGAAACATATCAATTAAGAAATGGTTGAAAATTGTAATTGATGATGAGTTTGAAAAGAGAGATAGAAATTGAACCTTTCAAGTACAAGTGCAAAGGGAGAAATGATAAGAGTAGCAACAACATGACGGTAGACAGCAAGAATGTAATGACTCATTCCATGTTTCAAAGAAACCATAGTGATTATGTACATCCCTGCATATCCAAACTGCAAAGACACCATAGCTAGGTATGGTTTTACTTTGTTCATCGTCAGACACAACATTCCTGTTTGCTCTACCATATCTCTCTCTCTCTCTCTCGAGCTTAATTTCTCAACTATACTAATTTGTTGTATGGCACCTAACACGAATTGTCCTTCTTATAGACAAATAAAGTTTCAAGCATTTCAAACACTACGTACACGTATTGTGTAAAATGTCCAATTTCGATTCCCTTATCCATTATCAAAAAAATGACACATATTCCAAGCAACTGTAGAATCCTAGCTCTCGTTTCTGATATTATAGAATCCAAATAAAATTAAAATAAAAAAGAAGGGTTTCTGTACGTGGATCTCTCTCTCTTTATTATTAATTATCAAGTGATTTGCTTTTTCTCTCTTTTTTTTAAAATTTTGTTTTTGTTTTTTTTTGTTTTTTTTATGAGAAGTGGGGATTTGATTCGTTGACCACCAAATGAAATTCGGGTTTAGTGCTTTGGCGTGTATGCATAATTGAAGTAAAAGTTAAGTGGCCGGTTTTTCTCTTATGCGTAAGTGATATAAAGAGTGGAAGCCATTTATAAAAAGATGTTGGATTTATTGATGAGATATATTTCATGAGTTTATTGTGGGATATATTTTCACTTGTGTGATTAATTTCATTTTGACCTTAATTAAAACAAAACTTGGTAACCTATGACGATGGGTGGTAATTAGACAATCACAAGTGAACTTGGATTAAGAAATTGATTACTTATGAAGCTTGATTGATATAATAAAGTTTGGAGAGTGTTTTTATATAAGAGTATTTGGATAATTTATAAAAATGTGGCTATCACCGGTTAAACTTTCGTATGCAGTTAAAAATAAAGTCTGATATATGTTTCGAAGGACTATATTTTTTTATTTTTTTATTTTTAATTTGTAAGCATGAAAATTAATATGCTTTATCATACTAGAAATGCCTCGCAATTTAACGTATTAATTTAGAATTATTGATTTTTTTTTACTACGTTAAATATAAACTAAAACCCCGAACTTTGATTTTAATTAAGCCCAAGATCTCCTGTAGGTTTATCAGCTCAACTAGGTAGTACCTCACAGAAGCATAATTTTGACTTTTTTTTTTTTTTTTTTTCATTTTCATGTGAAGTGGAAATTATACAACCTACCATGTTTAAAGATTAATTGATAGTTTTCCAAATTATTCTTATTCCTTTGCTTATGTTCTCTCCTTTTTCGATCCCCACAAATTCGATAATTGCAGCAAACACATGTTGATGAGAAAATTTCAAATTGTTGAAATTATATATATCAAACGTCTCATCCGTCATTTAAATGAATATTCTGATATTTCCATACCTTTCTTAATTCTAATCCAACAAGAATAAAATCATTTAATTATCTATTTGTCATATATAGCAAATCTTATTAATTAGTTGAAAAATAAATATATAATATGAGGTATTGCAAAGGGAGTACTAGAAGAAAATGATGAATCTAATAACAGTACACGATGAGGTAGAGTAGAGAGTACTGCAACCAATAAAAAAAGGTGGTGCTTTCATGTTAGGATTTGCAATGAGAAATTTCAGGTTGGTGGAATATCATCTTATAACAAATGGGAAACACTGGAAAGATTATATGTCCCAAACCAAAGCAAATTAAGGCTGGCCACCTGTTGGTAGGCAAAGCATATACATATCGACAGAGAGAGAGAGAGAGAAATCTAGAGAGTTTTTACTTGCTGTACGTATTTTATGGATAATTTATGTGGTTGAGAATTATTCTACCAAACCTAAAAGCAAGTGCAAAAAACCTTGTTCAGATTATCTTGCATGCTTATTCATCATCATCATCATCATAGAAGATGACTAATTGCCATGCAATCATCATCAGTCGTGTGGTTACAAAACTCTCTAGGCTCAGAGTTTGTATATGGATTATATATATTTTTAAGGATAATAAGAAATGATGTGACAAGTTAATTTGGACTACCATATTAATTACGAGATAATATATTGATGATGTGGTATATAGTTACAAAATCACGTTTGTTAATTATAAGAAAAGATAACTTCGACAGAATGGAATTCCTACCTCCAAATCTTATTTAAGAGTTTTCTCTTTATTTTTCATATCATTTACATCTCAATGACTGAACTTTATACAAGCCATATTTGACTCTTCAGATCAGATACATAGAATGTAAACTAGCAATAACTTTAGTTTTAATTTCATACATTGAACATTGAACTAACTTTTAGTTAAACGATGAACTTATAATCTCAAGATGAACACATTAAATTCAATACTCCTCCTTAATGTGTTTGTCTGAAATTCCCAGCATAGAGCGCAGCAATTGAAACCTGTCCCTTGGCAAAGCTTTGGTGAAGATGTCTGCTAGCTGATTTTCTGTGCTGCAGTATTTCAACTGAATATCTCCATTAGCTTCAACTTCTCTTAGGTAGTGATACTTGATTGCAATATGCTTGGTCATGTTATGAAAGATAGGATTCTTGGCAATGGCAATTGCAGATTTGTTATCACGACATATCTCAACAGGTTTTAATTGCTTCTCCCCCATGTCTTCCAAAATTATGGTCAGCCAAATAGCTTGATTTGCTGCACTTGCAGCAGCTACATATTCTGCTTCAGCAGTGGATTGAGCGACACTATTCTGCTTCTTTGATCCCCGAGAAAATACTCCCGAGCCAAAATTGAAACAAAAACCTGAAGTACTTCTCAAATCATCCACTGAACCTGCCCAATCACTGTCAGTATAGCCAATCAGTTTTTCTTCTGGACTGTGCTTGAACCAAATGCCATGATTAATAGTTCCCTGCAGGTATCTGAGGATTCTTTTTCCTGCACCAAAATGAGATTGGCTTGGTTCCTGCATAAACCTTGACAGTAGGCTTGTAGCAAACATTATGTCTGGTCTTGTTGCAGTTAGGTAGAGAAGGCTACCAACTAGACTTCTGTACATGGAAGAATCAGCCTTCTTCACTCCATCATCCTTATATAGCTTTTCTCTTGCAACCAAAGGTGTGGCCACAGTCTTACAACCGAGCATTCTGAATTTTACCAATAACTCATCTGTGTATTTTCTTTGTGAAATGAAGATGCCATTCTCTTCTTGACATACTTCCATTCCCAGAAAATAATGCATCATACCAAGGTCACTCATTTCAAAAGTACTCATCATGTTTTCTTTAAAACTTTCAATGACCTTGATGTTGTTTCCTGTAAAGATCAAGTCATCAACATACAGAGAAACAATTAGTATATCTGACGCTCCTTGATGCTTTGTATAAAGTGTAGGTTCACTCTTGCTCCTCTTGAACCCTTGATCAAGAAAGTACCCATCAATTTTTCCATACTAGGCCCGGGGTGCTTACTTTAGGCCATACAGTGCCTTCTTTAAGCTTAGCACTTTTCCAGCCTCTTCAATAAACTCCTCTGGTTGGTTGACATATACTTCTTCTTGCAATTCTCCATTTAAGAAAGCAGACTTCACATCCAACTGGAAAATTTTCCACTTCTTCTTAGCTGCAAGAGCTACAGGAGCTCTAATTGTGTCTAGTCTTGAAACATGTGCGAAAGTCTCACTGTAGTCTCTTCCAAACTGTTGAGCATACCCTTTTACAACCAGTCTAGCCTTGTGCTTTTGAACTGATTTATCAGGGTTCAGTTTGGTTTTGTAGATCCACTTCACTCCAATGGCTTCCTTTTCTGCAGGTATATCAACTAACACCCAAGTGTCATTCTTCTTGATCATTCTCATTTCCTCCTCCATTGCTTTGACCCACACTTCTTCCTTTGAGGCTGCTGCATAATTCTCAGGTTCAAGTGAAAGAAAATTGCAGCTTTCATAAATGTCATTCAATGATCTAAGCCTCCTTGGTGGTGAATCAGCTGAACTTTCAGATGATGCCGAAATTGGAGTTGATACTGGTGTTTCAGGCTCCTCAATTTGAATGCCATGATCAGCTGCAGGTTCTGAATTTGTTATGGGAACTAAAACAGATTTTCTGGAAATTTTGCTTTCTTTCCAATCCCAAAAAGCCCCTTCATTAAATTGCACATCTCGGCTTATTATCAGCTTTTCTGTTTCTAGGATATAAACTCTATAGCCTTTTGATTGAGTACTATATCCTAGAAAAACTCCCTTTTGAGATTTCTCCTCCAGCTTGTGTCTCTTTGGAGCTGGAACAAGAACATAGCAGATGCAACCAAACACCTTTAGATAGTTTGCTGATGGTTTTCTGCCATTCCATGCTTCATATGGAGTTTGATCAGGGACTGCACTTGTTGGACATCTATTCAGCAAGTATACAACAGTGTTAACTGCTTCTGACTAGAATTCTGCAGGTAGACCTTTCTCCAATAACATCTATCTAGCCATTTCCATCAAAATTCTATTTTTCCTTTCTGACACTCCATTTTGCTGAGGAGTGCACACAACCGTGAGCTGATGTTCCAGGCCTTCTTCTTCACAAAACTTTTCAAACAGTTGAGAGTTATACCCTGTGCCTCTGTCACTTCTCAAAGCTTTCATCTTGAAACCACTTTGAGTTTCAACTGCGAGTTTAAATTTCTTGAAGATCCCCATCACTTCTGATTTTTCCTTCAAGAAATAAACCCAAGTCATCCTTGTAAAATCATCAATGAACAGAAGGAAGTACCTGTTTTGATTCTTTGATGGTATTCTCATTGGACCACACACATCTGAGTGGACAAGTTGCAAAGGTTCTTTGGTTCTCCATGAACTTTTAGATGGGAAGGATTTTCTATGGTGCTTTCCAAGCATGCATCCTTCACACACTGCCATCTGATCTTGCACTAGAGGCAAGTCCTTGATCATCTCTTTCTGGTGTAGTTGTCTCAAGGCATCATAATTATAATGCCCAAACCTCTGATGCCATATAATAGAGTGATTGACTTCTGCACTCATAGCTCTAGGATGCTGCCAGTGAATAGGAAAAATCCTATTGCATCCCATTTTAATTTCTGCTACCTCCAGATTATTCTTATCATCAAGAATTCTACATTTACTTTCTTCAAAGTGTAAAAAGTAGCCATTTTGAATCATCTAACCAACACTCAGCAAATTTTGATCTAATGAAGGAACAAGTAAAACATCTTTTATGTACCTTGTACCTTTTCTTGTTTGAATGGCCACTGTTCCCTTTTCTTTGGACTCCACCAATTCTCCATTTCCCATCTTTACTTTTGTCTTGACAGATTTATCAAGTTCTGAGAAGATGTCTTCATTTGCTGTCATATGGTTACTGCATCCACTGTCAATAAACCAAGTGTTTCCAGCATTGTTGGTGGTAGCTTGACAAGCAAAGAACAAGTGCTCTTTGTTCTCCTCCTCTATGTAGTTTGCTTGTTGATTTGATTTGACCCTGCAATCTTTTTCAACATGGCCAAACCTCTTGCAATTTGTGCACTGCGGTTTTCCTTTATGAAAACAATCTTTTTCAGCATGGTTTGTCCCTTCTACAAGTTCCACAAGGTGGAAATTCTCCCTGTTTTCCTTTCTTCTTCGAGTCTTTTGGCTTTTGAGATCTTACATTCACTTTTGATTGAAATGCATTTTCTAATGAGCCTTCAGATCTTCTCTCAACTCTCTGCTCATGTGCTTGTAGAGATCCCATCAATTCAGTGATAGTTAGTGTAGTTAAATCCTTAGATTCTTCTACAGCAGCAACAACATGATCATACTTGTCTATCAAACTGATCAGAATTTTCTGCACTATTCTTTGATCAGTAACTTCTTCTCCATAAGCCCTCATTTGATTGACAAGTTCAATTAATCTAGAACAATACTCCTTCACACTCTCAGATTCCTTCATTTTAAAATTCTCCAATTCTCTTCTCAAACCCTGAAGTTTGATAGATTTTACCTTTGCATTTCCTTGGAATTCCAGCTGCAAGATATCCCATGCCTCCTTGGAAGTTGTGGCTCTCATCAATCTTGGAAAGATGGAATCACTCTCTGCTTGTTGAAGCACAAACAATGCCTTAGCATCCTTTTGTTTCTCATTTTTGTCAACAACTGCAACTGAACTTCCTTCTGCAGGAGTTGTCACCCCTCTTTCTACCACAACCCAAAGGTCTTGTGATAGAAAAAAGGTCTTCATCTTGATACTCCAGTAATCATAGTTCTCACCACCAAAGATGGGAATAGATTGAGAAACACCAAGACCCGCCATATGGATTGTTGCCTACTAATGCTTGAGTGCTAAGGCCTCGGTAAGATCAAACTTGCTCTGATACCAACTGTTAATTATAAGAAAAGATAACTTTGACAGAATGGAGTTCCTACCTCCAAATCTTATTTAAGAGTTTTCTCTTTATTTTTCATATCATTTACATCTCAATGACTGAACTTTATACAAGCCATATTTGACTCTTCAGATCAGATACATAGAATGTAAACTAGCAATAACTTTAGTTTTAATTTCATACATTGAACATTGAACTAACTTTTAGTTAAACGATGATGAACTTATAATCTCAAGATGAACACATTAAATTCAATAACGTTACTATATCATTTAGGTAAAATCTTAGATAATGTAGCATTACTTTTATTTTTATTGAACTATTAATGTTAAGTGTTCAGTCATTCCTTAACACCATTCCTTAACATAATCCTATAGTACTAATAACAATTCGAAAGTATTTTAAAAAATTTAGGTATAATAGTTTAAAGTTATAGAAATAATATATATACAATCTTAAAATAAATAAAACAAATATCTTATTTTTTTTTAAAATAATTTTAAAAATTACATCAGAAATTGATTCTAAATATAACATTTTTTTTTTTTATCTAATCAACTATATTATTAAAATAAAATAAAAAAGAAAACAAAAGAAAAGAAAAAAAAAAGTGAAAGCAAAGTGGTGTGCAGACCCTAAAACAATGATCTAAAAAGGTACACAAACCTCAACAGAAGGTAATGAAGCATGAACCTAAAAAAAGCATAAAGTTAACTATTTCATTCTGCCTCAACACAATGTAATTTTGCATAGTCCGATGAAGTCGCAGAATAAAACAAATGAAAAAAGTTGCATTTGAATTATGAATAAAAGGGATGGTATCATACATTGAACCTCGATAATGAATTAATAATTAAAAGTTTGTGGAGAATTAGTTAGCACTTCGCAGATAGAGTAACAGTTTATTTGGTGCCATTCTTGGAGTTTTGCCTGTAATATTTTTCGAATTGACTACAGTGCATCAATTATATGTATTCTTATTCAAAGAAAAATTGTCTGGCAAAGCCAGCATATTACAACTGCCACATCTAGCCAAGGTTGAAATCACTACACTTTTCTCTGCATATATCACAATTCACAAGCCTACTAGCTAGCTATAGCTAGTTTTGCTTTATATGTATATCACACATGATCCTATTGTTTTCTACACTTTCACACCTGTACGTGTTAATTTTCTTATAGAATATATACGAATGTACATAACTAAGTGATAAATTCCTGGTGGGTTGTGAATACTCATGAGCATCAAATCCAATTTGTTAGATGGATATATTATTGGTTTGGTACAATTCATCAGATCAAAAGTGCTATGCTAGCAAAAAAGATGTTACATCATTGAGAATAAACAAGAAAACATGGAACTCAATTCCATGTAAAGCAGTTTATTCTAATATGACACATCTAACAACTTCTTCATATATAATCTGGAAAATGCTTTAAATTATGTGAAGGCACCATCATGTGTTTGGACAAATTCAAGCATTAAATTTGATATGAAAGCATCAACATCAACATCCATTTCAGATCACAATAGGGTTTTACAGGAAGTTTTAATGTTTAGTACGTCTGCATGCAGCTTACTAGCAATTAATATATTAAGTGGCATCATCAGATTTGGAAGAAATTGGTAATTGTTTGGTATCATCAGCTGCCTTTGTTGTTGATGATGAAGCTGAATAATCCTTGCTTTTACCCCATACAACAGAATACAGCCCCACTGCTATGATCATCCCTCCAATTATACTGATCATCATCAAGTCAAAATAAATATGTTAACATTAATATATAGTTAAAATATATTAACTTAATTTTGTAATTATAAAAAAAAAATAAAAAAAATTAGGTGGTAGCAAGAAATTAGGATTTAGGAGTATACCTTCCAAGGTGAAGTTTTTCAGCAAGAATGATGGAGCCAAGAATAGAGACGATGATCATACAGAGAGGGTTGAAGGCCGTCACGAATACTGGGCCTCTTGTTTTCATCACAATCCCTTGCACGTAGTATGTTATTCCTGAGCTTACTATTCCTTGTTTTTTTTTTTTTTTTTTTTTTTTTCAATTAATCGATATTCTTTTTATTAGTTTAACTATTACAAATTTAAGAATTGAAGGATCTGAATTATGATTCAAACCCACAATCTTATTAATGTGTGGGTGTGTGGCTGTGTGTGCCACCTCAGCTTTTATCGTATCTTTTTATTCATTTTAAAAAATAAAAACATTGTAGAGGGTGCTTACGGTGTAAAGGGGGGCAAAAAGCCTGGAGTCCCACCCGACAGCCCAAGCACAGGCGTGATGTTCCACAGCAAGCGCAACGGCTGCACTTTGCAGAGTTCCGGCAGCGCATATCAACGAAGATAGAGAAAGCTCAGCTGGGTATTTCTTTAAGGTTATTGACTGGTCGTATCCATGTCCATGTCATGATCATAGAGAGAATTAATAAACTCATAATATATATGTTAGCAGTAGTTTATAAGTATTTATCCATAATTATAAGTGACCCCATCCCACAATTTTTTTTTTAATAAGAGTTTATTTAAAATTTACCCTAATATGTTTTGTTATTTACATTTTTCTATTAATATTTTAATAGTTTTTCAAATTGTTCCCCTGGATTCCTGGAGATAACTGGTTTGCCTCTAAATAAGTATGCGAAGAAGAAGACTTACTTGAACAACGTAAAAACAGGACCAGGCAACACAACCTACGAGGATGAGGAGTGTCCCAGCAACCCAATGTTCATGACTGTCTGAGGAGTCACTGCTGCTTTCATGGTGGCTGCTTGTGCTTGACCCTATCAAATTAATCACAGGGCCTTTATACATTGTCATCAGCAAAGCTCCCCCAAACGTCACTAAGGTTCCAATCACCTTAGCTTGACTATGTATCTTCTTTATATTTAGTCGCTCTAATCTGTATCATATCATATATATAATTAATTAAATTAGTTTTAGGCACTAATTAAGGATTTAGGATTGTAAGTGATATATATGCAATATTGCTTACCGAAAAATAAGAGCAATGACAAATGTGACAGAGGGAACAGCATTCATAATAGCAGATGTATATGATGCCGATGTGTATTTCATCCCCAAGTATGAGAAACCTTGATCAAGGATTGGCCTGTTTATATATCAAATCATCAAATAAAAAAATTAATTATTAATCTCCCATTATACTTTTGTCTCACAGGGGTTTATGGAAGTGTGACATGATTCAAATTCACAATTTGAATCATGTAAGTGTGAGATGTATATCATGGGACCAACGTCATGATCTTTGTGATAACAACAATAAGATAATTTGAGGCTCAAGTGCTTTAATTTTATAAAACTCACCATTCATTAGCAGTTTTAATTTGTAAATTGTAACCAAATTAAAATGTTTTCCCTAAAAAAGGAAAAATTTTGAAGGTAAAAAATGTAAAATTTTCATTCCTTATAAGTCTCCCAAGTAATTTTTTTTTTTTTTTTTTAAACTTTTACGAATCAATTCAATCTGCTAATTCCGATCATCAATAACCTTTAAAAATAATATTGAATGTAATATTTAGGAGAGAGAGCATTACTCTAGAAATCCCATCGTCATTATTTGTAAGAAGACTGTAAGGGTCATCTTTGGCCTTATTTTCCTGTAGCAAAGGAATTGAAAACCAAGCAGCAAGGCATAAAAATTAGTTATCTCTATCAACCAATACATAACACAGTTACAATAAATTTTCAGAGATAATTTCTTATTATTAGTATAATTGTGTTTTTGAGTGCTTTTGACATCATTGTAAGCATTTTCAGAAGTTTAATTTTTTTTAATAAGAACACTCTCAAAAATAAATCACATGCTAATTAAAAACTAATATTGCATTAGGCAAAAAAAAAAAAAAAAAAAAAAAAAAAAAAAAAAAAAAAAAAAACCCCTCAAATATATAAAAATAATAAGAAAAGAAGAAAGAAAACAGAATAGTAAATTAATTAGAATTAATTAAGAAAGAAATTAAGACCTTTCAAGAAGAAGAGCAAAAGGTGCAAGGACAAGAGCAGCAATAGCATTACGATAGACAATGAGTACATATCGGTTCATTCCATGGTTGAGTGTCTCCATGCTTATTATGTACATCCCTGCTGCCCCAAATTGCAGAAACACCCTTAACACATATGGCTTCAACTTTTCAAACACTGCCATGCATTTACTACTACTACTATTATTTTTATTATTATTTTCATCATATTTTGATGCAATAACTACTAATTGATTATGATTATCTCCCATCTTTACTAATTTCCCTTTCTCGCTCTCTTCCTGGATAACCAAGCACTCTCTAGATCTCTGTGACTGGATGATTTGAAGAGACATAAATTATACCCTTGTTTTATATACAGCAAAAGTGATAATGCTCCATCTTCATAATTGTGCTTTCTTTGTCATCCATCTATCAATCTCTATTTATTAATGAAGTAGTAACTAGTGATTCGATTCTTTAAGCTAGCTATAGGAAACGTATTCTTTTCAAAATTATACATCTTTAATTTAAATGGTAGGGTCTAGTGGAAATTCCATTAATTATATTATTAATTTGTTGAATGGTGGATTGGTGATCATGAATCATGATCCACTCTATCCATAGCCTGATCTCTAGCTAAAAACTCTTCTGACTTTCTCCACCGTATAGATAATAAGAATCAAAACATTTGCATGCCATCATGATTCCATACCTCGAATGGAGTTAAGATTGACTTATAATTATTGTATTTACTATTAAATTTATTTTTAATTTTTGCTTATTCTTAGTCCTATTCTCGATCTCGTTTTTTCTTCTTTTTCTCTCTATCCCTTCTCTTTTAATTACAACGTTTGGTTTTCAATAAATAAATATATTCTGGTTCTAAATAAATTGATATACTAAAACTTCTTATTCTAAATAAATTTATATACTAACATTTTTGGTTCTAAATAAATTAAGAATTTAGGACTTTCCTTTGTGCCGATAATGCGTTATAAAATAAAATGAAAAAACAAAATATAAAATATTAATACTTACAGAGCAGACACACACACACACACACACATATATATATATATATATATAGATTTTCTATTATCAGTTCGTCCTGACAATAAATATATTAGGACAAAGAATGTAGACCACTAGATTTACATACTTTGACTCAAAATGTATGCACTTGTCAAAATTTTTCTATAATCTGTGGTCTACGTTCTTCATCCTGATATATTTATTGTCAGGATGAACTGACAATAGAAAGACTGTGTATATATATATATATATATATATATATATATATATATATATATAAATTAGAATAACTAAATCCATATTATTGATAGAGCACTAATGCTAGTCAATCAAAAAATTTAATCCAAAAACCCATCAAATAATGTGGCAAGTACGTGATTTGTCTTTACCATATCATTCACCACATCACTCCATGATTTGTGCAGTGATAATAACTCATTTGCCACATTATTTGGATTGAATTTTATATTAACTTTGTGAGTTGTATAGTATTACTATTGATAGAGAGATATCCTAGCTATGCACCATTCTTCGGGAATTATATTTGAATATTATTCAAAAGAATAGTAGAATCATGCATATTCAAATATGATGAATATGATTCCCCAAAATGGTGCCTAGCTAGGATATCTCTCTATCAACTATCACAAAATATATGTGTGTGTACTGTAGGGGTTGGTGTGGTGGTTGGTATGCATTTACAAGTTTGGTGCGAAAAGATAAGAAGAGAAAACCTTGTTCGAATAATCGAATCCATCGTGGCTATAACTTATAACCAAAATTCTCTCTGTTTGTATGTAGACCCCATAATAAGACACTACTTCATCTTTAATTAATCTCTAATTAATGTATAAATTTGCTAATGCAACATGATCTTATCATTGATAAGATTACATATTCTAGAGACTCAAATAAGAAACCAACTAGTCTAATGTGCAGCACGCAAGCTACAGGCAGAAGTGGCTGTATAGAGTTATCAACAGGTCATCATTCTGCAATCATGCTTGGATATCAACATCTCTCATCTGGTGATCATAATATGATTAACCAGGACAGTTGGTTAAGATAAGAGTTAGTTAACTACCAGCCGAGGTTAGTTAATCAGAATTAAATAACAGAATGCTGAGATGGCATTCCAGCTGGACAAAGTTAGTAAGGATTTCCTTAAATCACGGAAACCCACAAATTGTGTGTGTTGCTTTTTCATATATAATTCCAGAGTCTCTGTAATCAAAGATCAATCAATGAAAGAAATGAGAAATATTCTCTCTCACTGTCGCCATTAACAAGAGCACTAAAAGCTCTGTTTTGTTCTTCATTTCTCTTCCTTTTTTGTTTGAGACTTTTCACCAAACACCTTACAATCTTTACATGGTATCAGAGCCAAAAGACTAACGTCATGGCAAATCCTTCAAACACAAATCAGAATCAAAGTTCTGCTGAAGTTCCTGCAACATACTCGCCACCCATGTCAACCAGTTGATTCAGGCCACATATGAATTATATATTATCAATCTCTATTTTTTTTTAATAAATTAATACAATTTTGGTATATATATATATATATGAGAGTGAGTTTCAATCAAAGAGCTTTGATACATCTATTTAAAAGATGTTATTTTTACCACCGTCCAATGTGGCAATCCCCATTCTCCATTCCCTATTCCCCAAACGTGCATCTCTAAATTCTCAACACAGACAACATCTTTTTTTTTTTTTTTTTTTAGCAAACAACAGACAATTTACATGTTTATTATTTCAATTTTTTTTTTTTTCTCTTTTCACTTTCATTTATTTTTATTTATGTACAAGTGTTTCCATTTCTTATTTTATCTATTTATCAATTGATAATGTTATCTAAATTTGTAATAAAAATATTCCGTAATATTATCTTAAAATTTAATTATAACAAAAATAAATCCAGATTTTTTAAATGATAAATTTAATTGAAAAAAAAAAAGCTTAAATAAACTAAAATCAATATTCCACTTAAATATCTTTTATAATATAAATTTAAACTTGTTCAGTATTCAAAAAATACATTAAAAAAAAAAAAACTAATTAATCAAATCATAGCATACAGCACTTTCAATTCCAATTTTTTCTTTTGACATTTTGATAAGAGTGAAATATTAAAGAAATATGACGAAAGAAGAAAGGGAAAAAAAATGATTTAAGATAGTGAGGAAAGAAAGTCACATAGTGACATAGAGTGAAATGAAGGAGGAAAGAAAAGGGGAAGATAAAGAATAAATGAGGAAAGATAATGAAATATAACATTAAAATTTAGGAGAGAGAATAGAAAAAATAAGAAGTAAATAAAAACATTAATGGAAGAAAGAGAAAGAAAATTAGAGAGTATTAACTCTAGATCATTGAAACACCTAGAATCTAATAGACACAAAAGTGTGTTAAATACTGTGTGAAAAAATGGGGCTATAGATCCTGCCCATATATATATATATATATATATATAGTAATTTTCCAATGAGGACTTTTACGATGCACACTTTAAGCATCTTTTGATGATATTGCATGTAATCAAATGTTTTTCGATAAGATTTTTTGTATGCATCCTAAGTAAATTAAAATACACATTTGGTAAAAATTTGGAAATTTTTTGGATTTGAGAACTATTTTTTCTTATATTTCCCTATTTTTAAATGTTTTATCTTAAAAAAAAAATCGGAAAAAATTAGTTCTTGCACCCGAATTTTTAAAATTTTTTTTCCATAAATGTATTTCAATGTTTTAACCATCCATACAAAAAATCAAATTAAGATTCAATATATTCCATACAATTTCATCAAAATGTGCATTGTAAAGTTCTCATTGGAAAGTTACTCTCTCTCTCTCTCTCTCTCTCTCTCTCTCTCTCTCTCTCTCTCTCTCTCTCTCTCTATATATATATATATATATATATATATATATATATATACTGTTTTTCTATTGTCAGTTTGTCTTGATATATTTTGTATCAGGACGAAGAATGTGGACCATTAGATTTATATACTTTGACTCAAAGTGTTGCACTCATCAAAACTTCTTCATAATCTATTGTTCACATTTTTCGTCTTGATATATTTTATACCAGGACGAACTGACAGTAGAAAAACTATACACACACATATATATATATATATATATTTGACAATATCTATTAATTTAGGACCAGGTATTTTTTTTTTGAAAGCTTTCGCCATTGGTAGGATTCGAGCTGCTGACTTGTGAGTCATTTGTCCAAGCCCCAAGCTCATCCATCTACTAGTTGAGGTATGCCCTTGTTGGCTTCTACCCCATATATATAAATCACAAACTTAATAACTTAAGTTTTAATAACACCTAAAGTGTGGATATGACAAATACATCCTTAAAACACTAATAAAAATAAGTCTTGTGCTTTCTTTTTTTTTGTTTCCAAGACTTATTTTGTATTTCCGAGACTTATTTTATAATTTCCAAGACTTATTTTGTAGTTTTCGAGACTTATTTTGTAGTTTCCGAGACTTATTAGATATATTTGTAATTTCCGAGACTTATTTGAGCAAAAATGTAATTTTCCATTTTTTGTTGTTGTCTTTTTCATCGAGACCTCCATTAGAAGTCGATTCGACCTCCGATGGAGGTCGATTGAGGCCGATTTTCGACCTCCATTGAAGATCTTTCATCTCCATTGATGGAGGACCACCATCTCAAGTGATATTTCCCATAATTTCCAATCTATATATATATATATATATATATATATATATATATATATTATATAGGGTTAAAAACTAACTGTATAATTAGTGAAGTTTTTGTTTTTACCCAGCATTAACGTTTTGATCGTTTTTACCAAACTTTCCACACCGGTCTTCTACAATTAAACACACCAGTCTTCTTCAATTAATACATCAGTTTTCTTTTTAATTAAACACACCACCTGTTTTCTTAAATTAAACACGTCAATTTTTTTTTTTTTCAATTAAACACACCACTAGTTTTCATCAATTGAACACACCACCGTTTTTTCCAATTAAACAGACCACCAGTTTAAACCTAGTGTGTTTAATTCCGGTGTGTCTAATTAGAAAAGTATAATTATTCCATATATGCATATGGTGATCACATAATTAGAAAAGTATAATTATTATAGTATGATAATAATAGTTAGTGAAGTGCATACTGAGATAAGACAACTGTACACATTGCTACGTAACTGCTTACCGCCTTCATTAATCGTTTAATTAGTTAATTGGCTTCCGGAATCCAGAGTGTATATTAGTGTGTTGTTGTTCTCATACTATTTAAGTTATCACAATAATGGTATATGTGTGGATATCTGTCACTGATACTGTATAATGTTATAGGGTCACTAGTTTACATTTGAAAGAGCTTTTTTATGAGTCGAAAGGAGCTTAATTTTTTAATTTCAAAAGTTATTTTTAATTTTTGTTTGTATCATTTGGTTGCCAAAATAGTAGATTTGAATGGTTTAAGAAATTGTTTTACATCTATTGAAAGAAGTTTAATTTTTTTTTTATTATTTTTTTTTAAAGAAAGAAGTGTGGTAATAAAATAAATAGAACAGATGAAATAAAGAAAGAACCTCGCTTTTAACTTTGAACCTTAATAAACCTTTTTTATCATGTTATAAACACAACTTCAATACTTGTATTCACTTCACTTTACTCGTTCTTTAATTAATTGCATTTTCTTTAATTATATAAAAAAAAAATATTTTTCTCATATATTTTTGTTATATTTTAAATTCTTTTATATTCATTTCTGGTATTCATATCATTAATTATAAGAACTTGTTTTTTTAATTGACAACCAAACGAACAACCACTAAAAAAAAAAAACTCTAAATAAATTTTCTTAATGTTATATTCGAGACAACATTTCTCTAATACTTTTTTTTAAAAGATCTAAATAAATTTTCTTAATATTATATTTGAGACAACAGTTCTGTAATGGTCAGAGAAACATTCATTAAATTTTTTTTTGAAAGAAAAACATTCATGAATTAAGTTAAGATACTAGCTCATACCGCACATCACCTCTTAACAGAACTGGTTAGTGCACCTCCATTCCATATAAGTGGTGAGAGGTTTAAATCCTACTATACGTATTTTACAAGTATGTGTGTTGTGAGAGTAGATATCTGGAACATATATATGTTGTTTGATTTTGATAAGCCCCGACAATTTTATTGTAATAGCTTATATAATACATAAAAAAAAAAAATTAAGATACGTTTTTATCAAAATTCTTATGATACGGTTAAATATGATTTTTATATGGTTGAGTGAATTTCTTATGTAAAGATGTGAATATCTGTCAGTACACCATATATAGAAGAATTCTTCACACACGTAATCACATATATATGAATTTCTTTTAAAGTAGTAAAAAAATGGTACCTTCTTTGTTAATTTTGTAGAGGACCTTCTTGATAATAAAAGGTCGTTTGTTTTTTTGTCTGAAGACTGAATAGTCTTGAATTTTTCTAAAGACTGAATAGGGACTAAAATCTGAACTTGAATAACATGTTTTTTTTTTTTTTTTTTTCCTCATATCTAAATGTATTGTCAACATGTTTGTTTTTTTAAAAGTAAAATTGTCTGAAAATAAGTAATTTTACATTTATACCCAATTTAAACAATTATACATATAATATAGAATAAAAACAATTCAAAAATAATAATTATATATGAACACATATGATCATGATCTTCTTCTTCGATTACAAACAAACTTCATTTTTACTAAGAAAAGAAAAGGGTTTTTTTTTTTCAAAAAATAAAAGGGGTAGCAGGAAAACTCACACAAAACACTCTATTATATATATATATATATATATATATATATATATATATATATATACATCACCCTAGTATAATAATAAAGTATTGATATTAAACACCAATATGAGAAGTTATTAGAGTTCTTTTTTATTTTTATTTTTAAAGCTATTTAAAATAAGTAATATATTAAAATAAAGATTTCTATACAATATATAATTATGATGAAATTGGAAATATATTATATACGGCAGATAGTATCGGAAGAAAAGATTTTGGATTGTATTCAATGCAATTCAATGATTTGTAATTAAATGAAAAGTTAGGATTTTTTACTTTTTATTTTAAGTTACTTTTTGGTATTTTTAAGTTGTTTGATTACTTAAAAAAAAAAAACAAAACAACTTAATAATTATGATCCATACCCATTAAGTTTTAAGTAGAAAAAACAAATGACCCTAAGTATATACATGGTGAGAACTGTTGGATTACAATAATTATATATAAAGCATGAATCATATTTGATGATATTATATTATATGATAGCATTAATATGGAAAGATGCTAAAAATGGGGTGCAATAATATTGAGAAAAAAAAAAAAAAAAAACAAACAAGAAAGAAAGCAAAAAGATATGTAGATAAAGATTCCCTCAAGATATATTGTAATTGATATCTGATTAAAGCAATTGGCTGTCCATTAATTTACGTGTAGTTGCTTCCCATTCAGCTTGCATGATCTGAATTGGATGTGGATTATATGTAAACAAAAAGCATACCTGCCCTGATCTGCTTCAGGTTTTTATTCACCCCATATATTTCTAAATTCATTAGATGTTGCCGTCTAGAAATATGATTTACATAACATCCAATTTATCGGTTTATCCATTAGTAAAATTTTAATTTTAATCATTACTGTAAGTAGCCATTCAAATTCCAAAAGTAATGTTATTAGAATCAATTTTAATTTTGATTATTACTATAATAAAAATTTCGATTCCCACCAGAAACAATTCCCGTGGAGCGCACTTATGGCCAAGCCTTTACTAACCTCCAGGACGACCTGGACCAACAGGATTAGTCCTACTCCAATATAGGTGGGGACACCTGGGTGAAAAAAAAAAAAGCATACCTACCTTGATCTGTTTCACTTTTTTATTCACCCCATATATTTCTAAATTCATTAGATATTGTCATCAAGAAATATGATTTACATAACATCCAATTTATTAGTTCATCCATTAGTAAAATTTTAATTTTAATCATTACTGTAAGCAGCCATTCAAATTCCAAAAGTAACGTTATTAGAATGAGTTTATTTATTTATATATATATTGTATTTGTAACCCAAACAAATTATTAAAACACCCAATTTTTTTTTTTTAATACATCTAGTTCAATCCAAATAAATTAAGTGCTAAATTCAAAAACACCATTGAAGATGTAAGTGGAGTAAGAGAGAGAGGGGTGGCGAGTGAATGTCAATTGGGAAAAAAATTTCATGGTTGTTCTTTTTTTCACTTTTATTTGTATTTGGCTTTATAATTTTTTATCTTTTATTTTGCTTTATGTCCATTGTCTCTCCAATGAGTATAAATTAAAGAAATAACTATATTTTTGTGACTGGAATCCTCTAACACAGCAGGTTTACCTTTTCTTTTTTACTTTAGTTTTATTGTTGGAACAAAAATAATGTTAATTAACAATCAATCTTTTCAAAAATAAAATAAAATAAATTAACAATATTTAATTGATTTATTTTTAATTGATTTAATTTGTCTTTATTGATATTACTAAAATATGAGTGTGTAAATCATATTTTTAAATAGCAATATCGAACGATGCAAAAATTGAGTTTTGATCTAGTTGATACTTAAAATAATAAAGGGGGGGTTGGAGACATATAATTCTATTAAAATTAAAATCATTGTTGTCACATGAAACAAAAGTGTTACTGTTCATGAGAGTCGGTAACCATCTTAACAATCTTCCAATGTGATTATGTGATAAAGTTGTTGTTATAACAGCATGTGATATATAAGAAAATATAAAAAATTTGAAAGTAGTTTAATCAGCAAAGAGTTTTATTTTAGTTAGAGAATTTAATCAATTTTGAACATCCAGCAAACTATCAAGCATGTGTGGAGAGTTTTTTCTTTGGTGTCTTACATTAAAAACAAATAAAAACAAGAAACACAATAATAAAAAATAAATAACTCCAATAAAAACCAACATACATGTTGGAAATATGGTTTTAAAAGCAATGAATATTTAACTATTTTGAAAGTATTTATTTGCCGTTAAAAAAAAATAGACACCAAGTTATAGATGGAAATATCTTTTGAAATGGAAAGACACAACCATGAACATATGCAACTATTCTTTTGAATCATGACATTTCCAAAAGGCACTTTGTATCTATAAATTAGAAGTCATTCATTCATTCTAAACATCCTGAAAATTTCATAAAATTACTTCATTGAGTGTTGAGTCCTTTGGTCATTGAGAGAGAGGGTATATTCAGTTCGTTGTGTGCTTGTGGTTTTGAAGTGCTACTACCACAAGACAGAGAAGTCGTTGTATCCTAGAAGGTGAGCGCCGATTGACCAATAGCACCGGTGGACGGGCGTAAATAGTCTTAAAGACATAGTGTTGAACACTAGCCTCGACTTCAAAGGAATTACCGACCAAACTACTGAAAATTTTGAAGGTTTTTCTACCAACTACTTCACTGTGTTTTTAATTTTATTTTCTATTTATTTATTTATATAGCAATTTACACCAAATTTTTTCTAACAATACAGAATGCAAAGTTACAATATTTATTCTTTAAAAAAAAAATTACAATATAATTTTATAATAAAAAATTATATTTTGTATTTATAATAAATTTATTTTAAATTTATAAAAAATAATTGGTTAATAAACATTACTATACATGTTTTTGAAATTTTTTATTCTTTTAATCATTGAAAAATTATTACTTTATTAAATTAAAACTTTAAAATAAAAAATACTAAAGATAAAATAAAATAAATCATAATAATAGATGAACAATTTTAACACAATAAATTAAAATTTTAGATTTTAAGGTTTATTGATTGGATGTTTCATGTGATCAAACTAAAACTATTAAAATAAGAAAAGTTCAAAATAATAATAAATAATTTAATATGAAATAAACTTGTGTCATAGAACATGATGGATTCTTCCCCATGATGCGTAGGCACGGACAGATGGCAACAATTGATTTTTGGTATGAGACATGTTTGGACGATGGTACAATTTGTATGGAAAATTACGTTATAGCCCCTTCTTATGTTTTCCTATATGGCTATATATATGGCATTTCTATTGTAATTGTGTTGTTTTTCATCGATTTCTGAAATACAAATATTGAATAGTTGGCTCTTCTTTGTACAGTGAGCAAAATATTGGGTTAGTATAATAGTTTATTTTAGCTTTTTTCTCTTGAGTTTACTATACGGTATTAGTACGATTGTGTGCAAGTAAAAAAATATACAGAAGAGTGATTTACTTATAGTTTAGTATTATGTTAATTGCAACCTGAAGATTGTATACAATCCAGTATTATGTCTATTGCAAACCTGAAGATTGCAACGATTGTATATAAATATAAAGATATTTAGAAGAGACTTACAGCTTAGCGTTGTATTTTATTTCAACTTAAAGATTGCAAAAAAATAATATAGGAGTTGGAAGCTCTAAATATTAATAAACTCAATTCCAGACTTGAAGCTTCTAGATTAATTTATTATTACGTATTTATTTACTTTTATGCAATTTTATACTGGAGCGGTTTGGTTGTCCATCCAGAACCTGAAGTTTCTGGATTTATTTATTATTACGTATTTATTTACTTTTATGCAATTTTATACTGGAGCGGTTGATCGCCCATCCATCATCCATAGCTTGAAATTTATGGATTTATTTATTATTACGCATTTATTTACTTTATGCAATTTTACACTGGAGCAATTTGGTCGCCCATCCAGAACCTAAATTTTTTGGATTTATTTATTATTACTACGCATTTATTTACTTTTATACAAATTTATATTGGAGCGGTTTGGTCACCCATCCAGAACTTGAAGTTTCTGGATTTATATATTATTAATATACTTTATGCAATTTTTGAGCCTGACTATGCAAACTGACCAGAACCTGAAGTTTATGGATTTGCATTTATGTATTTATATGCAAGTTATGAGCTGAGTTTGATTAGGCCAATCTACCAGAACCTGGAGCTTCTAGATTTATTTGCACTTGATTTATTATTATGTAATTTAGACTAAGCTCTGCTAGACCGACTAAGCAAAACCTGAAGTTTCTTGATTTATTATTATGCTATTTAAGTTAGCACGAGTTTGTCAATCGATCAGAACCTGAAATTCTGAATTTTAATTACATTAAGAACCTAAAGTTCTGGATTCATGCACGCATACAATGCTTTATTTAGAACCTGAAGTTCTAAATTCAAATTCAATATATAACTTGAAGTTATGAATTCCAATATATAGTATTGAATCAGAACCTGAAGTTCTCGGTTCACTGTTATATACATGATGCCATACTTAGAACCTGAAGTTCTAAATTCAAGTTCAATGTAGAACTTGAGGTTCTGAATTTGAATATAAATTTGAACCTGGAATTCTTAAATGTTGAACAAGAAGTTTTAAGTGGCATGGGGGAGGGGGGTGTTGAGACCACGCCACCTGAGCTTCATGTGAAGGTGTATAGCCTCCATGGGGGTCGAGGGGCCTCTTTCCCATGGAGGCCACGCGCCTCCACAGGCGAGGGGGCCTTTTGGCAAATGGACATCCCATCTTCCCTTGCGCACCTCTCACGTTCTTCAATCATTTTTTGACCTCCAAACTCGGAATTTGAATCCGTTTTTGGATTACGAACCCAGACTCTCTCACAGACATGGACATCTACGAAATTTCAACCAAAAACTTGGAATTCGACTTGATACACAAGGACGAAAACCATGTACAATAAACACATGAAAAGTTTCGTAAAATCTAACTCGAAACTTGAAAACATATGTATGAGTAACCGAAACGTTTGGTACTCAATAAGGAACAGTATAAGAACATATTCAAGTCTGATACCAAGTGAATGTAAACAAACAAACAGAAATACACACAAGTAAGCCATTTACTAGAAATAGTCATAGAACATGCATTACCATATACACTGTCAATTTAAGTCTAATGCATGTGCATACATCAATATGTGTGTGTATGTGTTATACCAATTAAGTATAACGATGCAGGGAAACAAATGTTATGCAATGTGTGTGCATAAACGCCTTGCAAGAGGAATAAGGTCTAGATATACCATTAATGTGCAACAAATCTTGCTCCTCTTGAAGACTTCACTTTGCATAATGTGTTGTCCTTCCTCTTTGAAGCTTGAGTTAACATAAACCTAGACAACTAATCAATATAAAGGAAATGCCGTTTTGATAACACACACACACACACACACACACACACATTTTGCATAATGTGTTGTCCTTCCTCTTTGAAGCTTGAGTTAACATAAACCTAGATAAATAATCAATACAAAAGAAATGCCGTTTTGATAACACACACACACACACACACACTTTGCATAATGTGTTTTCCTTTCTTTTTGAAGCTTGAGTTAACATGAACCTAGACAAATAATCAATACAAAGGAAATGCCGTTTTGATAACACACACACATACATAAGAAATCTTTTATTTTTATTTTTATTTTTATGGTAATCTGAGATGGGTATGTGCCCTGCCTAGACCCATGGTGGGTCAGTCGCTGGTTTAATCTTGACAGGACCTGATAATTCTATTATAATTTTGTAAATTTGTAATACTTCAAAATATATATATATTACTGCCGTTTTATAATTACTAAGAATTATGGGTTTTTTAATAATTTTTCTTTGGTAGATTTGAATATCTATAAAAAAAAAATTGAGATTAGTTTGAATTATTATTAATTTTATTTCATAGGTAAAATGACCCTTAAAAGGAACGGTATTGTAATTAATGGCATAGCTAGCATATTTTTCCTTATTGTCAAAACACAAAGTATGTTTGTGCAATTTACCCATATAATAATGATCAGAAGAGGGATTCCACACGATTTTTCGGGCGAGATCCTGATTGTATATGTTATTGAATGATTGTGATCAACTAATGGCAATCTCATCTCTTGGAGTTCTAGAAAACATAAGGTTGTGGCCTGTCCCAACACCATAGATGAGTACAAGTCTATGGCCTAAAACATGTACTACTGATATTTTGTTGCTCAAGTCTCTCTTTTATAGATTTTTTCTTCCTTAATCAAGCTCTATGATAGTTTGGTGTGATAACATTAGAGCTAATTCACTTGCTTAGAATCTGATGTCTCATTCTCGCACAAAACATATCGAAATTAATGCTCATTTTATTTGTGAGAAAGTTGTTTCAGGTTAGATCGAGAGCCTAGATATGTTACTACTGAATTTCAGATTGATGACATTCTCACCAAAGGCTTTACTAGAGATCATTTTTAGTTCCTCTACTCCAAAATGAATCTTGTTGTACGTAATCCCACCATATATACAATTTGAGGGGGGATGATAAGCTGAAACACTCTGCTTCAACTTGTGCAAAGCTAGTATCCATCAAAGGCATCAAACGATCGAATTAAATGATTTAGTGGTAGCTTATACCTAACTCAAGATGCCAATTAATCAGAATCTTCACAACCTTTGATCAAACATAATCAAGGTCATAGAGTGTTGATATATAAAGCAACTATCGTGATTCAATCATTCACTCATGTTAATTAGTTTAGGTGGTTTAAAAGGTAGTTAATTACTCGATGTGGATGCTGAGCTGTACAAGCTTTTTTTTTTTTTTTTTTTTGAAAGTGTGCAAGAAGATGTTTTATAAATGGACTAATTGCACAACCGTCCCTTAAGTTTAGGCATAATTGCATGCATATGGAACTTTTACCCATAATTACACAAACATCCCTTGCCGTTAGTTGACTTCCGTTAACGTACTCTAGCCGTTGACCACAATTTTAACCCACAATGACTAAAGTGCCCCTAGTTACCTATTTTATTATTTAAAAACGAAACATAAAAGACAAAGAAAACAAAAAAAAAAAAATCAATCATTTTTTATTCTCTTTCATTTTCTCAACCCCCAAACACAACCAAAAATAAACTTAACAAACAAAAACTAAAACTCAATCCCACAAATCAAAACCAAAACTCAAATCCTCAAACAACAACCAAAAATCAAATCCACAAATAAAAACCCACCACAACCAGTTAACCACACTCATTTAAAAAAAAAATAAAAAAAATAGAACTTCAACCTAGAAAGTTAAAAATCCACCGTTGAAGTTCTAATAGTTTTAATTTTTTTTTAGATGGATGTGGTTAATTGGTTATGGAATTGATGGATTTGGGTTTTTATTTGTGGATTTTATTTTTGGTTGTTGTTTGAGGATTTGAGTTTTGGTTTTAATTTGTGGGATTGAGTTTTGGTTTTTGTTTGTTTAGTTTATTTTTAGATTGTGTTTGGGGGTTGAGAAAATGAAAGAGAAAAAAGATTATTGATTTTTTTTTTCTTTCTCTTTTCTGTTTCGTTTTTTTTTTTTAATTACTAATTTAAATAATAAAATAGGTAACTAGGAGCACTTTAGTCATTGTGGGTTAAAATTGTGGTCAACGGTTAAAGTTAATGGAAGTCAACTAACGGTAGGGGACGTTTGTGTAATTATGAGTAAAAGTTCCATATGCATACAATTATGCCTAAACTTAGGGGTGTTTGTGCAATTAATCCTTAATAAATAACAGGTTCTTCTTTGTGAAACGTTTCAATGATCAATAAAATTATGTCTTAGTCTTCTCTATATTTTTCAACTTTAATGGAGTTCTAATTACTAATTTTTTTATTTTATTTTTAAGTATTACACAAAAAAATTCATTTCGAAAAGAATCTTCCTACACTATGGCAAACAATTCCAGTCTTACACCTTCCAGATTATCTTCTTCTTTGTCTATTACCCCTACTCCTTCCATAAGACGAACTCTCTCCCGTCGAATAGAAAATTTGGTTGAATATTCCCATATTCCACAACATGCTCAAATAAATGATACCTCAGTTCCTTTGCTAAACCCTTACACTATCTTCAAAAGAAACAAGTCTATGGTCTCTCGCATGACTCGCCTTGTTTCACACAGGCCTCTTCCAGTTAAAGAATACGTTCAGTCCACAGGTCTTGACAACTGTCTCATTCCGTCTTCATCTGCAGAACAGTATGTTGATCTTGAGATCGGCCAACCCATGATTAATCATTGGATTAATGAAGGCTATTCCCACCTCCATATCGGTGCGGTCCGCCTTATTCTCACTCTGCATGGCCGGAAAGGTATCCCAGTAACTACAAAGGTAGCTTTACTCAACACCATTGACAAAGATTACGAGCAGGCAGTTATCGGCACTTGTTTATCCACCCTCCATGCTAGTAGTATTTCTCTGACCTACTACCCAAATTTCAATATTCCTCTCTGTGACCCAAACCTTCATACTTGCCTGAAAGTCCAGATCCAACTTACTGGTGCTACTATGCAACCAAACTCTTTCATGGCCACACTCCACCATCAACTTGCCTACTGTCTCCAAGATCATGCTCTTGATCTTCCCATCCCAGGCCACACTGGTGACACCCTCTTCATCAAAGCGGAAAGAGAAGATGACATTCCCACCATTATCCAGATACCAAAGCAACTCCCGAGAGAAAAGCTCCTTGAGATTATGCCTTTGGAATGGATATCTAACTATGAAAAAGCTTTTCAAAACACCACTCCTATTGTTGCCTCTGAGTCCTCTTTTAAAAAACAACCAGATGGCTCCATTTTAACAACCTTCACTCCTGTCACAGACACCTCATCTAGTACCTCTCCAACAGCTCCTCCTATTTTTCAAGCTCTTTTAATCAAGCCAATCACAACTGAATCTGATATTCCCATCCACAGCTTTGAAGCTGATGGTACTCCCATCTTCACCAACAAAATTAACGGTCATTTCATCTGGGATGATGATTACACTATGTGTGACCCTGACTGTGACTGCCGAGAATGCCTCCAGGCTTTCTCCATTCCTTGCAAACCAGCCCCCAAACCACAAAAACCTGATGGATCATCTAAACTGTGGATAGGACTCCACCATATCAAAAATACCCCTTTACCCATCTATGACCGAGCGCTACAGATCTTACGATCTGAGGGCCTCTTACCTAACCCTGAACACCAAACCCCTGTGCCACATCAGATCCCTTGCTACATGGCATCCAAATATGACAAAGACTTCCCACCTTTGGAACCCAGGTCTATCCCAGACCAAAATCTTTATTCCCGACCTTTCATCCAGACTACTGAAATCCAATCTAATGGTACGTTCAAGAAACCATCTCAAGCTGAACAAGTCCTCAATTGGCACACTCAGAATGCAGAAGCCCAAAATAAAGTTCTTTCCTCCATTGATCAAAAGATTGATAAAGTCAACAATCGTGTCAAAACATAGGATCAGCATCTCCTGTCAATGGACAAAGTCTTCAGAGATATGTATTCTGATCTTCAGGTAAGAATTGCCAAACTTGATACTGATCTACACAGATATATCAATCAAGGTTATAATGGCCTAGACTTCAATCGCAAAGAGAGAGAAATCAGGTAACTCAAAACTCAGCTAGACTAGATGAATCGAGATCGGATACATTCTGCTACCACCTCCTCTTATCAGAAACCTTATACTCAACCCCTTTTTTCTACATCTCCACCGTATTCTCCTCCTCCTCCCCCAGATGATTCCCAGTTCTTCAAATCCACTGGAGAATTATTTAAATGGTACCCTCCATTGTCCCAACCAACTCAGCCTAGACAGAAACCTGAATCTTTATCTCTTCGAAAAAACAAGCATCCTGCACCCGCGGCGGGTGCAGGGAGCCTTAACACTGTAGACATGTGTCCAAAGTTTTTTCTCAAAAAGGCGCCTATCTGTCGGCTGAACAGGGTACTTCACAGAGAGACACCATGAAAACAGGTAAGGACCTTAAGCCAATAAAACCAAAATCCTTTTCTGATGTGCAGGATCCTTAACTAAAGGCAAGCACAGAGCATACTTGGATTATTACAGTCTATATATCATCTACAAACCATTTAGAAAAGAAAAATGAAAATCTAGAGAGCCATATAAAACACACTGAAAGTTTTTTATTCAAACTGCTTCTGCTTCATGGTTGTTGAGTTTCCATAAGTTGTAGTTGCCCATGAGGTTGAGGAGGTCCCGTTTCCAAATGTCAAGAGGGTTGAACCATTGGAGAAATGTCCATAAGACAGAACCGTATAGGGTAGCATCATGGAGGTATCCTGACATAGCCTGTAGAGGAAAGACAAAAGCAAAGTGATGTAAAACGGACAAACACCATAGATACCATAGAAGGTCTGGTGAGAAATAACAAGATGGAGGCATGATGAAAGGGTCAAGGAATGGTCTGGTGGGGTTGGAAATATCATAGCAGACACCTTGTGCCTTAATTCTTGCAAGGTAAATCGGAAGGTAAGTTTTGGCGAAACTTGTGATTTGGTCGAGAGAAGGTGTATGACCATGAGGGATGGATGTCTGTAGTTCAGGTGGAAAATTACCTAGTGTAGGGATTGATGAGGAGGTAGAGGGTGAGGCTGAAGTGGCCATGAGAAGAAGATGTATTTTTCTGGAGGGAGAGAGTAAATGGACAGTGGAAGGCCGTGAAAGCATGTCTGCTATTATATTGTGATGGCCTTTCACATGCTGAACAGTGAAATCATAGCGAGCAAACCAATCTTTCAGTCTGAGGAGTTGTGGATCAGGAGGAATCTTATTCCGAAACTCGAGGACTTTAGGGAAAGAAGAGTTGTCCATTTCAACAGTAAATTTCTGTGTCCTTAAGTAGAAATCAAACTTTTGAATACCGTATTTGATAGCAATGATTTCTTTGTAGACCGTATGGTAATGGGCCTAAGAATCTTTGAACTGCCCACTAGCATGTCCGCAATAGGACCTGGTGTTCTGTCTTTCTTCAAGAAGGATGGACCCCCAGTGGGAATCACTGGCATCAGTCTGGAGGATGAGTTGTCCATCAGAAGGAATAGTAAGAGCTGGAGGGGACTGAGAGATTTTTTTCAATTCAATGACAGCAAGAGTGTGGGACTTCGTCCAGGGTGGAGGAGACTTTTTCAACATTTGAGAAAGGATGGAGGTATGGTGGCTGACCTTGGGAATGAAATCTCTGATGAAGTTGATGATGCCAAGGAATTGTTGGACCTGTTTAGGGGTTAAATTTGAGTCTGGGAATTGAAGGAGTTGTGTGGCAATGTAAGGGCTAGGGCAGTATTGTCCTTGTGAAATGTTCATGCCAAGGAATTCAATTCGGCACTGGCCAAGTGAACTCTTGTGGACAGATAACATGATGCCAAATTTATTTTTATTTATTTATTATTATTTTTTTTTAATGGGGGATGACTCGAATCTATAACCTTGTGATATAGGTGTGGGAGGTTTACCACCGGACCAACCTCATCTCATAAATGGAGTTCTAATTATAGAGAACTTTTCACTATAATTCTCTTCAATCAGCTTCCAAACATCCTTATTTTTCAGTTGGGCTTAAAGTAAAGTTGTTCAAACTTATAATCAAATTACAGAGACTCAAACTTACAAATTTAGGGGGTGTATTGGTTCAGGATTTTATTAGACAATTTTGGGAAATAAAAGTCTGTTGGCATTGGATTGAGAGTTTTTAACAAGTTAGATAAGTCTGGTGGTATTCGATCGGGACTTTTAAGATTTAAAAAAAAAAATCCATAATGTCTTGTGGTATTGAATCAAAACTTTTAAGAGGAATCAAATTGTCTGGTGGTATTGGATTGAGATCAAGATTTGTAGGATTTCTATGACAAAATGGATTATTCAAACTTTTTAGTGATTTGTATAAATAGCTAGACCTCAAAATTGTCTTGCCCTCTTCCACAATACTTTCTAGACTTTCCACTCGATTTAAGCTTCTCAAATCTGCTGCAATTCTCATCAGATCTTCATCACAAATTTTCAGCTCCCTCTGTTTTCTTTTTCTTTTTCTTTGAAAACAAAAGGCCAAAAACCCACTCACGCAACTCATGCAAATAAGCACATCACTCTTTGAATCTCAATAACCGACTTGGCTGGTGTGCTGCTTGCTGGGTTGGTGTGTTTTCGTCAGATTTTTACGTTTTTTTTTTTTTTTTTTTTTTTTTCTATGTGTGAGTTGATTGTTGCCTGTTTAATTGTTAATTCAGTTCTTTACAAGATTTTTATAGATGGGATTCAATTCTTTGGATTAGAGATGGATTTCAAGAAGCCAAGCTTGCAAAAACTGGGTTTGAATTCTTTGAAAAAAAATTTGGTGAAGATATGGCCTATTTCTTTCCTGTTGTTGCCTTTGTTGGCTTTTTAATTAGAAAATTGAAAGTTGGTGGGGAAGATGATGATCAAGAGTGTGTGGTGGGGACTTGGGAAGAGAGAGTGGGTGGTGGACTAGTGGGGAAGATGGTGTGGGTGAGGTGGAAGATGAAGAGAATGGGAGTTGAAGGCAAGAAGATTGTGAAAAATAAATAAATTATAATCATAGTTTTGTTAATGTAAAAAAAAAAAAAAAAATTCATGTGTAACCAAACACAGTTTTTTGCTTGTTTTTGCCTGTTTCCTTGGTGTTTTGTTTTTCTTGTGGTCTCTTGGCCTTGAATAAAGTTGCTTTTAAAAAAAAACACACAATTTTCTAACACAATATTCCTATGAACAAATCTTAATAGTCTATAAATAAAGTCTGGATAATCCTAATAGTCTATAAATAAAGTACAAATACTCTTTTATAATCCTAAAACTCTAGTACATATAATTCTAATTGTCTTTAAAATCATACAAATCCATAAAATCCTAACACCCAAAAATTGTCTATTAAAATCCTAATCCAATACCCCCCACCCACCCACCCCCTTAATTAAGTTTGTGTATGCCCCATAGGTGTAGCTCAACCGGTAGATGGACGAGCTTGTGGCTTGGAAAAATGACTCTCAAGTCAGCGCCTCAAATCCTACCAATAGTAAAAAGCTTTAAAAAAAAAAAAAAAAAATACCTGATCTAGATAGGTAAATAAATAGATATTGTAAAAAAAAAAAAAAAAAAGTTTGTATATCTAGCTGTTACTTTATAAAAAGAAACCAATTATTATAATAAAGTTATTCGTTATTAGATACAATCAATTTCCAAATGATATATATCTTATATAATTGAGTCCAACACAACATTGCTTCTAAGTAAACATGCATGATATTGACAAAAATTGTATAAATGTACTGATGTACATGCATGTATATAAAGGTTGGTATATATGCATTTCAAAGATAATACATTTAACTAAAAGCTAACCCTATAATCAAGATAGTCTCTGGTTAGGTTGCTTCTTTATTCCTATGGCCACTATGGTGTCTAATGAGCAACATAAAAGCATCTTCATACAAGAGTGGTTTGTGAAAACAAAAAGATACCATAATGGATAAATAGATATTATATTAAAAATGTATCTTCAATGCAGATGTTTATATTCAACCTTACGCTGATGTGGCAACAAAATATATTGGATATTGTCAACATGACCATCTACTTTCAGACGGTCTGTTACACAGCTATTTTTTCGGTTGACTCAGCAAGTATTTAAAATTGACATTAATTTTTCATCTATTTTTGATAAGAAAATAAAAGAAAAAAGAAAAAAGAAAAAAATTTAAACTAAATTTTGAATTGATTGTCTATTAAGTCTATCTTTATGTCACATAGGAAACAAGTCTTTTGATATTGTTGTCATGTCAACGATTTTTGGTATGCAAACCACTTTTACATAGGAGATACTCTAACATAAATGTCAAAGGTAATAGAACGACCTAAATGTCTATAATCGGGAGGTATCTACTCCTATTACAGGTAGGAGATTTTCTCATTCTTTGCGTTTTTATGAGTAAAGGTGGAATGATATATACAATGTCAAGGTTTAAACCCTAGTAGTGATCGATCTCTATTCTAAAAGCTCCAACCAACCACCTAGTCAAATGACTATTAATTTGATCAATTAGAATTAATCATATATAATTAATAAATTAAAGCCACAGTACACTATATTATTAATCATAAAGTTCAATAAATTAATAACCCATGCAAAAGATATCAATATTTTAATCTAATTTTTTATGTTTAAATTTGCACTAATAAGAAACCACTCCATTAAGATTAAAAAAAAAAAGAGAGAGACCACTCCATCAATTCATTGATGGGATCCTAGAAATCCAGAGAAAATAATAAATAGAATTGAGAAAAAAGTTATTGTACATGCACAAATGACAAAACCGATATAATAAAATTGAGATATGCATAGAATAAAAGCAGTCAAAAGCATTGAAAATAAAGCAGTCTTTTTAAAAGAGGGTGATTGAAGATGAGAGATATATATATTGTATGTGTTAAGTGTGTTCTTACGAAGAGAGAGCTGCTTTTATTTTAATTACCCTTTGTTGTGGAAACAATAACACACACAAACATACAATAAGTTGTGCATCGCACGTCACAAACTTGTATGATTGATGATATATATTAGGCTTTAATTTACAAAAGAGTTGCCTAAATTATTGCCACCGACTGACCGACAGCTGCTAGACACTTAAAGCCAATTTTGCGGAAAATCTTTATTTTTTATTTTTTTATTTTTAGAAATATTACAATAAATTAGGGTTAATTTCTAGAGGAGGGGATAGACTCGAACCCACAACCTCATGGTGTAGATGTGAAGGGCAAAACCTTAGATCAACCTCATCTTATCTTATGGAAAATCTTTAAGGCACACAAATGGGATGCCTTTTGCTTTATTCTAATTGAAATCTTATTACTCAACATATTGTATAAATAATAGATTGACCTATACAATCCAAAAAAATCAATGTAATAATGAGGTAAGTGATTTTTTTTTTTTTTTTTTTTCATTTTTTTTTCATATAAATCATAGCAGGATGAGTAAATTATATGGTAAGAACAAATCACTATATTCTCTGTAATCAGGCCCGGCCCTAGGGGGAACCCAGTGAGACAACCGCCTAGGGCCTCTGATTGTAAAAGGCTCACAAATTGTAGTTAAAAACAATTGATTTTAAAATATAGTCTATATAAGATTTTAAATAAAATAGACCCATAAATGACTTTGAAAATGACCCACCATACACATATAATTTCTTTTTCTTTTTCTCTTTTGAAAACCCTCTTTTTTTATGTAAGCTTAATTAGTACTTTTGCTGCTAAATATGTGAGACGAGTAAAGTTTAAATAATATATTCTTTGATGCAATTATAAAAACTTTATTTTGGTATATTTTTATTTACTATTTTGTCGTGTTATAGTGTTGAGTTTGAGTTATTATATTGATTTTTATAAATATTTACTAGAGAAAATAATAATAATAATAATCAAGTAAACATACATAGAATATTAAAGGCTTCATTTTCTATAGTTCGTCTCAGGTCCCAAAAATACAAAGATAGGTCTTGTTGTCTAAAAGCAACTGTTATCATGTTCGTGATTGAGTCCACTACAACTCTATCTCTAAGTCCAAAGTCCAAGAGAGATAATCCAGGTGATCAAGTTTCCAGCTATAAAGTAATTGATGTTTATGTGTGGAGAAATAAACATATCAGCTGTGACACAACCTCCAAAAGTCTCGGATACAAATTAAATTGCATATACAACGTACACTCAATTTGTTTATACAATTACATATATTTCGTTTTCAAAAAAGAAAAAAAAAAAAAAAAGAGCCAGTTATGTTCCAATCAATTATAATTTAATAAAGATAAGCTATAATGGTTTTCAAAAAGCAATTTATTAGATTGATTATAATCCAAATCACGTAATGTAACGGAAACAGCATCAAAATTTATGAAATACGAGATGAGTTAAACTAGTGGTATGTTATTCGCACCTATGCCATAAGGTTGTAGATTTAAGTAGTGACACCTCTCCAAACTCCAAATTTATTAATAAAAATAAATAAAAAAAATAAAAAAATTCAGTGTAAATTATCATAATCGACCTAACAAGTTTTTAAATTGTGTTTCTAACCATATCTACTAATTAATTTTATTGTTACAATGTTACTACTTAGTACTTACTAATCAACCCTCAAAAATTCTTTTACACTTCATAGTCTAAAAATTACAAAAAGATCCCCCGGGACCAAAAGAAAAACATTTTCTTTTCTTCCCTTTTTTTTCAACCTCCCTTTTTTTCAAACCCTAATTTCTTACTCTTTGCCACTAGATCCTTGCAAAATACAAACATCAACTTAATTTACGCACAAAAAATTATTTGAAATCAAGTTGTTAGTGTTGCATTGCTCAAATTGTTGGAACTTCACATTTTGAGGAAAAAAAAATCGTCAAAACTCGTTATCTTTATTCCAGGAAAATTCTTCTTGAAAATCGTTCACCGTCTTTGTAACATCATAACATCATATATTTCATGGGTTTTAATTATATGTTACGATACTTTAAGATTTAAGGGAAAAAAATATAGATAATTTCGGTTTTAATATGTAATAGGAAAAAAATATTATACGCATAGATTTTTCTTTACTTAATATGTAATCGGTTTTTTTTTTTTTTTTTTTTCAATTGCTGATGATATTAATTTTGGTTGATTATAAATTTCACTTTTATAAAGAAGGAATTCCAAAAATAGTTGTGGGCTAGTAGCTACATGTTTCCAAAAAAAGAAAACAAATTCCCAAAAGCCTAGCAAAGTCCCGGGTCCCTTGTTCGCCATATATTTCATCTAAAAAAAAAAAAAAAGCGAAAGTTGGTATGAATTTCTTTGATTAAAAACAATTACGTAAGTGAACATTTTGTAAATTTCTCCCAAGCCAACGGCTCGAATCCTATTAAAGTACCAATGGCAAATGCTTCAATAAAATACCTAATCTAGATAGATATGTCAAAACATATTTACTATGAGCATCACCATTGAATGTGATTTGACGATAAAAGCACTCATTCAGTCCAACAATATTTTAAATTCGAGTCACTTACACCACATGATATTTCAAAAAATATATAAAATTAAAGAGCCAAGTGGTGCCTAAAATATTAAACAATGCAAAAGTTACTTTTTATTATTATTATTAAAATCGACCATATTTGAATGATATAACTTGATAGAGCATCCAATTACTGACATAATTTAATTATATAAAGGACAACTCTTGATATGTATAACCCTAACATGCAAAATCCATCACATAAACGACACTGCAAAATGGGTAGAGGCAGAAAACAGTCAAAAGTTGGGAGAAGCTTTGGGTGAAAGGATTCTTGCAATACACAAAAATTGAATGAGAGACCATGAAAGGATTCTTGCAATACACAACTTCTTGCAACTGGATAGCTTTGCAGATTCAATGGCTGATTGGTGTTACCATTTTGAAAGGACAACACACAACCGCCTGTGAGTGTGAAACTAATTAACTAGTCAGAATGTATGGATGTATTCCCACTACTAAGTTCAAATAATCTTTTTCATCACAAATCACAATTCACAAGTCACAATCCAGAAAGAAAGAAAAAAAGATAGGAAAGAAAGGAATGATGGATTTTCATGCAAATCAAAATGGAACGGTTGCTAAATAAAGCATTACTTTTGCTTGAAAGAGATATAGTCAAACATGGTACAATATGGCAATGTAATTAAACGATTAGAAATATCTAATACCTAGAATAGTCGCCGTTGTTCAATCACTTAAGAGTTGAAATAGAATACAGCATATGCCAGCACCAGAGGTACAATCTTGAATTTTAATTGCAGTGAAACCAGTCATTCTCTCAATGCGGATGATATTTTCTTTTGGATTAGCTCCACTCCAAGCCGCGGGGATAATCTAGGTAAGATTTCCTGAAAGAGAGATTTAGTTTAGTCATTAGTGTGAGACATCATCCCCGAGATTAACCTAACAAATGCATATTCAATACTCAACTTGTATTTCCAGTCTCGCACTCAACAAAGCTATTGGCATCAGCAGTCAATGCATTGATGGATATCCTAATCAATTATTGGATGTAGCTTGTGCTTGATGATAGGCTTCAATCAAGCACAATGAGTCGTGAGGCAAGGAATGCACGTCATAAAAAAAAGTTACATAAAGCATTACTTTTTAAAAAGAACTTCAAATTCTAAAGGGAAATAATACGTTTTTATCTTTATAACCAAAAATCCTCCAACCTTAAATTATTCACAATCACCACCCTCTAAACTAGGGAGTATTGCTGGACCTTACAACCTTGGTAGTCAAGAAAATTATGAAACATAATTATCCTAACTAAAAATCCTTTAGGGTAATTAAACCTGAGACCTCTTCTTGCTTGGAACCATAAGCAAGAATAACAAGATTATCAAAAGCTCTTAATTTGGACTCGGGAACAATGCTGAGACAGGATTGTTGTTACCCATTACTGACTATATTAGCTCAGTGAGCACAGTTTTCAAAATACAGAAGATGCCTTATGTGAAACTGGAAAAGCTTGAAATCCATAGCAGCATCAACTGCCGTTTGAGTCAACTGGGCCTAACAAAGCTTCAATTACAACTATATGGGCTTAGCTATTAACACCTGTATAACAATTTCTCTGGGAGGGTCATCGACTCTCATCTGACACGGTCGCTTTGTAAAAATTACTGTACAATTATTCTTAAGACTGGCATCTATTAGCAATCAGCAAAACAGACTTTTCAATTTTTTGAGATTATCAAATGAAAGTGTCATTGATAATATTGAAAAATATTGATGCTCCAATCTGTACTTTTTTTTTTCATCTGTAACCTTCTACCACAACTATATAACCTCCAGAACTCACATTCAAATGGGATCATAATTTCAAGCAGGATCCATTTGATAGTCAAATAGGACCTAGTCCAGATCCACATATTCAGTCTTGTCCAAAACCATCAGTCCATTTGAAGTAGTATAACCAACTTATCCAAAACCGTGACACCAATCATGAGTGAAGGAAGTTAGATCACCAGTACATAATTAAGCACAAAACTACAGGTGCAGAACTGGAGTACAGGTAAGAGGCAAATTGCAATGTACAGAAGGTGAACAGCTCCGGTCACAACAACAAATCAACCGACAGCTACTCCTTTTTATTAGCTCTACAGGGGACTCGACTACTTTTAGCCCATTTTTTTCTTAAATTTAAGTAGTTCTTAAATTGGGATAATTACCCCAGTGGCCATCAACTTATGCCACCACTATCAAAATCGCCACTAGATGGGGAAATAGATGGAAAATAGTCATTTTTGGCAAACATTGTTAGACTAATGGCCATTCCATCTATTTCCATCCAATAAGTGGCATTTTGGTAAATATGAGGATGACATTAATTTATTTTAGATATTTTTTGGAAATCAATTTTTTCTTTTGTTTTTTTGAAACAAATAATTATATTTAGTGTGTACATATACATATTACATATCTCAAACATATATATATATATATATATATATGTATATATATACATATATATTTATTTTCAACTTATCTCAAATATATTTTTTAGATTTTTTAGATTTTGTAACATTAATCTTTTCAAAAAAGAATATATATATATATATATATATATATCTTTTCAACTTATCTCAAATATATTTTTTAGAATTTTTTGATTTTATAACCTTAATCTTCTCAAAAAAGAAATATATATATATACATATATATATATATACAGTGAGTCTCTCATGAGAGATCCTTTATTTTAATTTCGGTAAGGACCATGATGAAAACACATCGACTTTAATGAATTTTAATCTGAATTTTTTTTGTGGATGATGATTTCAATGAAATCTACATATGAAAAAAATTTGAGAATTTTTCGAGTACTAGAACTATTTATCCAAATTTTGTTAAATATGAAGGCATCGGAAAATAGGCGAAATATAGGAAAATTCAAGAAAAATAGTTCTAGTACTCAGAAAATTCTCAAAAAAAATTTTGTATGTAGATTTCATTGAAATCATCATCCACAAAAAAATTCATATTAAAATTCATTAAAGTCGATGTGTTTTCATCATGGTCCTTACCGAAATTATAATAAGGGATCCCTCATGAGAGACTCACTATATATATATATATATATATATATATACATATGTTTGAGATATACTATACGTATATACACACTAAATATAATTATTTGTTTCAAAAAACAAAAGAAAAAATTGATTTCCAAAAAACATCTAAAATAAATTAATGTCATCTCCTTATTTACCAAAATGCCATTCATTGGATGGAAATGGATATATATATATATGTTTGAGATATGCTATACGTATATACACACTAAATATAATTATTTGTTTCAAAAAACAAAAGAAAAATTTGATTTCCAAAAAACATCTAAAATAAATTAATGTCATCCCCTTATTTACCAAAATGCCATTCATTGGTTGGAAATTGATGTAATGACCATTAGTGTAACAATATTTGTCAAAATGGCCATTTTCCAGCAATTTCCCCATTTGGTGGCCATTTTGATAGTGGTGGCAAAAGTTGATAGCCGCCAGGGTAATTACCCCTCTTAAATTTAAGTAGTGTATATCCCTTTTCTGGTGAATGTGGATGCTGAGTAGGAATATTCACTGCCCTTTTATGGGCAGGGTTTAAGCCCTTTGAAGATTTTGAGGGCTTTTTGAGGGTTTGGGTCCAGTGCGGGCTTGGGCCCTTAAATTGCCAACCCTAAGTCCGTAGCTTCCAGATGGGAATGTAGCGAGACTCTAAGAGAGTAATAATGTTCAGCACTTTATCATAATAAACTTTTCAAATGGATCGATTAATAGAAGTTTTCTTATCGGTTATCATCATATCTCGGTTCTACTACCAATCAACCTCATGTCTAATTTAGTGAATTCTAAATTGCATAATCCAAGCTAAGATTCTTAAAGACACTGATGTTAATTACAATATGAGTAAAAGTGTAAAACAAGCAGGCACATAAGAAAGAACTGTGGAATGAGACATTAAATAGTAGCAGAGTCTGATTTTTCAAAATATTATGAATTTATTCACAAATATCAGAAATTTCTCCTCCACCAAAATTCATTTAATAAGGGCAAAAGTTCTTCAATCAAGAAATACAAATGAGAATCTGAAACAACAATGGAAAATGAGGGGGAGAGTAACAAAGATATGAGTAAAGGGAGAAGGAGATCAACCCCTTAATCTAGAGTAAGAGAAACACATACACACACAGATCAAAAAATTGATCATTAACTTGATTTTTATTGTATTATATTTGTTGATTTGAATGAGGATTGGAGAAAATCGAATGGTATGACAACAATTGGAGCTGTAAAGCTGGCTGTCCCCAACTTGTTTCCACATCTCCAAAGATGAAGGTGTCAAATGAAGTACACCCTCTTGTTAGCCCATAAACATTCCAAGCTTGTTAGTTTAAATTGTGAGGCCCTACATTTTAAGTCAACTTAAGCTATGTAAACGGATTTTCTCCTATGGATGGTGTATACCTAAAAAGTTCTGAGTTTTCAATACTGTAGCCATTATGTTTATGCTTGCTTAGCCTTATGGAGGAGAGCTAATAATCTAATATGCCTCCCTTAGCAGTACTTTTTTTTTCTTACCACTCCTACCAAAAGCTAATAACATTACAATAATTTAAGAGATTTGTAATATCACAGTTGTCGATCATCTTAACTCTTAAGTCGAATGGCATTGCAATAATGAGCTCCAATCTCAGAACAAAACTAATATCAACCAAAACTAGTAAATGAACCTGGGAATGCATCATTCAGATGTGTCACAAACAGGCATTTTCCTCAGTTGCCCTTGAAAAGTAAATTCTAGAGCTTCATCAACATCACAACTCATTTTTAATGTTTTTCTCAGTAGGCAGAACAAGCTCAGTTGGATAAGTGCAATGATAGAGTAAAATGTCTAATAAGTAATAAGCTCCTTCATATATGTGGATTTCATTAATCATTATAGGATAAAATGGAAGGAAAATTTAGCCATTACATGTTAATTTCACCATTATACTATTATATTGGTATCCTCCCAAATCAATGAGATTTTTTGTTCTATTCCCTATTTCCCTTCCATCCATTAGTATAAATAATTAATTTTTCATAGTGGGAGGATACCACAGACAACTCTCAAAGCAAAGCATAAACTATGAACAATAAAAAATAACAACAACGAATAAAAAAAAAAGCATATGATGAGAAAAGCTAACCTCAGTGCCATCAGAGAGGAGTCTTGCCAAGACGGGTATCTCATACTGGTATGCGTTTTGCCAGTCAGGATTGGTGGTGATATCCCTCACCTGTAAATCGACGTCGTGGAGAGATTCAGAGCCAGAGAGCAAGAAAGCAGCTTGGAGTTTTTCTTTGAGGCCATCACACAAACAGCAACCGGGTTTTGAATAGAGAACCAGCTTTCTTGGTTTTGATGGTGAATTTGAGGAAGATGAAATTGATGAAAAAGCCAATGGACCCAAAACCCATCTGTGTCTTTGTGTTTGTTTGCCAAGCAACGCTATAGACGGAGGCCGTGCCACAATTGCTGCCATTGTTGCCGCAACACCCATTCTTTGTCTGCGTTTCTTACTTGTGTTGCTTATTTTGTTTCAATAAATTCACTAGGCTCCTAACATAACACTAAAATAACCAGATCTCGACACGTCACGGCCTCGCCCACACAAACACCAGTAGATTACAATTTACATTTAGGGGGTGTATTCAATCAACATTTGATTGGAGTTATTCAATTAGAGTTTGTAAAGAGTCTATCCAAGTCAAACAAATTTGACTCTTAAAAAAAAAAAAAAAAAAAAGTCAAACAAATTTGGATGTATTCAAAAGTCCATGGATTTTATTCTCACATCAAATAACCTCTCAATTTTCTCAACTCTTGAATCAAGAGTCTTGATATCCATTTTCATTCTATCATTAAATACAATTTCTTTCTATTTCACACAGTTCTTGGTCTGTCTCCCCATCTCACAAACTCTTCATCAAATACGATTTTTTTTTTTTTTTTCATTTTTGGTTTTAATTCTTCTTCAATATCGAAAGCTAACAAACAAAATCATAATCACGTTTATATCGAAATCATTTTTTTTTTTATTTGGGTTCTTCACTTTACATCAAACATGCAATCTAGAATCAACTTCTTTTGAATTCGCGAACTAGTGACAACGCATTAAAGAGAAAAAAAAAACATGGATCCACTGAAAAGACGGAGAGAAAAGACGAATCATACCTAAGGGCGACTTTCTTTTTCCTGAGCAAAGAACAAACATCTGTTTTAGCAACAACCTCTGTGTACTAGGCAGATGAAAACAAAGTGCCATGCTGAGTGATTTTTCAGGGCATTGAACAAGAAATTGAAACTCAAGATGACACAACTCGTTAAGTTTCTTATACATAATTGAAAAGGAAGCCCAACTTGCTGGTAATCATACAACTCATTATTATCTCTGTATTTTGATACTCTACTCCACTCTACTCTACTCTACTCTATTCCTACTCTACTAACCAGTTCTAATAAGAAAATAAAATTTAAATATATATGATACAGCACGAACTAATGGATTCTCCGGATTTTGGCAAGCTTTGTATCAAAATAAAAAAAATAAAAAATAAAAAAATAAAAAAAATAAAAAAATAAAATAATAATTTGAAAGTAAAATCTAAATAAGCTTCTTTTTCTGAAAGTACAGCGTTAAGTGCTAGAGCTGCAAAGCTGAAACCACGATACAGATACCAATTGACATGATGCTGAACCATGCCACTCTAGAGTTGGTTAATTCACTCACTTCCCTCATATCTGCTTCCCTGTATATCGACCAAGAGAAAAAGTCACATCCTATAAAATTCTATTGTAACAGTACAAAGTGAAAAAACTTGTTCGAAACACAAATACAAAGTGAATATTTTGATAAGAATATGTCAACACAACCATGCTCTCTTTAGTTTATTTTCTTCCATCATACAAAGTGTGAACCCGCCCTGTTAAAGTCCTAGACCACCAAGTTCAATAGGAGCAGAATTTCTCTGCAATAATTGTGGAACACGGCAATAAATTTATTCCCTTACCGTTGCTTGGGGTAGGGTAGGGCAGGTTCAGCCTACCCTATCTTAAGGTATACTGAAATATGTATACTAAGTCTTAAATGTCTTATTATATACTAATACACTACATAAGTAGACTTGAGATTTCGTTCTACAACTTCTCTACTCTTTTTGCTCTATCTCTGTGTGTAAATCTCATCTCTCTTCTTTCATAGTTACGAAAAGATAAAGCATGTTCTTTTCAATTTTCTTTCTAAGAATGAATCACAACTTCGTCCGCAAATAAGTTCTCATTGTCATCATACTCTTTTAAATCTCCCTCCAAATTTGTCCAAGTGTATTCATACGAATCATACCCCAACAATAACTATACTTTGTCGAGACTACCTTAGATGGAGTGGAGTTATGATAGGTTCTACACTCAAACATTTGTAGGAACTGGGAAGAACACTAACTCCATTGAGATTATTGCTGCAAATGAGTAACGATAGATATGATAATTATAATTGTAACATCACCGACAAATAATTTAGGAGCCCAAATCAACATTCAGAACCATTCTTTTTAACTCTACTAACACTGTTATAAATTCTAGAGTTCTAAACAATCAAAGATTTATTTAACCTCATTTTTAACTAAAATCATTCAGCTTTTTAAGAATAAAAGTGACTAGCATACAGTAATAAATAGTAGACTAGTCTGCTATTCTGCCAGTAGAGTAATCAAAATCTGTTTTCCTTCATAAAACATGGGAGTTATTAATGTAAAATCCATATATAGAGATCAATATAGGAAGAAAAATAGACCTGCTCTTGAGGTAGACTAGATTGTCATGGATGGCTTGAACTACATATCCAAGTCTCTTCAGGTCAAATTCAATGTCAATGGCTCAGCGAGGGGTGCTCCAAGGCCAGCGGGGATAGGAGGTGTGCTGCATGACTTTAACAGCGGTATTTTGTGCTCTTTCTCTTTGTTTGTTGGCACGCTAGACGCGAACTCGACGGAGATTATGGCCATCCACTATGCTCTAAATTTGTGTGTGTCCAATCCCTTGGTGGTAAATCATAGGGTCAGTATCATTAGTGATTCCAAGACGGTCGTGTCTTGGGTCAACTCAAAGAGTGATTTTGGGAATATCTCGCACATCAATCTCATTTATGACATAAAAGAAATTCTGCAGCAACATCAAAATTTTGAGTTTATTTTTGTTGAAATGTGAACTTGCCTCTAGTCAGCCAGCCTCCAGCAACCTCCAGCAGCTTTCCACCGAAATTCCAGAAGCCACCATTGTTGACTCCTTGCTGCCACCGATTTCTTCTGTCATCTCCCAACTGTCTCCTCCCAACCGAAGTTTGAAATTGTTGATTTTGCATTAATTGTAGCTCATCTTATCTCCCTATATAAAGGGACTCAGATTGTGATTGTAAGCAAGTGAAGTGAAGTGGAGTGGTGTAAGAAATTTAGAGTGAAATAAAATTTTAGAAAGCTTCTCCTTCGTTTGAGTGTTCGAATTTCTTACAGAGGTGCACCACAAGTGACCTCAACAATTGCCATTCCACCAACAGTGGTATCAGAGCCCAGGAGAGCCAGAAATTCGAAGAACAGAGGCAAAAACCAAATTTGCTCAGAATTCAAAGTGCTCAAAATAGCATTTTGAGTACACCAGAGTGTTCTACTCGTCGAAAGGAGTGCACCGGTGAAAATTTCACCCAAATCGGAGCTACAGAGAGGCCGCATGCGCCGCCCACGCGCAGCCATTCCCTCCGGCGCGTCACCACCACGCGCCAGTCATCTTCCTAGCCCGAATTACAGGATCCGACCCGGTTATCCCCTGGTCCGACCCGAAGTCCGACCCAGTCGTCCGGTCCGACCCGGAGATCCGCCCCGTGCCCAGATCCGACCCGGATAGACCGCCAACCCGGTTCGCTGCTGCTGACGTCACTAACGACGTTATAACGTCTGGAATATTCCGTCGGCCAAAGGAATATTCCGTTATCTTAGTTGACTTTTGCCAAGAAGTTTGACCGCCTGTTTCGGACACTTTCGAATTCGTTTTTTGACAAACTCAGATTGGTTTCCAAGGTTTTGGACCATTCCGGACACAACCGTCTACTCCATTTTTGCAAATTCAGACTCCAGATTAGTGTTCTAAGCACTTCAAGTCTCGATGGCCAACGGAAACGCGCAAGTTATCATCCCGAAGCTCACCAAAGACAACTATGACAATTGGTGCATACAAATGAGAGCTCTACTAGGCTCTCAAGATGTGATGGACATTGTGGAAGATGGATACACAGAACCCGCATCCAAAGAAGCTGAAGGAACATTGACAGAAGCTCAGACAACAACTCTCAAAGCAGATCGAAAGAGGGATTGTAAAGCAAAGTCCATAATCTATCAAGGACTAGACGAAGCCACGTTCGAGATCATAGCATCGGCTAAGTCATCAAAAGAAGTCTGGGACACCCTTCAGAAGACCTACAAAGGTGCTGACAAAGTGAAAAGGATCCGTCTTCAAACTTTACGAGGTGAGTTCGAATCTTTACGAATGAAATCTAATGAATCCATTGCTGAATTCTATACACGAGTTATGATCGTTGCAAATCAGCTAAGAAGAAATGGAGAAACTCTCGTAGACATGAGAATTTCAGAGAAAATTTTACGATCATTAGATCCAAAATTTGACTTCATAGTTGTGGCGCTGGAAGAAACAAAAGATCTGGAGACAATGTCAGTTGAAGAACTAGTGGGTTCATTGCAAGCCCATGAGCAGAAAGTCAGTAGAAGAAGTGATGACAGAGTGTTGGAGCAAGCTCTTCAGTCAAAGCTCTCACTCAATGAAAAAAGATACGAGCAAGGGGGGACCTCACAACAAGGAAGAGAACGAGGTAGAGGATCCCGTGGAAGAGGTTCTGGAAATACAGAAACCAGAGGTAGAGGCAGAGGAGGAAGAGATACAAATAGGGGAGGACGTGGACAGCAGAATTATGTCTCAAGAGGAAGAGGACAAGGAAGAAGAGGCGGGTACAACAGTCGTCCGAACATTGACAAGAGAAATGTTCAATGCTATAACTGCCACAAATATGGCCACTATAGCAACGAGTGCAGAGGTAAGCCAAATGAAGTAAATGAAAATTCTAATTTTGCAGAGAAAGAGCAAGTTGAAGGAGAATCGTTGATGTTGATGGCACACAACTCAACTTATCAAAATCAAGATGTTTGGTTTCTTGATTCTGGAGCCAGCAATCATATGACTGGCAGAAAAGACTTGTTCACTGAACTTGATGAGAAAGTTCAAGGAGAAATTTCATTTGGCGACCTCTCTAAAATCTCCGTCCAAGGAAGAGGAGATGTCATGATCAAGCAGAAGAATGGAGATCATGCTTTTATCTCCAATGTTTATTATGTTCCAGACATGAAGACAAACATCCTAAATCTCGGGCAACTCCTGGAGAAAGGCTATCAAATTAGCCTTCAAAACATGCAACTGACCATTACAGATGCACGAGGGAAGCTGATTACTCGAGTCCAGATGACGAAGAACAGGATGTTTCCTCTCGCAATCCATCATGATACGCCAAGATGTTTGACAGCCATCATCAATGACAAAGACTGGTTATGGCATCTCAGGTATGGACATCTCAATTTTGAAAGTTTAAAGCAACTGGGAAGTAAGAAGATGGTGAAAGGATTGCCAAACATCCATCACCCAAATGAGATGTGTGAAAGTTGTGTTCTCAGTAAACAACACAGAAATAGCTTCGGAAAGGAGGCGAATTGGAAAGCAACCATGCCACTTGAACTCGTTCACACAGATGTGTGTGGTCCATTGACGCCGGTATCAAATGGACAGAATCAATACTTCCTCACTTTCATTGACGACTACAGCAGGAAGACTTGGGTCTATTTCCTTAAAAGGAAGTCTGAAGTATTTGGTTACTTCAAAGAGTTCAAAACGCTTGTGGAGAAGCAAAGTGGCTACTACATCAAAACATTGAGATCAGATCAAGGTGGAGAATACACTGCAGGTGCTTTCCAGGAATTCCTTAAGCAACAAGGAATCAGACATCAGTTTACACCAGCTTATACTCCTCAGTTAAACGGTGTAGCTGAAAGGAAGAATCGGACAATCCTTAACATGGTCAGAAGCATGTTAAAGGATAAAAACATGCCAAAAAGTTTCTGGGCTGAAGCAGTATTGTGTGCGGTATATCTACTAAACAGATGTCCTACGAAGAGTCTTGATACAAAGACACCGCAAGAAGCATGGAGCAGTCACAAACCAAGTGTGAGCCACCTTAGAGTTTTTGGTTCCATTGCCTACATCAAGGTCCCAGAAGCAAGAAGAACCAAGCTTGAAGATAAAGGAGAGAAGTGTATCCTGGTTGGATACGGTGACAGAACTATGGGTTACCGGTTATACAACCCCATCACCAAGAAAGTGATCTTCAGCAGAGATGTCATTTTTGAAGAAAATGAATCCTGGAATTGGGATCAGACCAAAGCTTCCAGAAGTGCCGAGTTGATATCTGAAGAAGAGACAAGAGAAGTGGCTACAGAGCCACAAATACCCAGAGATCAGCAGACTCCTCAACGTGGTTCCACTTCACCACAAAGGTATGATGCTCCATTACCAATTGAATGTGATTTCTCAGATATGATGCCTAGAGGAACACGTAGCTTAGAAGATCTGTATGAAAATACAGAACAGGTGGAAGAAGATATTACTCTGTATTGTCTGTTGATGACAAGTGATCCAGTTAGCTTTGAAGAGGCTAACCAAGAAGAAAAATGGAGAAGTGCAATGGATGAAGAGATTCGATCCATTGAAAAGAACAAGACATGGGAGTTGACTAATCTCCCAAAAGGCCGAAAAGCTATCGGAGTGAAATGGGTCTACAAGACCAAAAGAAATGCGAAAGGAGAAGTCCAGAGATACAAGGCAAGACTTGTAGCAAAAGGCTATAAACATAAGGAAGGAGTTGACTACGGAGAAGTCTTTGCCCCGGTTGCCAGACTAGAGACCATCAGATTGCTAATTTCATTAGCAGCCCAGAAAAGTTGGAAAATTTACCAACTTGATGTAAAGTCAGCATTTCTGAATGGCTTTCTTGAAGAAGAAATCTATGTGGAACAGCCACCTGGATATGTGAAGAAAGGCAGAGAAGATAAAGTATGCAGACTGAAGAAAGCCTTATATGGTTTGAAGCAAGCACCTCGTGCATGTAACATGAGGATTGATGATTACTTCCAAGAGAACGGATTTGAGAAATGTCCGTATGAGCATGCACTGTATATGAAGAAGGAGACTGATGGAAGCCTGTTATATGCATGCCTGTATGTTGATGACTTGATCTTCACCGGCAACAATCCAGCCATGTTCGAAGATTTCAAGAGAAGAATGGTGAAAGAATTTGAGATGACTGACATTGGTCTGATGGCTCATTTTCTCGGTATTGAAGTTGTGCAAAGCGAAAAAGGTATCTTTATCTCTCAGAGTATCTATGCAAAAGAAATTCTGAAAAGATTTGGTATGGAAAAATGCAATCCTGTCACAACTCCAGTGGAAACAGGATTAGAGTTAAGAAAGAATGAAAGGGGAGATGTTGATCCAACCTATTTCAAGAGCTTGGTTGGAAGCCTGAGATACTTGACGTGTACCAGGCCAGATATACTCTACAGAGTTAGACTAGTCAGCAGATACATGGAGACTCCTGACCAATCTCACCTGAATGCAGCAAAGAGGATACTCCGTTACATAAAAGGTACTATTAATGATGGTATTTTATATACCAAATGTGAAGATTGCAGATTGATTGGCTATTCAGATAGTGATTGGGGAAGAGATCTGGATGAACGTAAAAGCACGACAGGTTTTACGTTTTTTATGGGAGATACAGTGTTCACATGGTCATCCAAGAAGCAAGCCATTGTAACACTGTCATCATGTGAAGCTGAGTACGTTGCTGCCTGCTCAGCTATTTGTCATGGTATCTGGATCAGAAATGTATTGCAGTACTTGGGATTTCCACAAGTTAATCCTACAGAGATTTATATCGACAATCGATCAGCAATTGCACTAGCGAAGAATCCAGTATTCCATGAAAGAAGCAAACATATTGATACACGGTATCATTTCATCAGAGAGCATGTGAAGAATAAAGAGGTGGAACTAGTCTCCTGCAGGACATATGATCAAGCTGCTGATATTTTCACCAAGCTGCTCAAACATGAAGTGTTTTCAAGACTAAAGACTATGTTCGGTATGACAAAACACGGAGAGTCAAGTTTAAGGGGGGATGTTGAAATGTGAACTTGCCTCTAGTCAGCCAGCCTCCAGCAACCTCCAGCAGCTTTCCACCAAAATTCCAGAAGCCACCATTGTTGACTCCTTGCTGCCACCGATTTCTTTTGTCATCTCCCAACTGTCTCCTCCCAACCGAAGTTTGAAATTGTTGATTTTGCATTAATTGTAGCTCATCTTATCTCCCTATATAAAGGGACTCAGATTGTGATTGTAAACAAGTGAAGTGAAGTGGAGTGGTGTAAGAAATTTAGAGTGAAATAAAATTTTAGAAAGCTTCTCCTTCGTTTGAGTGTTCGAATTTCTTACAGAGGTGCACCACAAGTGACCTCAACAATTGCCATTCCACCAACAATTTTCAACTCTAGGGACACCAATTCCTTCGCCGACAGTTTGGCTAAAATGGGTTCGAGTGGTGAGGGCGATAAAGTGATCTGGAGTATGGTCTGATGTGGAGTTCTTGGGGTCCCTTCCTTTGGTTCCGCCCTTGTTTTGGCCGCTGCAGTGCTGACCTCTTTTGTGGTCGTGTGTTGTGTTTCCTGTTTCCTGTTTTTGCTGTGCTTTTTGTGTTTTGCTTGGTGTTTGTTTGGTGCCTCTCATCTTGGAGCAGGCCTTTTGTGTTGTTTCTGCCTGAGTGGCCTTTGCTGTTGGGTGCTGTCGTTCTTGGTCTTTTTGACCTTCAATAAATTTTCCTGCTGTTAAAAAAAAAATAAAGGAGGAAAGTGGAAATATGCAAAAGCCTTATTACCATTTCTAGCCTCAGGAGAAACAAAGAAATTAAGAAATCTTGCCACGAGCTTTCTTTCTTTGCAACTGATTCCCAGTCCTTGGCAGTAATTCCAATTCTCCAATCAAGACTCAGAGTTGTGCCAGCACTTTGCTGTTGGTTGGAATTCAGCCAGAAACATGCCATATAATTGCCAGCCTCACTAGTTGTAAATGCAAACCGACCAACAGTAACATTTTCATTGTGGTGAAGATTGCTTCCATAGGGTGATGTCACCTTAATAAAGAGACATATATAAGTTACATAGGAACTCACATCATCTTTTATACTAATTGAAAAAGCACAGCTGGTTCACCACATTGACAGAGGATGTACTATTCATGTTCTTTGTAAACCAAACATTTAAAAAATAAAATAAAATAAAAAAAAGATTCGATTTACCAAGTATTAAAACTCTGAAATATTTAATAATTATTTTGTGACCACTAGGTCTCAAATTTATCAAAATAGTTAAATACCTGATGCAGGTATCTCATTCTGCCAAGAAATAAGTCATAGTAACACCAAGCATAAAGAAAAAATAAATACTTTTTAAAAAAAAAAGCATAAAGAAAAAATAGTTGTTCTCTTAATATTTGTGCCTTTCCACCAGTTTTTGGCTTGTTACAATTATTCAGCAATTATCATTTTGAGTTTTCAATAAAACCGTCTTCTTTTTCTTTAAAAAATAGCAGAAGATCAGGAAAGGAAAAGCTTTAAATTTCGTGCTTTGCTGAGCCATCTCAAGTGAACAATGTGAAGCATAGATTCAATTATGACATTTGAATTACATAATCTACTATCCCATATGGAAAACATTTGTATTTCAAAACATAAGAAATCATAAAAACTGACTGACAACCAAAAAGCCCAATTCATTAGTTACACAAATCAAAATGCTTTTCCAAAACCCATTATCAAGCCACATAAGCAGGATCCAACATCATCAAAACCAATGGTTCTTCTTCCACCAAGGCAACAAACTATGAATCAAAGGCGAATGTGTCCCCTCTCTAATGTGATAAAAATACAGACTTATTGAAACTCAATTCCATGTAAAGCAGTTTATTCTAACATGACACATCTAACAACTTCTTCATATATAATCTGGAAAATGATTTAAACTATGTGAGGGCACCATCATGTGTTTGGACAAATTCAAGGATGAAATTTGACAATCAAAAGTAATAATATCCTATTAATTTTGATACGATAACATCGCGTGCCACATCCGTTTCAATATAGATTATATGATATATGATAGCATCAAATCAACATCCATTTCAGATCACAATAGGGTTTTACAGGAATTTTTAATGTTTAGTACGTCTGCATGCAGCTTACTAGCAATTAATATATTAAGTGGCATCATCAGATTTGGAAGAAACTGGTAATTGTTTGGTATCAGCAGCTGCCTTTGTTGTTGATGATGAGGCTGAATAATCCTTGCTTTTACCCCATACAACAGAATAAAGCCCCACTGCTATGATCATCCCTCCAATTATACTGATCATCATCAGGTCAAAATAAACATGTAACATTAATATATAATTAAAATAAATTAACTTAATTTTGTAATTATAAAAAAAAAAAATTAAAAAAAAAATTAGGTGGTAGCAAGAAATTAGGACTATGACCTTCCAAGGTGAAGTTTTTCTGAAAGAACGATGGAGCCAAGAATAGAGACGATGATCATACAGAGAGGGTTGAAGGCCGTCACGAATACTGGGCCTCTTGCTTTCATCACAATTCCTTGCACGTAGTATGTTATTCCTGAGCTTACTATTCCCTGTTTTGTTTTTTTTTTTTTTTTTTTTTTTTTTTTTTTTTTTTCCAATTAAGCGATATTCCTTTTATTAGTTTAACTATTACAAATTTAAGAATCGAAGGATCTGAATTATGATTCAAACCCACAATGTTATTGATGTGTGGGTGGGTAACTGTACGTGCCACCTCAGCTTTTATCATATCTTTTTATTCATTTAAAAAAAAAAACAAAAAACATTTTAGAGGGCGCTTACGGTGTAAAGGGGGGCAAAAAGCCTGGAGTCCCACCCGACAGCCCAAGCACTGGCGTGATGTTCCACAGCAAGCGCAACGGCTGCACTTTGCAGAGTTCCGGCAGCGCATATCAACGAAGATAGAGAAAGCTCAGCTGGGTATTTCTTTAAGGTTATTGACTGATCGTATCCATGTCCATGTCATGATCATAGAGAGAATTAATAAACTCATAATATATGTGTTAGCAGTAGTTTATAAATATGCCATAAGTATGCCACATAACTCTATAAGTGACCCCATTCCACAATTGTTTTTTAATAAGAGTTTATTTAAAATTTACCCTAATATGTTTTGTTATTTACATTTTTCTATTAATATTTTAATAGTTTTTCAAATTGTTCCCCCGAATTCCTGGAGATAACTGGCTTCGTCTCTGAATAAGTATGCGAAGGAGAAGACTTACTTGAACAACGTAAAAACAGGACCAGGCAACACAAGCTACGAGGATGACGAGTGTCCCAACAACCCAATGTTCATGATTGTCTGAGGAGTCACTGCTGCTTTCATGGTGGCTGCTTCTGCTTGACCCTATCAAATTAATCACAGGGCCTTTATACATTGTCATCAGCAAAGCTCCCCCAAACGTCACTAAGGTTCCAATCACCTTAGCTTGACTATGTATCTTCTTTATATTTAGTCGCTCTAATCTGTATCATATCATATATATAATTAATTAAATTAGTTTTAGGCACTAATTAAGGATTTAGGATTGTAAGTGATATATATATGCAATATTGCTTACCGAAAAATAAGAGCAATGACAAATGTGACAGAGGGAACAGCATTCATAATAGCAGATGTATATGATGCCGATGTGTATTTCATCCCCAAGTATGAGAAACCTTGATCAAGGATTGGCCTGTTTATATATCAAATCATCAAATAAAAAAATTAATTATTAATCTCCCATTATACTTTTTTCTCACAGGGGTTTATGGAAGTGTGACATGATTCAAATTCACAATTTGAATGATGTAAGTGTGAGATGTATATCATGGGACCAACGTCATGATCTTTGTGGTAACAACAATAAGATAATTTGAGGCTCAAGTGCTTTAATTTTATAAAACTCACCATTCTTTAGCAATTTTAATTTGTAAATTGTAACCAAATTAAAATGTTTTCCCTAAAAAAGGAAAAATTTTGAAGGTAAAAATGTAAAATTTTCATTCCTTATAAGTCTTCCAAGTAATTTTTTTTTTTTTTTTAACTCTTACGAATTAATTCAATCTACTGATTCCGATCATCAATAACCTTTAAAATAATATTGAATGTAATATTTAGGAGAGAGAGCATTACTCTAGAAATCCCATCGTCATTGTTTGTAAGAAGACTGTAAGGGTCATCTTTGGCCTTATTTTCCTGTAGCAAAGGAATTGAAAACCAAGCAGCAAGGCATAAAAATTTGTTATCTCTATCAACCAATACATAACACAGTTACAATAAATTTTCAGAGATAATTTCTTATTATTAGTATAATTGTGTTTTTGAGTGCTTTTGACATCATTGTAAAAATTTTCAGAAGCACTAGATTAAAAAAAAAAAAAAATCATTTTGAGTGCTTTAATATTTAATTATAATGTTTGGTTGAAAGTGATAAAAAAAAAAAAAAATCTTTTAATATTAAAAATAACATTTAAATTATTATTATTATTTAAAAAATAAAACCATTTAAATTAATTGCTAGACCAGCAGTACTGGATTAACATTTTATAAAAAAAAATTGTTTAAATAAAAAAAAAGCTGTACTTGAAGTGTTTTTTTTTTTTAATTTTTTTATTATTATTTGTTTTGGAAACAGTTACCCACTACTTTAGAAAAAAAAGGGGATAATTACCACGGTGGCCATCAACTTATCTCACCACTATCAGAATAGCTACTAGATGGGGAAATGGATGGAAAATGGCCATTTTTGGCAAACATTGTTACACTAATGGCCATTCCATTCAATTCCATCAATATCCATTTAATACGTGGCATTTTGGTAAATATGAGGATGACATTAATTTATTTTAGATATTTTTTGGAAATAAATTTTTTCTTTTGTTTTTTGAAACAAATAATTATATTTAGTGTGTACATATACATATAGCATATCTCAAACATATATATAAATATATATATATATATATATATATATATGCAATTTTTCTATTATCAGTTCGGACTGATAAAAGATATATCTGTTCCTTACCTGTGGGCTATTAGATTTAAATACTTTGACTTGACTGCATGTACTTGTCAAAGTATCTTTTAAATCTAATGGTTCATATGTAAGGAACTAATAATAGAAAGACTGTATATATATGTATATATATATATACATATATATTTCTTTTCAACTTATCTCAAATATATTTTTTAGAATTTTTAGATTTTGTAACTTTAATCTTTTCAAAAAGAATATATATATATATATATATATCTTTTCAACTTATCTCAAATATGTTTTTTAGAATTTTTGATTTTATAGCCTTAATCTTCTCAAAAAAATAATATATATATATATATATATATATATATTTCTTTTCAACTTATCTCAAATATATTTTTTAGAATTTTTAGATTTTGCAGCCTTAATCTTCTCAAAAAAGAAATACACACACACACACATATATATATATATATACATATACAGTCTTTCTATTATCAGTTCGTACTGACAAAAGTTATTATATCAGTTCTTTGTATGTGGGCCACTGGATTTAAATACTTTGACTGATAAGTGCATACAGTCAAGTCAAAGTATTTAAATCCAGTGGTCCATATGCAAGGAACTGATATAACTTTTGTCAGTTCGAACTGATAATAGAATTTCTGTATACACACACATATATATATATATATATATATATATATATGTTTGAGATATGCTTTACGTATATACACACTAAATATAATTATTTGTTTCAAAAAACAAAAGAAAAAATTGATTTCCAAAAAAACATCTAAAATAAATTAATGTCATCCCTTTATTTACCAAAATGCCATTCATTGGATGGAATTGGATGGAAATGGATGGAATGGCTATTAGTGTAACAATGTTTGCTAAAAATGGCTATTTTCCATATATTTCCCCATTTGGTGACCATTTTAATAGTGATGGCAAAAGTTGATGGTCACCAGGGTAATTACCCAAAAAAAAAAAAGTTTAATTTTTTTTAGTAAGAACACTCTCAAACATAAATCACATGCTAATTAAAAACTAATATTGCATTAAGCAAAAAGAAAAAAAAAAAAAAAAAAAAAAAACCTCAAATAAATAAAAATAATAAGAAAAGAAGAAAGAAAACAGAATAGTAAATTAATTAGAATTAATTAAGAAAGAAATTAAGACCTTTCAAGAAGAAGAGCAAAAGGGGCAAGGACAAGAGCAGCAATAGCATTACGATAGACAATGAGCACATATCGGTTCATGCCATGGTTGAGTGTCTCCATGCCTATTATGTACATCCCTGCTGCCCCAAATTGCAGAAACACCATTAACACATATGGCTTCAACTTTTCAAACACTGCCATGCATTTACTACTACTACTACTATTATTTTTATTATTATTTTCATCATATTTTGATGCAATAACTACTAATTGATCATGATTATCTCCCATCTCTACTAATTTCCCTTTCTCGCTCTCTTCCTGGATAACCAAGCACTCTCTAGATCTCTGTGACTGAATGATTTGAAGAGACATAATTAAATTATACCCTTGTTTTATATAAAGCAAAAGTGATAAATCTCCATCTTCATAATTGTGCTTTCTTTGTCATCCATCTATCAATCTCTATTTATTAATGAAGTAGGAACTAGTGATTCGATGCTTTAAGCTAGCTATAGGAAACCTCACTACTACATAAAAGGTGAAAGAGTTCATACAGATCGCTTTATAAAAAGTGATCTCTTTTACGAAGTGATCACATAAAATAGATTACTTAATTTAAAAGTGATCGTATTTTATAGAAGGATTATTTAAAGTAGATCACTTTATAAAAAGTGATCTTTTTGTTTATTTAATAATAGATTGTAATTTTATATTTTAATAAAAAAAATATAATTTTGATAATTAGGTTTTCAGTTAATTGCACAGAACACACGTCTCTTCTCTTCACCTCCATTATTTCTCTTTGCTTACTTATATTAAATCTCTCTCCCTATATATACTTTTATGATCATCTCTCTACAACAAGATTTTTTTTTTTTTTTTTTTTTTAATTTTTTAATTTTTAATTTTTTTTATTAAAGCCCTAATCTTCTTAACAATTGTTTACAGCTTTAAGTCTTTTTTTACTTTTTTTTTTTTTCATTTCACAGTTGTGTTTTGTTTTGAAGAAGTATAAACATCACAAAAAAAGGTATGTTCTACTGTTTTCTTCTTTTTTAATTATTTTAATTATGTGAGTATATATTTTTGTATCTTGATTTCAAATATGAAATTGATAATTGATGAATGAATATTTCTAGGGCTTTTTTTTTTTTTTTTTTTTTTTTCAAGGTTGGAAACTTAGCAATCATTACTTGGAAAATTTTCTTTCCACAAGGTATGCCCACTTATTTTGTGTTATATTTCTAACTATACATGGAGATAATACTAATGTTTGAAGTAATTTGGCATCAATTTAAAGAGAAAATTGAAGAAGTGCATGTTTGTAGTTGTTGAATTTTAGTTTTATATATTTCATATTAGTATCAATTAATGTGCACATCAACTGTTTGATAAAATGTCCCTATAGAGCCAAATATGGCATGCAATTTTTATTTTTATTTTCATATCCAAAGTCTCATATAATTCCAAAAGTAAGTTAAAAGTTTTTTTTTTTTTTTTTTTTTCTGGAAATGTGTTAAAAGTTTTTTTTTTTTTTTTTATTGATATAATTTTGTTTCTTGTGCTTTTTGAGAATGTAAAATTTAATATTTTAATATATATATATATATATATATATATATATATATATATATATGATTTCCATTCAGTCTTTCTATTATCAGTTCGAACTGATATAAAATATATCAGTTCCTTACATGTGGATCATTGGATTTAAAAGATACCTTAACAAGTGTGTGCAACCAAGTCAAAGTATTTAAATCTAATGGCCCATATGCAAGGAACTGATATATCTTTTGTCAGTTCGAACTTATAATAGAAAAATTGGATTTCCATTTACTAGTAAAAGTAGTTTGTTTTAATATTTTTATATAAGTTGTTATATACCATAGTAATTTAAAAATTTATATGTCAATCTATTTAAAGAAAATGATGAGGATATACAGCATTACGATTACAACAACATTCAAAGGAACCAAAAAAAAAAAAAAATTATGTTAATCATTCATTGTACCCTTTTCTTTTCAAAAGTTCTTATTCTTGATTGTCGTATTTTTTGTTATGTAGATAATTCAAAAGAAATCTTTTTATACAAAGAAGATATTGATATTATTCGAGACAATATGATTGACTTTATGAAGGATTGCATATGAATGTTGAAATATTGAACTTTGATGGAAAGTTGTAGTGCATATGAACGTTCAAATGTTGAAATTTATTGAAAGTTGTAGTATTGAACTTAGATGAATATTGTGAAGTGTTTTTTTTTTTTTTTTTTTGGGTTTTGAGATGTCTTGTAAATTGGTTTGAATTTAATTAAATAAAGTTATTGAAAAAAAAAAAATCAATTGTATTGTGAGTTTTTATGAATGAATGTTATATATATATTTTTATTATAATCATTGTATTATAATAAAAAAAAAAATCAATTATTACATTTAAATAAAAAAACACATACCTTGACAACAAATAATAAACAGATCATTCTTTTATTAAAAAAAATAAAATGTTATTCAATGTCTTGAATAGTGATCACCTTTTTAGTAAAAGTGATCTTTATTGGATTTTACTAGATCACTTTTTAAGTGATCTCTACTATAGATTATTTTTAAGATTACCTTAATAGAGATCGCTTCAAAAAGTGATCTCTGTATGTTTTTATATCATTTAAAAAGTGATCCCTATGAAGTTTTTTGTAGTAGTGCGTATTCTTTTCAAAATTATATATCTTTAATTTAAATGGTAAGGTCTAGACTCAGGGTCGGTCCTGACGTATTGGAGGCCCAGGGCAAAAATTCTAAAAAGGGCCCCTTTATTCATATATATATATATTTATTTTGATACAAAGGGCCCCTTTCTGATTTTTTTCTAATAAATTGCATATTAAAAAATGGTTTTTTTTTTTTTTTTTTTTTTTTTTTTTTTTAGCAAAGCAAAATCTTAGCAGTTAAAGAAAAACAGCTAGAGTGGTGTCATGGTGTGCTTGTGGAGTGGTGCCAGCGGCTAAGCTTGTCAGCACAATTAATAAAATGAGTAATGCTATATTGCCCAAATTTGGTGCCCAAATGATGTGGCAATACTGTAGATCATTCATTTAAATTGTATTATATTTGTATGATTTAAATGAATGGACTAGAGTGTTGCCATATCATTTGGGCACCAAATTTGGACAATGTAACATTACTCTTAATAAAATATAGGAAAATGCTACATATCCCAAAAAAACTTACAATCCCATGTGGCACCCGTGGGTCCCACGGGTGCCACATGAGATAAGTTTTTTTGGGATTTTTTTTGGGATGTGTAACATTACCCTAAAATATATTTCTTTATACTTTTTAAAAGTCATGTAAACTCATAGACTTTAATGAAGTGGGCCCATAATTCACAGACTATACATATTACTTTTTAAATTTTTATATTAGAGAGTCATAATTTTTTAATTTTTTATATATCAATAATTTTAAAAAATGAATTGGGCCCATAACAATTCATAAACTGCATGGACTTTAATGAAAATATTTTGGGGTCCAGGGCTGTTACACTCGTGCATCCCTTCAAGGCCGGCTCTGGGTCTAGTGGAAATTCCATTAATTAGTGGATTCTGGGGATCGATAAAGGCTTTGATGAATGCTAATTCAAGACGTACTAGAAACTTCTGGTGGGAATAAGTTAGACGTACCAGTCTAACTTATTTGATATTTCTATCCATATATAGTATATAAAGATCCAGAGTGTGTATAATGATATTATATTATTAATTTGTTGAATGGTGAATTGATGATCATGAATCATGATCCACCATATCCATAGCCTGATCTCTAGCTAAAAACTCTTCTGACTTTCTCCACCGTATAGATAATAAGAATCAAAACATTTGCATGCCATCATGATTCCATACCTCGTATGGAGTTAAGATTGACTTATAATTATTGTATTTACTATTAAATTTATTTTTAATTTTTACTTATTCTTAGTCCTATTCTCGATCTCGTTTTTTCTTCTTTTTCTCTCTATCCCTTCTCTTTTAATTACAACGTTTGGTTTTCAATAAATGAAATCTATTCTGGTTCTAAATAAATTGATATACTAACATTTTTAGTTCTAAATAAATTAAGAATTTAGGACTTTCATTTGTGCCGATAATACGTTATAAAATAAAATGAAAAAACAAAATATAAAATATTAATACTTACAGACCTGACACACACACATATATATATATATATATATATATAAATTAATATAAATTAGAATAACTGAGAGACTCAAAGGGGAAGATTCTTTGCTTATTCTCCTTCTATGTGGGAATCTTTGATTCTAATGCAGCGGAAATTTGGGCCATTCAGCCGGCGGTCGACTTGTGTGCGTCTAATGCGAGTCTTAGAGGAAGGTTTATTTCGGTAGTTAGTGATTCTAAAGTTGCCGTCTCGTGGGTCAATGATGGCGATTTTGGGAATTTTTCTCATGTGAATGCTATCTATGAGATTTGTCAGAATTTGGAGGCTTTCGGTCCTTGGGAGGTGGTGTACGATTCGAGAGCCTACAATTCCTTTGCGGATAGTCTTGCTAAAATGGGTTCAAGTTCGTGTGGGGACTTCGTGGAGTGGGGTGATTTTTAGGCTGCTGTTGTGCTGTGTTGTGGTTCTGCTTTCCAGTGGGTTGGGGGTCGTCTTTCGTTTTTTTTTTTTGTTGTTTTGTTCGTTGTTGTTTTTTGCTGGTCTTCGTGGGTTTTGTGTTCTGGGTGCTCCCCTGTTGGGGGTTTGTTTTTCTGTTCTGCTGTGGCTCCTGTGTTGAGCTGTCTCTTTGGGGGTCTTTTGTTGGCTGGCTGCTGTAGTGTCGTTTCTTGGTTGTTCTGTTTTGGCTTAGGCCTTTTCAATATAGTGCATTTTCAAAAAAAAAAAAAAATTAGAATAACTAAATCCATATTATTGATAGAGCAATAATGCTAGTCAATCCAAAAATTTAGTCTAAAAACCCATCAAATGATGTGGCAAGTATGTGATTTGTCTTTACCATATCACTCCATGATTTGTGCGGTGATAATAACTCATTTGGATTGAATTTTATATTAACATTATGAATTGTCTAGTATTACTGTTGATAGAGAGATATCCTAGCTATGCACCATTCTTGGGGAATTATATTTGAATATTATTCAAGAGAATAGTAGAATCATGCATATTTAAATATGATGAATATGATTCCCCAAAATGGTGCCTAGCTAGGATATCTCTCTATCAACTATCACAAAATATATGTGTGTGTACTGTAGGGGTTGGTGTGGTGGTTGGTATGCATTTACAAGTTTGGTGCGAAAAGATAAGAAGAGAAAACCTTGTTTGAATCCATCGTGGCTATAACCTATAACCAAAATTCTCTCTGTTTGTATGTAGACCCTATAATAAGACGGATCAAGATCCCCTACCCATCTTATTTGTGCTCACCTTTTAAATATCTGATGACATGTGGCAACTAAACAAATGAATGGTTATGATTAATTTGTCTTATTTTTTTTCTCTCCCCACTTAATAAACAACAATGTATCTTTTAAAAAGTTAATTTTTTCTCTCCTCTGACCTCTGTCATCATCACCGTCTTCCTGTTCCTCTTTTCTTGTTTCTCTCTCTCTCTCTCTACCATCCCTCCTTCACTATCCATCTCTCCTACATTATATCTCACGAAACCCATCAATTCTGGCCCCTCCAGTCTTGGATTGTTCACAAAATTGCATGAACCCAGAAAAAAAAAAAAAATCAAGCTCTAAATGATAGTAGGATATATCAATCAATTAATTTTGCTATTGAATATGAGTCAAGCAAATCTTCACCTTTCTTCAGTGAACTTTGAGAACGAGCTTGAAGTAGGAAATGTGCCACACAAATCATTATTCGACACGTCCCTGAACTGAAAAAAAAAAAAAAAAAAAAAAAACCCAGATTTTAAAAAGGGGAAATTATTGAAAAAACAATAGCTTTTTTGGAGATTAGATTTTAATTCACATACATGATCTTGAGGTCTCCAAGCTTGGTAAGTTCTCTTGGAATCCTTCCAACCAATCTATTGCTATTTAGTCTCCTGCAAAACATATGATTGATTTTGATTTGATCAGACAGCTATCATTCAAAGGGTACAAGTGTGTGTTTGGTGGTAGCGGTAACAGGAATTTGAGATTGGAGAGATTGGAGAGTGAAGGAGGGTTGGTAGAGAGAGAGAGAGAGAGAGAGAAACGAGAGAAGAGGAAGATGGTGATGATGGAGAGGAGAGAAAAAATGAAAAAAAAAAATTAACTTTTTGAGAGATACTGTGTCGTTTGTTAGGTGGGGAGAGAAAAAAAATAAGAAAAATTAATCCTAACCATTCATTTGTTTGACTGCCACATGTCATTAGATGTTTAAAAGGTGAGAACAAATAAGATGGGTAGGGGATCTTGATCTAATAAGACACTACATCATTAATTAATCTCTAATTAATGTATAAATTTACTAATGAAACATGATCTTATCATATGAATTATATATTAACAATCTCTATTTATATATATATATATATATATAAATTAATACAATTTTGGTATATATATATAGATTTTCTATTATCGATTTGTCCTGACAATAAATATATCAGGACGAAGAATGTGGACCACTAGATTATATTTAAATACTTCGACTCAAAGTGTATACACTTGTCAAAACTTCGCCATAATCTATGGTCCATATTCTTCATCCTAATATATTTATTGTCAGGACGAACTGATAATAGAAAGACTATATATATATATATATATATATATACACACACATATGAGAGTGAGTTTCAATCAAAGAGCTTTGATACATCAATTTAAAAGATGTTATTTTTACCACTGCCCAATGTGGCTTGGTGGCTTAGGGTGCTCATTCAATCTGACACTATCTTAGATTCGAATCATCGTACAACATGCACGTGATATATATATAAGTCTTTCTATTATCAGTTCGAATTGACAAAAGATATATCAGTTCTTTGCATGTGGACCATTGGATTTAAAAGATGCTTTGACAAGTGCATGCAGCCAAGTCAAAGTATTTAAATCCAATGGCTCACATGCAAGGAACTGATATATCTTTTGTCAGTTCGAACTGATAATAGAAAAACTGATATATATATATATATATATATACAGATTTTCTATTATCAGTTCGTCCTGACAATAAATATATTGGGACGAAGAATGTGGACCACTAGATTTACATACTTTGACTCGAAGTGTATGCACTTGTTAAAACTTCTCCATAATCTGTGGTCCACATTCTTCGTCCTGATATATTTATTGTCAGGACGAACTGACAATAGAAAGACTATATATATATATATATATATATATATATAGATTTTCTATTATCAGTTCGAACTGACAATAAATATATCAGGACGAAGAATGTGGATCACTAGATTTACATACTTTGACTCAAAGTGTATGCTCTTGTTAAAACTTCTCCATAATCTGTGGTCCACATTCTTCGTCTTGATATATTTATTGTCAGTTCGAACTGATAATAGAAAGACTATATATATATATATATATATATATATATATATATATATATATATTTATGAGTTGGATCTATGGCCTCATTTTTTTGTACAGGATTTGACACATTTTTGTGTCCATTAGATACTAGGTGCTTGAATGGTCCAGATTTAATGGTCATTAATTCATCCTGTTTTCTATTAATATTTATATTTTCTCTAACCTAAAACTTAATATTTCATTTCATTCTCTCTCCACATTTGAATTTCTTCTTTCCTCTCTTATCTTTTTTCTTTCTTTCTTTTACATCTCAATACAGACAACAACTTTTTGTTTTTTTTAGCAAACAACAGACAGTTAACATGTATATTATTTCAAAAAAATAAATTCTCTTTTCACTTTCATTTATTTTTATTTATTTACAAGTGTTTCCATTTCTTACTTTATCTATTTATCAATTGATAATGTTATCTAAATTTGTAATAAAAATATTCCGTAATATTATCTTAAAATTTAATTATAACAAAAATAAATCCAGCTTTTTTAAATGATAAATTTAATTGAAAAAAAAAAGCTTAAATAAACTAAAATCAATATTCCACTTAAATATCTTTTATAATATAAATTTAAAATTGTTCGGTATTCAAAAAATACATTAAAAAAAAAACTAATTAATCAAATCATAGCATACAACACTTTCAATTCCAATTTTTTCTTTTAACATTTTGATAAGGGTGAAATATTAAAGAAATATGATGAAAGATGAAAGGGAAAAAAATGATTTAAGATAGTGAGGAAAGAAAGTCACGTAGTGACATAGAGTGACATAGAGTGAAATGAGGGAGGAAAGAAAAAGGGAAGATAAAAAATAAATGAGGAAAGATAATGAAATATAACATTAAATAAGAAGTAAATAAAAACATTAATGGAAGAAAGAGAAAGAAAATTAGAGAGTATTAAATCTGGACCATTGAAACACCTAGAATCTAATAAACAAAAAATGTGTTAAATACTATGTAAAAAAATGGGGATATAGATCATGCCCCATATATATATATATACAATCTTTCTATTATCAGTTCGAACTGACAAAAGTTATATCAGTTCCTTGTATGTGGGCCACTGGATTTAAATACTTTGACTGACAAGTGTATACAGTCAAATCAAAGTATTTAAATCCAGTGGCCCACATGCAAGGAACTGATAATAGAATTTCTGTATATATATATATATATATATAGTAATTTTCCAATGAGGACTTTTACTTTTTTTGAAAGCCAAGTAGTATATTCAAAGGCCACAAAGGCCACACAAGCAAACCACAACAACAAGAGGACACAGTCCAAAACCACCAGCCACAAACAGTAGCGACAAGGGCATCACAACAGCCCCTGTCGCTGGAGTTTGACAGGGCAGCAGACCAAGAAAAGAAAACAAGCAACCCACCCACAAAAGCCTCGAAAAGAAAAGCAACAGAAGACAAAAAACCACAAAACAAACAACCCCAACCAGAAGCACCAGCCAAAGAAAAACAAAGGAGAAGAGCTGCAAGACACAACACCAGCAACAGCCAGAGAACTACCACAAATACACCAGACCCGCATAGACTTACTAGCCACACCACAACTGCACACAACTACACAACCAGCAGCAACTACTAGACACAGAACCCGCTCACTCTGCCACCATGCGGCCACAACCACAAAAATCACCCAAAAATACACCAGCAAAATCAGGACAGCCTCCAATCTAGAACATCCGCATCACCATCAACACCTTTTTTCGCCAGCAAATCAGCGAATTCATTGTGTTCTTTAGGACAAAATTCCACTTGGACCTATCTCAAGATACCCAAGAGATTTCGAATCTCCATAATCAAATGAGAATGAGCCCAACTGCCCACTCCGCTGCTGTTGATCCATGACACCGCTGTCAAGGAATCGCTCACAATCACTATACTTTTAAACTTCAATTCTTGTCTTGAAATACATAGTTGACAAGCCCTGTTAATAGCCAAAATTTCAGTAAGAATGGTGTTGTTACACCCAACCTTTTCCGAAAAAATACACAAAACATGGCCTTTGCAATCCCGCAGCACACCCCCAATCCCCGCTTGCCCCTTCGACTCCCTAAACAAACCGTCAACATTAAATTTCAAGGAGTCAACCGTTGGCGGCATCCACCCTCTCACTTTAGCCACTTTCACCTTTTTATTATCAATACAACGATCGGCAATATTCAAAGACAAAATTGTGACAGGAACCTCACAGCCCTTACCCAAATTTTTGAACCACCAAGCCACCCGGAAACGCATCATATCCATCGCTTGCACGGGCTGAATGGTAACATCTTTAAAAAATCTTATCCAATGAGGACTTTTACAATGCACACTTTAAACACATTTTGAAGAAATTGCATGTAATCAAATGTTTTTCGATAAGATTTTTTGTATGCATCCTAAGGAAATTAAAATATACATTTGGTAAAAAATTGGATTTTTTTTTGGATTTGAGAACTATTTTTTCTTATATTTCCCTATTTTTAAATGTTTTATCTTCAAAAAAATCGGAAAAAATTAGTTTTTGCACCCAATTTTTTTTAATTTTTTTTTTTCCATAAATGTATTTCAATGTTTTAACCATCCATACAAAAAATCAAATCAAGATTCAATATATTTCATACAATTTCATCAAAAGGTGTTTAAAGTATGCATTGCAAAAGTCCTCATTGAAAAATTTCTCTCTCTCTCTCTCTCTCTCTCTCTCTCTCTCTATATATATATATATATATATATGGTTTTTCTATTGTCAGTTCATCTTGATATATTTTATATTAGGACGAAGAATGTGGACCATTAGATTTACATATTTTGACTCAAAGTGTATGCACTTGTCAAAACTTCTCCATAATCTATGGTCCACATTCTTCGTCCTAATATATTTTATACCAGGATGAACTGACAGTAGAAAGACTATATATATATTTGACAATATCTATTAATTCGGGACAAGGTATTTTTTTTAAAGCTTTCGCCATTGGTAGGATTCGAGTTGCTGACCTATGAGTCATTTGTCTAAGCCCCAAACTCGTTCATCTACTAGTTGAGCTACGCCCCTGTTGGCTCCTACCCCACATATATAAATCACAAACTTAATAACTTAAGTTTTAATAGAACTTAAAGTGTGGATCTGACAGAAACATCCTTAAAACATTAATAAAAATAAGTCTTGTGCTTTTTTTTTTTTTTTTTTTGTTTCCGAGACTTATTTTGTATTTCCGAGACTTATTTTATAATTTCCAAGACTTATTTTATAGTTTCCGAGACTTATTAGGTATATTTGTAATTTCCGAGACTTATTTGAGCAAAATTGTGATTTTCCATTTTATTTTTTTTGTCATCTTTTTCATCGAGACCTTCATTAGAAGTCGATTCGACCTCCGATGGAGATCGATTGAGGCCGATTTCGACCTCCAATGAAGATCTTTCATCTCCATTGATGGCCATTGGTCCTCCATCCATAAAGAGAGGTTTTTGAAAAAATAAAAAACCTGAAAATGATACAAACGTATTAAAAGACAGAGATGGGAGTATTTTAGTCCATTGGTGCCATATAAACTTAACTTATTAAACTAATGATACTCTCAAAATTCAACATAAAAAAAAGTGATATTTCCCACAATTTCCAATATATATATATATAAATATATATACAGTCTTTCTATTGTCAGTTCGTCCTGACAATAAATATATCAGGACCGAAGAATGTGGACCATAGATTATGGAGAAGTTTTGATAAGTGCATACACTTTAAGTCAAAGTATGTAAATCTAGTAGTTCGCATTCTTTGTCCTAATATATATATTTATTGTCAGGATGACCTGATAATAAAAAATTTTTTTATATATATATATATATATATATATATATATATTATAGGGTTAAAAACTAACTGTATAATTAGTGAAGTTTTCGTTTTTACCCAGCATTAACGTTTTGATTGTTTTTACCAAACTTTCCACACCGGTCTTCTACAATTAAACACACCGATCTTCTTCAATTAATACATCAGTTTTCTTTTTAATTAAACACACCACCTGTTTTCTTAAATTAAACACACTAGTTTTTTTTTTTTTTTTTTTTTCCTTTTTCAATTAAACACACCACCAGTTTTCATTAATTGAACACACTGATCGCGCTGCAAATGTTCACATTTAGCGCTCCAATTTCCTATCTTTTTTATTCGTTTCTTAGGTAAAATAGGGATTTTAATGGTTTAAATAAGTGTTTCAGGGAAATAGAGGAATTCAGGGGTATTTTGGTCATTTTGGAGAAATAGGGGCTAAAATGTAATATTCTGGAGAAGATTGAAGATTCTACTATTAAGGGAGAGATCAGGGGTGCATTGCGTAATTCGCCAACCATGAGCAGAAGTCATGGCGGGTTCATGAGGCGGGCATATGCCAGCCTTCCCGAAGGTATAAAGTCGCCATAAAGCAAGGCAGGTTCGCGCGGCGAGCTCGTGCGGCGGGAAAGAGGCCTCCGAGGGCAAGGCAGGTTCGCGCGGTGGGTTCGACGGCGGGCAAGAGCTCGCCTTCCAGCCGGGAACAAGCCCGCCCACTTGACCGACTCCAGCCCTTTTCATGCCCAAAACCTTCCCAATATATATATCCCTCTTTCCTAACCCTAAACCACATCCCTAATATCCAAACTCACCTAAAACTCTAGTAAATATTGCACTAAATACTACATACCAAGCAAAATATTACACTAACAATTGCACTACTACACCTAAATAGCTTAGAATCCCTTAGTATACATCAAACAAGGGAAGAACAAGGAGGAGCCTAGCTAGCTTGAAGACTTCTCAAGAGATTGGGTTGTGTTCTTCATCTCTTTGTTTTACTTAGCTTGTTGTTATTGTTGTTGTAATTTTACTACATGTGTATGTTGGGAATATTGGTGGGATTGTAATATATTCATATTTTGGTTGATTAGTATATTTGCTTGAGCTTAATTGATGCATGTTAATTGATTAACTAATTAATTGACATGTAATAGGATTAGACTATTGAGACATCAATAGCATGCATGGATGATTATTTGTGTATGTGCCTAATCCTAAGTTAGATTGGTTAATACCAATTGTGTAAGCTTATTACTATCAACTAGGTAGTGGAATTATTGCATGAACCCAATTCCTAGCATTTGCATGTATTTACCATCTCACAACTACACTCTCTCATGACCAATCATGAGTGTAGTTGGTAATTAGATTAGTTTAGTTTAGTTAATTGATTAGGTAAATTTGTTAGTTTAGTTAATTAGTTAGATTAATGTTAATTTAGTTGTAATTTAATTATTGCCATCTTAGTTTAGCTTTAGTATAATTTAGAATAATTAGTTTAATTTGCTTATGACCATTCCCCTTTTACTTTTCTTGCATGTTAATAGTGTAAATAATAATAATATATAAATAGTGTGACTATAACATAGACGTAGAACCGACTTACGTATACACACTTCACCCGTGGGAACGATACCCTTACTCGTAACCACTATATGTGGCGAACGATTCGTATACTTGCGAGAGGGTAAAAACTCGCACACGCGCCATATCAATTACCGTAGTTTCTTAGAACCGGTCCGTGCGCCGATCAAGTTTTTGGCGCCACCGGGGACATATTTTAGAACTACCATGTGCGCGTCAAGTTTTTGGCGCCGCTGCTGGGGAGTGTATACGTTTCGTAGGTCTAGTCGTTGTTTTAGTCATTTTTAGTTATTTTTGTTATTTTTATTTTTATTTTTATTTTTAGTGTTCATAGCATATCTTGTTCGATTTGATTTTTGTTTGTTTGATATTTCAGGATTCGGATCAATATGGAAAATCTTTCCAATGTGCCCGTTATTCAGAAGCTTATGGAGTACTTTGCTTTACCTATTTTGGGAGCTCAACCGTCAGCGATTCTGTTGAGTGATTTGCAACGGAGCTACGAGTTGAAGAGTTCTCATTTCAACACTCTTCCAGCCTTTCGAGGTGAACCGGATGAGGATTCCCTTCAGTTCATGAAGGAGTACTACGATGCCATCACTACCATCCGACTCGGAGAACTCTCGGAAGATCAGTTGAGGATGAGATGCTTCCCGTACTGCATGAAGGATGAAGCAAAGAAATGGTTATTGGCTTTACCGGCAGGTTCATTGATTACTTGGGAAGCGGTAGAGAACAAGTTCTTCTCAAGGTACTATCCCGCTTGGAAAACACGAGAAATCCGGGGCAATATAGCAACCTTTGAAGAAGAGCCAGGAAAAGCCTTTCATGAGACTTGGGACCGATATAAGTCACTCCTTGCACAATGCCCGCATCACATGTTCCCTTTCGTCCTACTGGTACAATGTTTCTATGATGGATTGACAGGACTCACACAAGCCACTATTGATAATGCTTGTGGGGGAGCAATGAGGGAGAAGACCGCAAGGGAGGTGTTTGCTGTATATGAGATGTTGGGTGAAAATTCCCAACAACGAAGAGGAAGAGATGATTCTTGTGAGGAGAGGACCAATGCAGACTTAGGATTGCAATTGGCCAATATGTCACGGGAAATGGAAAATCTCAAGGCAAACTTTGGGCAACAACCGATAAAGGAAGAGGTGCAAGTCGTGTATCCGTATCAAGACAACCGTCAAGCAAGCAACAATCAAGGATGGCAAGACCATCAGTGGGGTAGCCAAGACAACCCCTCGTTCATCGAGCAACCGATTAGTGGCCTAGAAGAATCGATAGAAGATGCAACAATCCCAATGGGGAAGTTGGATGAAAAGGCACTAACCGATCTTCAGAGCGAAGATGTGAATTCACTAGAGGTCACAGAACCAGAGTTTGTCTTTAGATCCTCTGAAGGCATATATGATCGAGTGGATGAAAGCATGCGCCTATTAGAGAGGGTGTTCGAGGAGGAGTATGGACAATATGAAAAGAAAGTAGTAGAGGTTGCACAAGAGAGCAAGGAATTGATAAGCCAAGATGTGAGCTTAGAGAAGAAAATCAATTCGCTTGAGAAGGAAAGGGATTCATTCTTAAGAGTGATTGAAGAGCTTAAGGATGAATTGGCTCAAAAGGATGAGGCTTTGGATCTCATGAAGACAAGGGAACTTAACCACCTTGCAAAGCTTGCAAAGGCTAAGCAAGAGTTGAAGGCAAGGGGAAAGGAAGCGATTCCATTTCCGAAAGATGAGCTTGACTTAGGTCAAGGAACTTCAAGTGCCACGGTCACCAAACCAAGTCTCAACCAATCCAAGAAGAAAGCTACAACCAAGAGCAATCAAGTCCCACCTTCACCTCCACAAAACTTGAAGGACAAGCAACCTATACCAGAAGTCCTCAAGAGACCTACTCCAAGGTTGGCCCACAAGCAGAACAAGATCAAGCAAGCCTCCAAGAAAACCGCAACAAACAAGAGAGGTATAATCTCTCACTTTAGTCCCATTTGTTACAAGTGCCACATTAAAGGTCATATTGGATCTCAATGCACCAATATGAAATGGCAACGTGTGACAAATGTGAGTCCTAGTACTACAAAGTTGGTTGTCAATTCCTTGTGGATTGACAAGACCAAAATAGAAGGACTCAAGAGGAATGGACCCCTTTGGGTCAAGAAAAGTGAGAATGGGTATGTTGTGGTAAAGCCACCCATCTTTGCTGGTGGTTGAGTGCTTGACTTGTATGAACTTTTTGATATGTTTGTTAATGTGCAGGAATTTAAAGCTTTAAGGAAAGGACGCACTTAACGGACATTCATTTTTGTTTATATTTAAGTATTTTTATTTTTACTTGTAATTATTTTGAACAATTATTACTTTAGTATTTAGAGTCTAGAGTCATTATCTACTCACTTGTCATGTTGCATTTGTGCTTAACCATATCATGATGAAATGTAGGGAAATAGATAGGTTTGGGGGTTATACTCCTTCCTCATTTATTTCCTTACATAAAATATGCTTGTGGTATTGTTGGCATGATTTTTGAGAGAAGGGCGAATAGGATAAGAATGCCTACCGCGGGCCAAGTCCGTGGGATTATTCCCGCTCAACAAAGCCACGGGGTTCTCTTGGAACCTTGCGCGAGAAGAGTCCGCGGGAAGAAACTCGCTCCACAAAGCCGCGACACACATCATGCACCATAAACCCTACCACAAGGCCACACCATCCTACGAATGCGAAATCGAAGGTCCAATTTCTTACTTTTAAGCTTTTACTTCAAAGTTGATATCTCATGTTTAGCTTAAGAGTGTGAATTGGTTGTTTTTGCATAGTGATTAGGATTGGTTGTTGTAATGTGATTAGTGGTGGATATTAGGACTGTAAATATGTTTTTACATGTTAGTTGTAGATATTAGGATTGTATAATTATGTTATTTTTGTATTTTGTGGTTTTGATTTTCGTGTTTTTATTTAAACCTTGTGAAGATGCCCTGTTTTGAATTTTTGAGGCCATATGTTTCTTACAAACTGTACCAATCGGTAAAGAAATAAATTTTTCCGCCCACGTTGGGTTCATCGTTTTTTCGATACGATTCCAACGATATAAAGAACGTAAAGTTTTGGGTGGTGGTTTGAAAGTTATGACTATTTCTTTGACCGAAGGTCATAAAACGTGCCCTGTTTTCAAAATTTTGCACGTGACCTGTTTTCAACGTCTGTTTGCACGCTTTTTCAAATTGAATTTTGAAATGTTTTCTTCATGAAAAGTGTTCCTTTGCATGTCTATATTCTTGTGTCAAAATTTGAGCAAGTTGTATTGAGCGGCTTTGAAAATATGCATTGAAAAGCAGACGTTGTTCGATTTTGAAAGGTGACAGTTTTCTTGAAACATTGTCCCCTATGTTTAGATGCCTTCTTCACATGGTATATTTTGTTATTTTGTTTTTAATTTTGTGTTGTGTTATATATTTACTATATGTGTGATTAGTTGTATATATGTGTTAGTATGTTTTGTGCCCAGATTTTCAAACCGATGAACTCTTTGTCCATGTACTTCAATTTTTCAACATTGAGGACAATGTCGAGTTTAGGTTTGGGGGTGCGGACACATATGTGTCGTTTAGTTTTTGTGTTTTTGAATAAAATTTTTCATTTTTGAATAAATTTTTCAAAATTTTGCGAATTGAGCCATCTTTGAACAAAATTGTTTGGATGAGATGTGTTGAGTTGTGCCGTTGAGGAGTTTTTCGCATGTGTTAGTTGCTGAGTCTTGGATAACGTTTTGTCAGTCTAGGATTGCTTCGCATGATGTGAACTTAGTCCCTTTCTCTTAGTGTCTAAGTGGACGAGACTCCGTACTCAATTGTTAGGATTAATAGTGGAGACTACCCATGAATTTTGTGCCTTAGCGTTCATTCTGAGGGTAAATTCTGTTTCTACTCTTATACACTCTTCGAACATGTTTTTCATTGTGATCTCAATAGTTCATTTGCATTGTTTGCCATAGAACATTCATAATTGTGGATAACATGTTGAATTTGTATTCCCATGATAGATGGACTGTTAGAAATGATATTAGGACTTTGTAGTACACACTACCAAATCGCCTAAACACGTCCATTTCCCTTTATGCTTGATTCAATACAAACACGGCCAAACACAAAAACCTATCACACAACACCCTATCCATAGACCTATACACTTAATCTACATAGATACTAATCTTGTTAAATTCTACTAAGTAGAGAATTCAATCATTAAGCTCAAATTTGTAATAGCGTGTACCGAGGCTTATTTTGTAACTTGTGCTAAAATAAAGGCTTTCAAAACTTAAGTGTTAAAAATTAAGCACTTAAAGCCTTCAATCTTCAAAGCAATGATTACTCCAATGAGAGTGATTATATAGCACAATCCAAAGTTCAAAATTATAGCCTAGACGCTTGTGTAATGAATAATCTAAATTGAGCTTTCGATTTGAAAAATGTAATATGAAACATTTTGACATGATTAGTATCTTCGCATACCTTCCATATATCATTCACCACATATCACCCTTGGCCAACACAAGTAGGGAAGAATTAATTGATCTTTTAGGAAGTCTATTTAGGGAATACGAATGTTAATATGCTCTACCACGTTCATGGCATTCAATTCCTTCATGAGATCAATTTTCAGAAAATGTGCTTTATTTCTAATACTCGCATGCGTTACATATTTGATTTCCATGTACATAACTTCCAAATCGCATGTGTTTGATAAAGAGTGTGCCTAGGACTCTGAAAGAAAAACAGAGTGAAATCCAGTGAGGATTAGAGTCGAGGCGAATTATATTCGAGCATTTGAGTGTGTAGAATTTGAAGCTATAACATTTTGAGTGTGGGATTTGCATTGTGTGTCTCAGTCGATTGAATGACTTTATGTTATCCACCACTCAACAATTCTCACATGTGTAATTCCTCATATGCACAACTCTTTTATATCTCATTTTTGTATGGCTTTGTTTTTGCAAACATTGTTTTGAAATTGTAGTTTTTAATTTTTAGCTTTACGTTTGTGGGTATCGTACGGTAAACCCTCAGGAGACTACACTCCTCCTACTAGGGACACCTAGGGGTTTAAAAGGCTTGTGGAACGTGCTAAGTGCCTGACTAGCTCTCTTTAGTGAGTGACTCTCGCAATAGAACGAGGTCGGAGAGTAGTGTAACAATGAATAAGATTCGTTCCCACAGGGATCGAGTGACCGATTACCGAAATTGATTAGTTTTGGTGCTATTTAAACAATCGATAATGAGATTTTATCAAACTAAGTAAATTAACTAAATTAAACTAAATGATTAATTCTAATGCAAGAATGAACTAGCAAGAAAATAAACTCGAATGTGATAATGGAGATAAATATGCTAGGACTTGACTACACCCCACCCTATATTGACTTACGTTTTAGACTCAATTATTCACCCAAAACATACTCATGCAATTTATAGATTCATGCACCCTAATATTAACCTACAATCTTGGTCAAGTAGAATAGGTTACACCCAAAACATACCCAAGCTTATCTTTCGATTACTCGGAATGTATGAATGAGTTCATTAAGGATTTTGGTGCACTAACGAATCCTATACGTTAGCCTAAGTAGGTCTACTTTTCTAAACATGCATAGAGGGCATTTTATCGAACACGTGGTGTGCGTCTCCGGTCAGTACATAACACACCACAAGATTCATTCAAAAGGAGATCAATCAATTGAAAGCTTTAAGCACACTAAAATACCCATACAAATCACACTTGTATAAAAATGAATAAACAAAGGTCAATACATATAAAGAGTCATGGGTGGGGTTTCATCAAATCCTAGCACTAAATGTTTAGCTCATATCACAAAATGTAGCCATACAATAAATATGCTCAAAAGAATACATGGCTATAATAAAGAAAATGAAAGAGAATAAAGTAATAGAAGAAACTATGTAGAGTAGCTCCTCCTCCTTTGCTCTTCCTCTTCCAAGCTCTTTCTTCAACTCTCTTTTGCCAAAAAGATGAAGTGATGGTGATTGTGGTAAAATGGAAGTGATTGGTGTGTTTGGATGTTAGGGAGTTATGGAAGTTAGATGGGTTGTGAAAGATGGAAGGTGAGAGTAAGAGGAATGTGTAAAGGTGAGGTCTTGGTGACTATTCTTGGGTGAGAGAGCTTGTGTGGTTTAAAAATATCAAAGGTTTATATAGAGGAATGAATTAGGTCAAGGGCAAGGAGGTAAAATCTTGATTTTTAACATATTTTGGGCAAAAGGGCGAGCTTGGGGCGACCTGGGGGTGATTTGGATGCTCTTGGTTGAAGAAAACTGTTGAAAACCCGAGAGATTAGCGACCTTGAGGGGCGAGCTGCTTGAGCTCGCCTTGGGCTCGCCTCTCTCTCGGGTGAAGTTTTCCAGCTTCGCGCACCGTTACGAAAATGGCCATAACTTCCTCTAGAGAACTCGGAATCGCGATCCGTAAAAAGCGTTGGAAAGTAGACTCGTGGGGCTTTCCGAAAATAGGTTATACCAAACGTAGTTCAATCGGAGGAGGGAGATATGGCCCCCAAAAGTTGAAAGCTCTGCACTAAAATTTCCAATTTCAGCCCTTTAACCTCCAAAACTCTTCAATTATGCTCAACACCTTATTTTAGAGCATATAACCTACACAATGCTCACAAAATGCATTATATACAAAAACAAACTCGACAACGAGTACAAAATCTAGGAAATGGGGACCTCAAATAGGTATGTAAATCATCCAATCAGTGCCATCGTTTCTCCCACGAAAGCGGACTAATTAGTTTATATTTTATTATGCTTTAGTGTATTTGTTTTTGTTTGTTTTGCTCGAGGACGAGCAAAAGTTAGGTTTGGGGGTCTGATCGCGCTGCAAATGTTCACATTTAGCGCTCCCATTTCCTATCTTTTGTATTCGTTTCTTAGGTAAAATAGGGATTTTAATGGTTTAAATAAGTGTTTCAGGGAAATAGAGGAATTCAGGGGTATTTTGGTCATTTTGGAGAAATAGGGGCTAAAATGTAATATTCTGGAGAAGATTGAAGATTCTGCTATTAAAGGAGAGATCAGGGGTGCATTGCGTAATTCGCCAACCATGAGCAGAAGTCATGGCGGGTTCATGAGGCGGGCATATGCCAGCCTTCCCGAAGGTATGAAGTCGCCATAAAGCAAGGCAGGTTTGTGCGGCGAGCTCGTGCGGCGGGAAAGAGGACTCCGAGGGCAAGGCAGGTTCGCGTGGCGGGTTAGACGGCGGGCAAGAGCTCGCCTTCCAGCCGGGAACAAGCCCGCCCACTTGACCGACTCCAGCCCTTTTCATGCCCAAAACCTTCCCAATATATATATCCCTCTTTCCTAACCCTAAACCACATCCCTAATATCCAAACTCACCAAAAACTCTAGTAAATATTGCACTAAATACTACATACCAAGCAAAATATTACACTAACAATTGCACTACTACACCTAAATAGCTTAGAATCCCTTAGTATACATCAAACAAGGGAAGAACAAGGAGGAGCCTAGCTAGCTTGAAGACTTCTCAAGAGATTGGGTTGTGTTCTTCATCTCTTTGTTTTACTTAGCTTGCTGTTATTGTTGTTGTAATTTTACTACATGTGTATGTTGGGAATATTGGTGGGATTGTAATATATTCATATTTTGGTTGATTAGTATATTTGCTTGAGCTTAATTGATGCATGTTAATTGATTAACTAATTAATTGACATGTAATAGGATTAGACTATTGAGACATCAATAGCATGCATGGATGATTATTTGTGTATGTGCCTAATCCTAAGTTAGATTGGTTAATACCAATTGTGTAAGCTTATTACTATCAACTAGGTAGTGGAATTATTGCATGAACCCAATTCCTAGCATTTGCATGTATTTACCATCTCACAACTACACTCTCTCATGACCAATCATGAGTGTAGTTGGTAATTAGATTAGTTTAGTTTAGTTAATTGATTAGGTAAATTTGTTAGTTTAGTTAATTAGTTAGATTAATGTTAATTTAGTTGTAATTTAATTATTGCCATCTTAGTTTAGCTTTAGTATAATTTAGAATAATTAGTTTAATTTGCTTATGACCATTCCCCTTTTACTTTTCTTGCATGTTAATAGTGTAAATAATAATAATATATAAATAGTGTGACTATAACATAGACGTAGAACCGACTTACGTATACACACTTCCCCCGTGGGAACGATACCCTTACTCGTAACCACTATACGTGGCGAACGATTCGTATACTTGCGAGAGGGTAAAAACTCTCACACGCGCCATATCAATTACCGTAGTTTCTTAGAACCGGTCCGTGCGCTGATCAAGTTTTTGGCGCCACCGGGGACATATTTTAGAACTACCATGTGCGCGTCACACACCACCCTTTTTTTCAATTAAATAGACCACCAGTTTATAGTGTGTTTAATCTGTGTGTTTAATTCCCAGTATATTTAATTCCAGTGTGTTTAATTAGAAAAGCATAATTATTCCATATATGCATATGGTGATCACATAATTAGAAAAGTATAATTATTATTGTATGATAATAATAGTTGGTGAAGTGCATACTGAGATAAGACAACTGTATACATTGCTACGTAACTGCTTACCATTTCATTAATCGTTTAATTAGTTAATTGGCTTCCAGAATCCAGAGTGTATATTAGTGTGCTGTCGTTCTCATACTATTTAAGTTATCACAATAATGGTATATGTGTGGATATCTGTCACTGATACTGTATAATGTTATAGAGTCACTAGTTTACATTTGGAAGAGCGTTTTTACGAGTCGAAATGAGCTTAATTTTTTAATTTCAAAAGTTATTTTTAATTTTTGTTTGTATCATTTGGTTGCCAAACTAGTAAATTTGAATGGTTTAAGAAATTGTTTTGCATCTATTGAAAGAAGTTTAATTAATTAATTAATTAATTTTTAAGAAAGAAGTGTGGTAATAAAATAAATAGAACAGATGAAATAAAGAAAGAACCTATCTTTTAACTTTGAACCTTAATAAACCTTTTTTATCATGTTATAAACACAACTTCAATACTTGTATTCATTTCACTTTACTTGTTCTTTAATTAATTGCATTTTCTTTAATTATAAAAAATAATATTTTTCTCATATTTTTTTGTTATATTTTAAATTCTTTTATATGTCATTTTTGGTATTCATATCATTAATTATAAGAACCTTTTTTTTTTTTTTGAAAGAAGAAAATACAAAACAGCAAGACAAGAGCACACTACAATAAAGAAGAAACATAGGTTGGAGAGACGCCAAGCCAAACAACCTCCTCACTGGAGGAAAAGGCCACAGAAGCTATAGTATGTGCCACCAAGTTCCTATCTCTAGGAATGGCAAGACAGTTTACAACCCCAACATCTGTAAGTAAGGCCTTGATATCATTGATGATCGGACCCGCAACACTGTTTACCAACTTGTTATTCAGGATCCCAGACATCATGAAAGTATATAAACGTAGTTAAATTGCTTAAGGCATACCTATAGGGGGGGGGGGGGGGGTGAATAAGTTTTTACACCTTTTTCCAATCCCTTAAACAAACTCTAGTTTGTCCCTTAAGGTAGCCTTACACATAACAAAATAAACCAATAAAGACATACATAGACAATATGAGAATATAATCATGTGCACAAGGTCTAAGTATATCACCTAGTTGTGTGAGGTATAAAAAACAAATAAACACAACAACAAATAAAGCTTGTATTTCAATAGATGTTCAACGAGTTACAAGAGTGATCAAATATCACTATACAAAAATTACAATATACAAAAGAATCAAATATACAAAAATGATCTAAAGAATGAATTCACAAATCAGTCTTTACAAATACTTGCTTCACTATACATCACAAGTGAGTAATATGAAACAAGATAATAACATACACAAATAAAATATAAAAGATAGAGATAGGAAGAATTAACACAAGAAATTTTTTAACGTGGTAAAACCTCCAAGGAGGAAACATCCACGGGTTGAAATACAACCATTAGGGTACTATATATATTGGATGATAAAAATAGAGAATCCACAAAGTGACCAATCTTTAGCTCACCCAACCTAGTGGAGTTTAAGTCTACCCAACCCTATTGGAAAGTATGAGATCTCTCAATGATGCGAAACCACCATATATTGGACAACATACAAAACCAACATCGATGGAAGATTAGAAATTCCTCAAGAGTGCATACACCTCCCGTGTACCCCGCTTTGTTGGAGTCTATGTCTAACCATACGCCTAGGCCTACCAATATAATAGCCAACTCCCTATCCAAGGCACTCTTGCCTCTAGGGAGCCTCCCATGCATGACTATCCGAGTCCTCCCGACTCTAGCCATGACTTCTTGCTTACCTATCCGAGTCATCCGGACTCTAGGCAAGTCTTCTTGCTTGGCTATCCGAGTCATCCCGACTTTAACCAAGACTTCATGCCTTTTACAAGGACTTCCTAGTGTGATCATGTGAATGTAAATGATGCAAACAACCAATTCAACATAGAACATGTGATTAATACATTCCATGGTACAAATAGACCTAAACATGTGATATCACAAGTAATAAAAGTCTAGATGCAAAATACAAGAATAAAACCTAAAGCATGTGTAAACACTAAACATATAAGCTCAAAGTCTCATTCACACATACAACACTTGAACAAAATATATTCATGAGGTACAAGTTCAAGATGCTATCAATATACAATAAAATGCTAGATATATGAGATTTAAATCAATCAATATTCTAGCCAAAAATATAGAGCAAGGATTGAAGATATAAATCAATCAAATCCTAGATTGCTCTAAAACACATACAAATTCAATAATCCTAGATTTCATAAATCAAAGGATCAAATCAAATCTCAAGGTCATTTATCACAAAATTGATTCAATCAAGTTACAAACAACCTAAGATGTCATTCTAATCACAATACAACTCACAAACATGTGAAAAACCTAGAATCATAGAAACTGGTCCATATTTGTCTCTAAATAGACTTTTGATTAGAATGATTATGAAGCTACCTTTCACAATGGCTTTCACCAAACATAAACATACATATAGAAGAAGAAACCCCAAGCAAATTGAAGGTTAAAAAGAAAGAAACCCCATGGATAAGACCAATACCTTGGATTCACGAGCTGGTTCGGATTTCTGTGTGGAATCACCAGAAAACTCAATCAAACAGCTACCAAACCACTTGGAAATGATAGAGGACTCAATTACAAATGTTCTCCAATTCGAATCACTCAAATCCGACTCCGGATGAGGGAGATATGATGTTTGGAAGAGGAGAAGACTGACGGGAATCTTTGCAATTTTTCTTCTTAAAAATCAAATAGAGAGAGAGGAGGGAACTTAAAGGAGGAGAGAGAAGAAAGTTTTCGGGCCAATCACATGAGGCCACATCACCCCAGGCCGTGGGGGGCGCGTGGGCCTCACGGGGGTAGAGAGCCCCTCTGGCCGTGGGGCCCACAGCCTCCCTCATGGCGTGGGCCAAGTGGCCTCACGGCCACCCACTTCTCTCACGCTCTCCCTCGGTTCTTCAGCCATATCTTGGGCATCCGAACTCCGATTTCGAATCCATTTTCAGATTACGAACCGTGACTCTCTTATGCATGACGACAACTACACAACTTTAAAAAATGGTTGAGAAATCATCTCGAAAAACGACGATGAAGTCAACTCAACGAATGAGAACGAAAAGTAGCGTAGCTACATCGTTTGGACTCGAAACTAAATGAATTAGTAACCGAAATGACCGGAACTCAATAAGATATCAAATAAGAACATGTTCAAGTCCAAGTACAAAAATACAAAAACATACAAGCACAAATACACACACGTATGCTAATTTCTAGACATAATCCTAGAAAATGCAATAAACAAAGTTTTACCAACATAGTATGAATGCATGAGCATATTTTGTCAAGTGTGTGAAAGTGATACATAAATGATGTTTAATCATGAAGGAACACACAAGAATGCCATGTGTGTGTGTGTGTGTGCCTAGCCTTGTAAGAGATATGAGGACTTATATTACCTTTGATGATCAATGATGCACAAATCTCTTTAAAGCCGGCTTCTTGCATGATTTGTAGTCGAGACATTCTTCGTCTTCTTAAATCTTCAATATAAGAACCACTAAACATTACAAGAGAAACATGTTTTGATATGGAATTTATGCCAACACAAACTATAAACCTAACACATCACATTCATCGCATCCCCTTCACCCCAGGAGACTTTCAACTGGAACCTCTTGGCCAGGCAAAGGCCTTCCCTAATAGCAAGAAATTCACCAATTTCTGCAGAAAAATTTCCTGCTAGAGCCGCAATCACCTTACCAGTTGAATCATGAATAACAGCCCCTAGCCCTATATGAGGCGAGCCATCTTTGACAACCGCATCAGAGTTGAGTTTAAGAGTGCCAGAAGGAGGGGGGATCCAAGCCATCGCTGCATCAGCTTGACCTGTAGAGATGATTCTATTACGAGAAATATTGGAAGAGCTGTGGAATTCTTTGAGTAAATCAAACACCCAATCAAGTAGAACCAGAGGAGGCTTAACAATATTATTGTGAATAAAATAGTTTCTGTAGGACCAAATACCCCAAGCCACCATACACCAAGACTCCAACTCATCTTTTCGTAGCTTATCAGACAATAGGAAAGTAATATCAATACACGGCATTCCATAGAATTTTTTCATAACATCCCAAAATATAGTATGTAACCAGACCTCCTTAGCTTTTGGACACCAGAAGATGGCATGAGCAGAATCCTCAGCAGCTAATTCACACTTGTTACAAATGGGAAGAGAGACAATCTTACGCTTATACAGATTTAGAAGGGACGGGAGCACCTCATTGCACAACCTCCAAATAAAATTTTTGATTTTAGGAGGGATAGAAAGGTTCCATAGCCTTAGCCGCCAATTTGAAGAAGAAGAAGAAGAGGGAGAATTGAGATCATGAGTTTTAAGATTTAAGGCCAAGTGGTAGCCACTTTTAACACTATTAATACCCGATTTATCAAAATGCCAAAGTAAGGAGTCTTTCTCACCTCTCAAGCTTAATGGAATACTAAGAATATCATCAGGGTCAATACCCAGAAATAACTGGTTGATAACATCTGGGTTCCAGGAACGAGAGGAGACCTTGATCTCACCTGAAGGCGCTGTAGAGATTTAATTGACAACCAAAGGAACAACCACTTTTTTTTTTTTTTCAAAAAAAAAAAAAAAAAACTCAATAAATTTTCTTTATGTTATATTTGAGACAACATTTCTCTAATACTTTTATGTAAAAGCTCTAAATAAATTTTCTTAATATTATATTTGAGACAACAGTTCTGTAATGGTCAGAGAAACATTCATTAAGTTTTTTTTTTGAAAGAAAAACATTCATGAATTAAGTTAAGATACCGGCTCATACCGCACATCACCTCTTAACAGAGTTGGTTAGTGCATCTCAATTCCATATAAGTGGTGAGGGGTTTAAATTCCACCATATGTATTTTACAAGTATGTGTGTTGTGGGAGTAAATATCCGGACCGCACATATATTGTTTGATCTTGATAGGTCCCGACAATTTTATTGTACTAATAGTTTTTATAATACTTAAAAAAAAATTAAGGTACGTTTTTATCAAAATTCTTATGATACGGTTAAAATATTATTTTTATGGTTGGGTGAATTTCTTATGTAAAGATGTGAATATCTGTCAGTACACCGGTACCATATATAGAAGAATTCTTCACACACGTAATCACATATATATGAATTTCTTTTAAAGTAGTAAAAAAATGATACCTTCTTTGTTCATTTTGTAGAGGACCTTCCCGATAATAAGTATATACATGGTGAGAACTGCTGGATTACAATAATTACATATAAAGCATGAATCATAAGTGATGATATTATATGATATGATAGGTTTATATGGAAAGATTTTAAAAATGGGATGCAATAATATTGAAAAAAAAAAAAACAAGAAAGAAAGCAAAAAGATATATAGATAAAGATTCCCTCAAGATATATTGTAATTGATATCTGATTAAAGCAATTGGCTGTCCATTAATTTGCATGTAGTTGCTTCCCATTCAGCTTGCATGATTTGAATTGGATGTGGATTATATGTAAACAAAAAGCATACCTGCCCTGATCTGCTTCACTTTTTTATTCACCCCATTTATTTTTAAATTCATAAGATGTTGCAGTCTAGAAATATGACTTACATAACATCCAATTTATCGGTTCATCCATTAGTAAAATTTTAATTTTAATCATTACTGTAAGTAGCCATTCAAATTCCAAAAGTAACATTATTATAATGAATTTTAATTTTGATCAATACTATAATAAAAATTTCGATTCCCATCGGAAACAATTCCCGTGGAGCGCACTTATGGCCAGGCCTTTACTAACCCTCCCGGACTGACAGGATTAGTCCCACTCCAATGTAGGTGGGCACACCTAGGTGAAAAAAAAAGAAAGCATACATGTTCTAATCTGCTTCACTTTTTTTAATCACCCCATATATTTCTATTCACCCCATATATTTCTAAATACATTAGATATTGTCATCAAGAAATATGATTTACATAACATCCAATTTATTAGTTCATCCATTATTAAAATTTTAATTTTAATCATTATTGTAAGCAGCCATTCAAATTCCAAAAGTAACGCTATTAGAATGAGTTTATTTATTTTTATATATATTGTATTTGTAACCCAAACAAATTATTAAAACACCCAATTTTAGTTCAATCCAAATAAATTAAGTGTTAAATTCAAAAACACCATTGAAGATGGAAGTGGAGTAAGAGAGAGGGGTGGCGAGTGAATGTCAATTGGGAAAAAAAATTCATGGTTATTCTGTTTTCACTTTTATTTGTATTTGGCTTTATAATTTTTTATCTTTTATTTTGCTTTATGTCCATTGTCTCTCTAATGAGTATAAATTAAAGAAATAATTATATTTTTGTGACTGGAATCCTCTAACACAGCAGATTTACCTTTTCTTTTTTACTTTAGTTTTATTGTTGGAACAAAAATAGTGTTAATTAACAATCAATCTTTTCAACAAAAAAAAAAAAAAAAAACTAACAATCAATGGGTGGTAGATTAATTGCTGTAGAATATTATTTTGATTTGTTTTTAATTGATTTAATTTGTCTTTATTGATATTACTAAAATATGAGTATGTAATGTAAGAAATTTGTTTAATACTTAATCTAACATGTATAGGCACATAATTAATCCAAAATTTTAACCTAAACATGTTTCTATATCATGCTTAATCAAACCCTAAATTCATGTTACTAACCCATGTCAATTCAAGAGAAAAGAGAGATAAGAGAATGTGGAAGCGTACCTGAATCCATTGCCGGAGGTTGGTGGACGGGTTGTGATCTTCCAAATTATCACGATCTTTGTGAACCCTAAAGTGTTCTCTCTTGTTTTGTTGATAGGGATGCAGACAAGCAAAAAGTATCGTGTAATTTGGGGACCATAACCCTAATATATAATAATGAGATTATTATAGGTTTTGCTATTTCTAATTTAACCCCTCATCAAATTAGATATAACACTCTGGTATTTACACATTAATTCCATGACAATTATAACCTTAAGCCTTAAAACTTGAAATCTTAATTAGATCACTTTAATTTAGTCAGGCTTAACGAAAGATAGCATAACACGTTTAATATTTACATGTGTGTCCCCACATGATGGAATTTTCCAACAATCTCTCACTAGGCCACATATGTAACCTTACAAATGTATATGACTTTATGAGCTCCAAAATTTTGCTATCATAATTTTAGGGTATATCTGAACAAACTCGTCCATTGATTATGCCGTTATAGGATCAAAGTGGTTTTCGTCACATTTAACGTGACTAAACCCATCAATGGTCACGTACACCAACATAACCAAATGACATAGATCAATCATGGATGTGTAGCATGGAAATTACATGCAATGCGATCTATACATGTCTATTTCCAACTGGTCCTACTTTATTCCTTAGTGAGATCAATACTTAACACAATGTAATAGAGTGAAGTGAAATGAATACTTTATTTCTGATCAGAAAAATATCAAAAATGCATAAATGCATAAGTATGTCCAAAATCAAACATAAAGCAATATAAAATGATACAAACTCCCACTATAATGTGATATCCTCACACAAAATAACACTTATATGAGCAGTGTGCTCATGAAAGACCTTGGGTGGTAATCCCTTTATAAGCGGATCCACTATCATGGAGTTTGTCCTAATGTGCTCTATGGATATTTGTTCACTCTGCACTCTCTCCTTCACAACTAGGAACTTATTGTCAATATGCTTTAACCTAGATGAGCTTCTGTTGTTGTTGGAATACAGCACTGTTGACTTATTGTCACAATATAGTTTGAGTGTCTTTCAATACCCTCCATAATGCGTAGCCAGTGATAAAATTCCGCAACCATATCCCATGGTTTGATGCCTCATAGCATGCTACAAACTTTGTTGCCATGATGGAAGAAGCTATGAGTGTCTATTTGGCACTCCTCCAATAAATAGCTCCACCAGGCAACAGGTATATATAGCCTGAAGTAGATCTCCTACTGTCTTGGCATCCAGTATAATCGGAATCGGAATAGCCTATGATCTCCAACTGATCCGATCTCCTATATGTGAGCATGTGATCTTTTGTTCTCTACAAATACCTCATAACTCACTTGGCTACTTTCTAATGATCCATCCCAGGGTTACTTAAATATCTGCCTAACATACCAACAATGTATACAATATCCGAGCGCGTACACACCTGAGCATACATTAGACTCCTTACAGCTGATGCATAGGGAATCTTCTGCATTTCCTTAACTTCAAGGTTATTTTTAAGGCATTAATTGAGACTGAACTTGTCTCTCTTAGCAATAGGGGTGTCACCTGATTTGCTGTCCTGCATACCAAACATTTTGAGCACTTTATTGATATAGCTCTTTTGTGATAATCCAAGAATACCCCGAGAGCAATCTCGTTGTATCTGGATCCTTAATACAAAGGAGGTGTCACCAAGATCTTTCATCTCAAAATTCTTTGATAGAAATCTCTTGGTTTCATGCAACATAATCACTTGATGAAACTTGTGGTACCATTGACGAGAAGGTTGCTTGGGTCCATAGATGGACTTTGTCAATTTACAGACCATATTCTTTAGGTCTCATGACTCAAAGTTTTATGGATACACCATATAAATTGTTTCGTCAATGTCACCATTGAGAAACCCCGTCTTGACATCCATCTAATGAAGCTCAAGGTCAAAATGTGCAACAAGTGCCATGATTGTCCTAAAAGAGTCTTTCGTTGAAACCGAAGAGAAAGTCTCATTAAAGTCAATCTCTTCCTTTTGGGTAAAACCTTTAGCTACAAGACGAGCATTATACCTCTCCACATTACCTTTCGAATCCTTTTTAGTTTTAAAAATCCATTTATAACCAATGGGCTTTGCACCTTCTGATAATGGAACAAGTTCCCAAACCTTATTGTCTTGCATAGACTTATACTCCTCATTCATGGCATCAATCCACTTTTGATAGTTGGAACCCTGCATGGCTTGATGGAGGTTGATTGGATCATCTTCTACCATTCCAACGTCTTCCTCATGTTCATGGAGAAATATGATAAAATAGTCCGGAATAGCATTTCTCCTTTCTCTAGTGGATCGCCTTAATGACACTGGTTCTTGAGGTTGTTGAGTTTGTTCCTCAGGAACAATTACCTCATTTTGAATGGGGGGTTGATCAACATTGTTTGGTTGAGGATCCAGATTTACTTCTTGATCAATGACAGGTATAGAAACCTGCACATTGTCAAAAGCGATAGTGGGAATCGAAACCGATTCCTCCTCAAAGACAATGTCTTTAACCTTATTTCTCCCCCCAAACTCAACATCCTAAAAACTGTTGCAGTTCCTGTCTCAAAAAATTGACCTAAGTGTGGGATCATAAAACTTATAGCCCCTAGATCATTTAGAGTAGCCAATGAAGTAGCTGCTCACAGTTTTGAAGTCCAATTTCTTTTCATGTGGCATGTAAGGCATTGCCTCAACTAAACATCCCCAAATGTGAAAATGCTTTAGACTAGGTTTTCTGCCTATCCAAAGCTTATAAAGTGTTTTTACAGCTGCTTTAGTTGGCACTCGGTTCAGAATATAAGCTGCTGTTTTGAGCGCTTCATTATTCTTCCTCTTTTTGCCCTTGTCCTTAGAGGTGCTAGCCAAATGAGTACTTTCGGTTATATTTTGCTTCAATATCTCTTCCTCTTGCACACAGTAAGAAATGAGCTCATTAAGAGTCCATTTCTCCTTTTGACAGTTGTAACTGACCTTAAATTGACTGTATTGTGCAGGAAATGATATTAATACCAATTGCAGGAGCAAATCATTAGACAACTCGAGCTTCAGTGCCTTAAGCTTAGAAGAATTGTGAGACATTTCCATAATGTACTCCCTTATGTTTCCCTTGTTTTTGTACTTCATAGAAATCAAGCTTTGCAAAAGCGTGCTTGTTTCTGCCTTATCGTTTTTCACAAAATGCTTTTTAATTTCGGCTAGGAACTCTTTGGCATTGGTTATCCCTTCGGATACCGCACCCCTAAATGCCTTCGGAATGATGCACTTGATGATCATAAGACTCATGCGATTTGAGCGATCCCACTTCTCAAAGTTCTTCCTGTCATCAGGAGAACTTGCATCTGTAAGAGAATCGGGCTACTCAATCTGAAGTACAAGGTCCAGATCCATGCAGCCGAGAACAATTTATATGTTCTCCTTCCAATCCTTAAAGTTGGTCCCATTAAGTATGGGTATAGAGTTGATATTAGCAGATATAGTAGAAACACTAGCCATAAAGAGAACAAAACAAACAAACAAACAAACATGCTTACATTGATAACCAAATACAATAATCAACAAATTCAAATAATGGTAAGTCCCATCTCAAGATACCTAGCACAACATTAATATCAAGTCTTTGGACAGTAATATTAATTGTAAGTGGCACTCTTGTTGCAGTGATCAAACATTGACAATAATTCATGTCAAATAATAAATCTATCTTTGGATTGACATATTATTCACATGTAAAAAAACCTTATAATCGTCACATGTTTACCACCACAGGTGTGTGTGCAATTCGGCCAAGTATTAACCTTCCTTTGGGCCGTAATAACCGCATGAATTTACGCACACAATATGAACTGTAAGTGGTACTCTTGTTGTAGTGATCAACCATTGACAATAATTCATGTCAAATAATAAATCTATCTTTAGATCGACTTATTATTCACATGTAAAACCTTATAATTGTCACATGTTTACCACCACATGTGTGTGTGCAATTCGGCCAAGTATTAACCTTCCTTTAGGCCGGCTAATACCCGCATGAATTTGCATACACACAAACATCATACATCCTTCATGAACAATCTACACAAGAGAGGTCACTTTGGCGATATCTTGTTTCAATTAGCCCATTTAGAATGATGAACTACTTTATTTAACCATAAAAAATATACCACAAAATATTTGAATTTGAGTTGAATATTTTTTTTTAATTTATAAAAATTACAAATTGGCCCCTATTTTTTTGCAAAACTATTGAAAGGCCCTCAATTTTATAATTACAAATCGGCCCCTGAGTTTGTTCAATTATAGAAAGACCCCTCAAGTTTCAATAAATACAAATTGACCCCTATATTTTGTCAAAATCACATAATGGCCCAAAATAATTACAAAACATCCCCATAAGAATTTCAAATGTTCAAGAGAGGGGCCTGAGTAAAAAAAAAAAAAATGATTTTTTTTTTTGAAAACCCTAGGTTTGTTACGCCGCCGCCCAAACCTCAAGCCGTCACCAGGAGGAGACGACGAACGACGACACAACCCATACTGACGACCGACCGAACGTGACGGCGGTAGCCGACTCAAAACGACCGACCCGATAGCATGTGGGCGTGGGTTTGGTACGATCGACCCGATCACTTGGGTCATCAAAACGACCCATTGCTAAGCAAGGTCTGAATCCCTAAAACACAGATATACAACCATCAAATTCAATTCATTCACTTGCAGGCATTGAATCCATGTATTTTTTTTAATTTTTTTTTTATTGGGTCTAAACTGTTACCCAAAACTCAAACAATATTCACCATATATATGTCTTGTAAAATCAATATGGTATTGTGTAGATCACGAAGTCAACGCACAAGCATCAAAGTAATAAAAAATTGTCTACCAACACGCAAGCATCAATACAACACCAAATATTGGATTTGATTATTTTTTTTATTCATCTGAATCCAAAACAAGAACAGCTTTAACATCGGTGACAAAACCGATCCAAGGTAACCCAATACTTTTAATGCATGTACATCTACCAACAAATCTATCCACATAACTCATAAAAGAAACACAAATAATTTTGTTCGATGGATTCAACATATAAAACGACACAGTAAATGAACAACACAACAAATCATCATATTTATAAACTCAAATCTCTAAAATTTCTCAAGAATCGATCATGGGTGGCTCTGATACCACTTGTTTCTAAACATGTTTCTATATCATGTTTCTATATCATGCTTAATCAAACCCTAAATTCATGTTACTAACCCATGTCAATTCAAGAGAAAAGAGAGATAAGAGAATGTGGAAGCGTACCTAAATCCATTGCCGGAGGTTGGTGGACGGGTTGTGATCTTCCAAATTATCACGATCTTTGTGAACCCAAAAGTGTTCTCTCTTGTTCTGTTGATGGGGATGCAGACAAGCAAAAAGTATCATGTAATTTGGGGACCATAACCCTAATATATAATAATGAGATTATTATAGGTTTTGCTATTTCTAATTTGGCCTCTCATCAAATTAGATATAGCACTTTGGTATCTACACATTAATTCTATGACAATTATACCCTTAAGTTTTAAAACTTTAAATCTTAATTAGATCACTTTAATTTAGGCTTAACCAAAGATAGCATAACACATTTAATATTTACATGTGTGGCCCCACATGATGGAATTTTCCAACATGTAAATCATATTTTGAATGGTAATATCGAACAATGTAAAAATTGAGTTTTGATATTTAGTAGATGTTTAAAATGAATAGAGAGGGGGGGGGGGGGGGGGGGGGGGAGGGACAATTTGAAACTTGCCCACAATTCTTAAACGGCAATCTACATATAATTCTATTAAAATTAAAATCATAGTTGTCACATGAAACAAAAGTGTTACTGTCCATGAGAGTCGATAACCATCTTCCAATGTGATTACGTGATAAAGTTGTTGTTATAACAGTATGTAATATATAAGAAAATATAAAAAATTTGGAAGTACGTAGTTTAATCAGCAAAGAGTTTTATTTTAGTTAGAGAATTTAATCAATTTTAAACATCCAACAAACTATCAAGCATGTGTGGAGAGTTTTCTCTTTGATGTCTTACATTAAAAACAAATAAAAACAAGAAACACAATATTAAAATAAATAATACCAATAAAAACCAACATACACAATGCAAAGTTACAATATTTATTCTTTAAAAAAATTACAATATAATTTTATAATAAGAAATTATATTTTGTATTTATAATGAATTTATTTTAAATTTATAAAAATAATTGGTTAATAAATATTACTAGATATGTTTTTGAATTTTTTTATTCTTCTGATTATTGAAAAATTATTGCTTTATTAAATTAAAACTTTAAAATAAAAAAGTACAAAAGATAAAATAAAATGAATCATAATAATAGATGAACAATTTTAATACAATAAATTAAAATTTTAGATTTTAGGGTTTATTGTGATAAAACTAAAACTATTAAAAATAAGAAAAGTTCAAAATAATAATAAATAATTTAATATAAAATAAACTTGTGTCGTAGAACATGATGGATTCTTCCACGGCATGGACAGATGGCAACAATTGGTTTTTGGTATGAGACATGTTTGGACGATGGTAAAATTTGTATGGCAAATTACGTTATAACTCCTTATGTTTTCCTATATTGCTCTATATATATACATGGCATTTCTATTGTAATTGTGATGTTTTTCATCGATTTCTGAAATACAAATATTGAATGGTTGGCTCTTCTTTGTACGGTGAGCAAAATATTGGGTTAGTATAATAGTTTATTTTAGCTTCTCTCTTGAGTTTACAACACGGTATTAACATGATTGTATGCAAGTAAAAAAATATACAGAAGAGTGATTTACTTATAGCTTAGTATTATGTTAATTGCAACCTGAAGATTGTATACAATCCAGTATTATGTCAATTGCAAACCTAAAGATTGCAATGATTGTATATAAATAAAAAGATATTTAGAAGAGTGATATACTTACAACTCAGCGTTGTATTTTATTTCAACTTGAAGAATGCAAAAAATAATATAGGAGTTGGAAGCTCTAAATATTAATAAACTCAATGCCAGACCTGAAGCTTCTAGATTACTTTATTATTACGTATTTATTTACTTTTATGCAATTTTATACTGGAGTGGTTTGGTTGCCCATCCAGAACCTAAAGTTTCTGAATTTATTTATTATTACGCATTTATTTACTTTTATGCAATTTTATACTGGAGCGGTTTGGTCACCCATCTGGAACTTGAAAATTTATGGATTTATTTATTATTACGCATTTATTTAATTTATGCAATTTTACACTGGAGCAATTTGGTCGCCCATCAAGAACCCAAAGTTTCTGGATTTATTTATTATTACGCATTTATTTTCTTTATACAATTTTATATTGGAGCGGTTTGGTTGCCCATTCAGAACCTAAAGTTTCTGGATTTATATATTATTATGCATTTATATACTTTTATACAATTTTTGAGCCTAACTATGCCAATTGACCAGAACCTGAAGTTTATGGATTTGCATTTATGTATTCATATGCAAGTTATAAGCTAAGTTTGACTAGGCCAATCAACCAGAACCTGGAGTTTCTAGATTTATTTGCAATTGCTTTATTATTGTGTAATTTAGACTAAGCTCTGCTAGATCGATTAAGCAGAACTTGAAGTTTCTTGATTTATTATTATGCTATTTAAGTTAGCACGAGTTTTCAACCGATCAGAACCTAAAATTCTGAATTTTAATTACATTAAGAACCTGAAGTTTCAGATTCTTGCATGCATACAATGCTTTATTAGAACCTGAAGTTCCAAATTCAAATTCAATATATAACTTGAAGTTATGAATTCCAATATAAAGTATTGAATCAAAACTTGAAGTTCTTGGTTCATTGTCATATAAATGATGCCATACTTAGAACCTGAAGTTCTAAATTCGAATTCAATGTAGAACTTGAGGTTCTGAATTTAAATATAAATCCAAACCCGGAGTTCTTAAATGTTAAACAAGAAGTTTTAAGTGGCATGGGGGGCACCATGGAAAGGGGTTGAGACCATGCCACATGAGCTTCCCGTGAAGGTGTATAGCCTCCGTTGGGGTTAAGGGGCCTCTTTCCCGTGGAGGCTACTTGCCTCCACAGAAGAGGGGGCCTTTTGGCAAATGGACATCCCATCTTCCCTTGCACACCTCTCACGTTCTTCAACCATTTTTCGGCCTCCAAACTCAGAATTCAAATCCGTTTTTGGATTACAAACCTGGACTCTCTCACGGACATGGACGTCTATGAAATTTCAACCAAAAACTTGGAATTCAACTCGATACACAAGGACGAAAACCATGTACGATAAACACATGAAAAGTTTCGTAAAATCCAACTCGAAACTTGAAAACATATGTATGAGTAACCGAAATGTTCGGTACTCAATAAGGAACAATATAAGAACATATTCAAGTTTGATACCAAGTGAATGTAAACAAACAAATAGAAATACACACAAGTAAGCAATTTCCTAAAAATAGTCATAGAACATGCATTACCATATACACTGTCAATTTAAGTCTAATGCATGTGCATACATTAATATGTGTGTGTATGTGTTATACCAAATGAGCACAACGATGCAAGGAAACAAATGTTATGCAATGTGTGTGTGCCTAAACGCCTTGTAAGAGGAATAAGGTCTAGATATACTTTTAATGTGCAACAAATTTTGCTCCTCTTGAAAACTTCACTTTGCATAATGTGTTGTCCTTCCTCTTTGAAGCTTGAGTTAACATGAACCTAGACAACTAATCAATACAAAGGAAATGCCATTTTGATAACAGACACACACACAAACACACACTTTGCATAATGTGTTGTCCTTCCTCTTTGAAGCTTGAGTTAACATGAACCTAGACAAATAATCAATACAAATAAATGCCGTTTTGATAAGACACACACACACATATAAGAAATCTTTTTTTTTTTTTTTTTTGGTAAATTTGAGATAGACCCATGGTGGGTCAGTCACTGGTTTAATCTTGATAGAACCCGATAGTCCATTTTTTTTTTTTTTTTTTTTTTTTTAAGGCAAATATTATTAGAAGGCACCAAGCTAGAAAACCAACAACAAGAAAGCAGCACTGAAACTAGGGAGGTGAACCCCACAAAACAAACCCCAAAGGAAAAGAACCCAAACAGAAAAAAAAGCAAAACGAGACAACATCCCCGACGTAAGGAAAGAAGAAAAAGAACTAGGAAGGAATCGACCCAACCAAAACTAGCAAATCACTCACTCTAGCACACCTCCTCACTACCTGCAGAATGTCAAGACTGTGGATTTATGGTGGGATTAAGTTGATTGAAGAGGATTCGTGTGGTGGTTTAGAGAGAAGGAATAGCTTTAGGAGAGAGAAAGTTAATCACGTAAGTCAAAATTGTAGGAACCCAGGGTTACAGATTGTGCAGCGGAAGGGTTTTAAAATTTTTTATGCAATCATCAAGTAAACCTAATTGTACAGTAATAATCGAAAACAACAAAGAAGGTGAAACGATTTCATACCAGCGTTGGAGGCTCCTTCTCTTTAATATGATCTGCTCTTTGATTTGAACCACAAAATCTTCCTTGCTATGACCCGGGATTTGGTAATAGCGTGTGGGCGCGTCACGGTACTCAGGAACAAGGAGGATGAAGAGACACACGAAGACAACTCTTGTTCTTTTACGGTGAAGTTCGGCCACACTCTCACCAAAATCAAGAAAACCTATTTTTCTTTTTTCTTTCTTTGAGTTGGCTACCCCTCTCTCCTTTCGTGGCTTCACCCACTTTCTTTTCTATTTGTGTGTATTTATAGTTAGGTTCAAATTAGGTTTTTCACTAATACTTATATCAGTATTATATATTATCTAGTTATGTTAAAATATATCTCTATATATTTTCATACTAGATCATTATCTCTTTCCAAATATATCTCCATATATTCAAAAGATAATTAGTATTTAAGTGTCCTAGGTATAGTAGGATTCTAAATCCCACAAAACCCTAGTTGATTTAAACCTAAATACTATACCTAACTAAGAATAAAATAATCTAATTATTTTATGTCTCAGTTATGATTTGAACCTGCAACCTCCATTTAATTAACAATTCATAATTGTTAATACTCACTAATTAAATAATCTCATTATTCAATTAATTCCGGAATAGACACGTGTCACTTTCGTAACACAATTAACTGAATAATCCAAATAATGATCCGTGACCCTTGTTACCTTAATCAATCGGGCTAGCAAGGGGACCTAATGGACCCACAGTATTTTAAGCTCCAATAATCCTTAGAAATAATTAATTAAACTCTTTAATTAATATTTCATGATTATTAACTTTAGTGTTATTCCACTAAAACCTGAAGCTGCACTTTCTCAACTGTAGAAGTTTTTACACAAACCAATAAACTTCGGTGTCCATCGATATAGCTATTACATATGGTATGATCCTCCACAAATAGTTCATAATTAGAGCTGGGTCATAATGTCCGTTATACCCCTCCAATTATATCTTTCTATTAAGTACCATTGATTCTCTAATGAACAATAAATCCTACATTCCTTAAGGGAACTACCATCTACTTCTCGCAAGCCAAATTGCGATTCCAACATACGAAGCATATTGACCGAGAATGCAACTTCGATCTCACCTATGGTATATCAAAAACCACGATCTAACCTGAAGGAGTCGATAAGACACTCAGGATTAAGATCTCCCATATATAGCCATCTTTTGTCGATATATATGAATCTCATCATGTAATAGATCTTATTGAGAGATTCATATAGATCGTCGCCCAGTCCTATATGGTCACATCATACAAGGTGCCTCCATTCTCATATCACCATATGAATGATCCAGGATAAGATCACCGTACATTACGGAATGAACCACAGCTGTAAATTAACTACAAATAATGTACCCAGCTTTATTTGCTATCTACGGACTCTTTAGATTGCTCGTTTCAAACTGAATCCATCTGTATATGACATTCATATACTCAGTTTGAAATTACATCTGGCAATCTTGGATGTTAAGTACACATGTTATATATAAATGTATGAGATAATTTGAATGAATAAACTACTTCTTTTATCTATGTTCAATTCACATTTACAAATTACAAGCTTTATGGCAAAAACCCCAACAAAAATGAGGAACTAGGTTTATTGTCTGAAGAAGAGAAGTTTATATATGGATTTAAGTAAACTCAAAACGGCAAAGTTTTGATAAGTTAGTAGGATTTCTTTGTTCCTTAAACGGCACCGTTTTGGTTGCCTAAAGAACCTTGTTAAACGGCACCGTTTCGGGTAGCTGCGAGTTTATAGTTTTAGAGTAAATCTGTTACAGTGGATCATATCCACTTTGTCTTATTATCTGTTGTCTGTATGCAAAAATATTCCTTATGTAACAACCTGATGTGATCAGGGGAAATTATCGAATGAAATACAATTCCAATCTAATTTCTAATTCTCTCTCTCTCTTAATCTATTCTACCTCTCTATTTATTTTAATCTATTCTACCTCTCTATTTATTCTATCTTCTATTTCCAGATCTCCTTCTTCTCTTCTAGTATTCTCTACAACCTGAAACAAACACAAAACTCACAAGAATCAGTTGAATTAAAAGGTAGGCTGATCTGGTTAAATAACCAGCTTATCACAAGTGGTATCATAGCATTTTTCAGGGCCAATTCCATACTTACCATTAACTATTTTCGTAGATCTACTCCAATCCTTCATTCTTTAATTCATGCAAAACAGACCAAAACACTCAGTTAAAAAACCATTACCATCAGATCACATATTCCTTCATAAGTAAACTCTTCACAACATTCACAAATAATCAACTATGGCTGAAGGGACCAGACAACACCAATATATTGAAGGATGATTTACTGAAATCGAAAGCTAGTTATAGCAGTTTGAAGATGGATTTGATTTATTCAAGTTATAGATCTCATAACAAATGGCAAGTCAAATGGCCAGTCAAATGGCACAGATCCAAGAGTTACTCACAGCAGGGCACACTAGAATGGATCTAGAAGACACCAAGGGAAGGGAAAAAGGGATTCTCGGTTTAGCACCAGGAAGTTCTAATGGGAGTCAAAGGTTTCAAGGCTAGAATAGTACCAGTGATACTAACTTTTTCCATCGTTAAGAAATCACAAGGATCAAAAGATTATTTCATTTAAAAAGGGGTTTTCTACGTAATGTGTTATAAACTAGCAAAATACTAGTAAAGCGGCAAGCGAGGGTATCATTCCACAGGGAGGTGTGATCCGTTAACCATTTCGAGTTCTAGTGTTTATTGTAAGCATGTAAATAGAATGCGGAAAGGTGAGAATGGTGTGTGTGAAGTGTATGTACGATACGGTGTGTGTGTGTGTGTGTAGAAAATGAAAATAAAAATAAATAAAAACAAATAGAATATGAAAGGGTGAGAATGGTGTTTAAAGTGATAAATAAAATAGTGGATAGGAGAGATGCATGAAAATGGTCACACAAGGTTCAACAAGTTCACCATACATAAGTGCACAAATAGTTGATTATTAGACATTAAGGACATCCAATTTTAGTTAAGGGTTCGTTCTTGCCTCAATTTGGTTTATACCTATTCATAAAGCTAACGGTTGAAGAGGGTGTTGAAAACCTCTCAAACACGAAACCGCAACCAACATATGTGAACCGATTATACAAACAAAACTACATTGATCCCCAATGATGGCTTCGTAATGTAAAATGACAACATGAAAGTCTAATGAATGTGGAAAGCGTGATTGTATCTCCGACCATAACTCACCTAGAGCCCCTAGAATAAGAAATAGCCAAAGACCAATAATTGTAACTCTAACCATGACTCACCTAGAGCCCTTAGAGTGAGAAATAGCTACAGCCCAATTGTTAACAAGAACAATGAACCAAACCCTTCTAATATGGCAATTAATAGGTTCACCCACTCTTCCTAGCTAATTAGCCAAGACAATGCCCAAAGAGCCCCTCCAAAAGGCACGATCCTAACTCTAATTCACTCAAACCAATTCATGACATGCGATTTTGACATTCCAAAAACATACACAAACAAATGGGATATTTGATTACAACTACTCCTTCAATTAAGTTAATCTACTCCTAATTCCATCCATGAACACATATCAATTTCCAATCATCCATAAACATGCATTTCAAGATAAGAGATATATATTCAACAACAATCAAGAATGAATCAAAACACAAATTGGATATAAAAACAACTATATGTATATTGAGCACAAAATAGGTTTACAAATATTCCCAAGTGGGGATTACACATCTAAGAAAACAAGAAATACAAAGAGAATGAGATAAAAGAGAAAACCCAAGTGGAGAGCCCCTCTAAAAGGTGCTAATCTCCTTTGATCCATGCTTGGCTCGAATTTGGTCCAAATACCCTTTTTTCTCCTTGCAATCTACTCCTAGATGTATGGATGATGGGTAAAAGATGAAATGGAAGACATCCATGGAGGAAAAACCTCCATGGATGCCCTTGAAAGCTTCTCTCTCTCTTTTGGTGTGGAAGAAGTTGAAGAAGAAGATGTGTGGGGTGTGTATTCTGTTAGGAGAGAAGAGAATAATATGTTTATATAGTGTTGGGAGGTTAGGGTTGAAGGTTGGGGTGAAAGGACGAAACTGTCCTTGAAATTAACCCAAAAAATAACTTTCTGGAGTGATTCTACGGTTTGGTTCGACGGCCTAGCTGCCATTTGAAGTAGCCGTTTAAACCTGACAGCATTTCAGCATTTCAGCATCGCGCATCGTTATAGAAATGGGCATAACTTCCTGTAGAAAGCTCAGAATCGCAATCCGTAAAATGATCTGGAAACTAGACTTTTGGGGCTTTCTGAATACATAAAGATATCAATGTGGTTCGATCTGAAAATGAAGATATGATCTCCACAAGTTGACCATTCTGCACAAGCATATACAATTTCTTCCGTTTTTGGCTCATTTTACCTCCCAAATTAATCTTTAAGCTCAAATACCTATTGTAGGAAATATGTACCTACACAAGGCTCAAACAAAACATTTTTTACAAAAATACACTGGAAAACGAGATAAACGATTGGAAATGGGGGACCTCAAATATGTATAAAATAGTTTGATTAACTAGCCACAAGATAATTTTTGAACCAACCCTAAAGCCACCTAAACTAACTTTCCCTAAGTTTGATGGAAATGATCCCAAGTCGTGGATCTGAAAATGCGATAGGTTTTTCATAATCCATTCTGTCCCACCTGCTCAAAAAGTAGTAATGGTATCCATACACTTTAAAAAAAAGCTGAAACCTGGTTTTAGAGTTTTTATGCTCTTAGAGAAGGGGTGACATGAAAGGAATTTATAAAGGCTTTATTGGTTAAGTTCCTAGATGTTAGCCAAGAAGATGTAGTAGAGGAATTTCAAATAATGAGGCAATCAACCACTGTTACTGACTACCAAGATAGGTTTGAGGAAATTAAGCTTAGGATGCTGGACAAGAACATGGGGTTGAGTGAGGAATTTTTTTCTTGAAAGTTTCATTAGTGGGCTTAAAAGGGAAATCAAACATTTGGTCAAAATGTTTAATCCCCTTGATCTGAAAACTGTCATACAGTTAGCTAGACTTCAAGAGGCCTCTGTAGAAGCCAAGAAGACCAAAACGAGGCTTGCCAAACCAAACACATACCCTACCCAAAACTACACCCAAATCAGTCTTCATCTAAAGGAAACACACCTACCACACAACCCTTGATAACCTACCCAAACCGTAGAAATACAAAACCTATTCCCACCAAAAGATAACCCATGTGGAAATGAAAGCAAGAAGGGATAAGGGACTTTGTTATAACTGTGACGAAGTCTACACATTTGGCCATCAATGTTCCAAGAAGCAGCTCTATATGCTATGTGGGACAGAGGAAAAAGAAGAAATGGAAGGGGAAGAGGCAGTTGACACTCAGGAAGTGGAGCATGAGGTGGTAGATGAGGAAATGACTATTTCACATCATGCCTTGACGAGAATTTTAGGTTTACAAACAATTAAACTAAAGGGGAGAGTGAAGAATAGAGACATCACAATTTTGGTGGATAGTGGGTCCACCCATAATTTCCTTGACCCAGAAATAGCCAAGTTCACGGGACTTAATGTGGAGGACATGGATGCCTTATAGGTCATGGCTGGTGGAGGGGGAAAAATCTGCAGCCAAGCTAAGTGCAAGGCATTTGCATGGACCACGCAAGAGGTCGAGTTTACTACTGAAATGAGACTCTTAACGCTAGGGGGTGTGATGTCGTGTTGCACATGCAGTGGATGAAGGAAATATGGCCAATTATGCTTTATGCTAACCAGTTAAGCATGAGTTTTAGAAAAGATGGGAAGTTGATTCCTTTGCATGGAATCAAAGACAAGTCTCAACTTTCTTTCTTAGATGGTAAGAATGTGGCAATTCAACTATTGAAAGCACAAGATATAGGGGAGACAGTGGTGCAACTATATTCTTTACAAATGGAAGAGACAAAGAGGGTTGTACCTACAGAATTACAACCTGTTCTATATGCTTACAGGAACGTTTTCACTGAAACTACCACCATACCACCTCAAAGGACACAAGACCACCATATTACACTTACTCCTAACAGTGGCCCTATCAATGTGAGGAACTACAGACATCCACACATTCAAAAGAATGAGATTGAGAGGATAGTGAAGGAAATGCTCGAGAGTGGTATAATTCAGCCAAGTACCAGCCCCTTTGCATCACCTATCTTATTGGTAAAGAATAAATATGGAACATGGCGGTTTTGCTTGGACTATAGGGAGCTGAATAAAATAACAATAAAAGACAAGTTTCCTATACCCATTATTGATGAGTTACTCGATGAGTTAAATGGGGCAGTAATATTTACTAAGTTGGACTTACGGGCGGGTTATCATCAAATTTGAGTGGCGGAGGAGGACACTTACAAAACTGCCTTTAGAACCCACCAAAGGCTTTATGAGTTTAGGGTGATGCCCTTTGGACTCACTAATGCCCCAACAATATTTCAAAGTTTGAGGAATAGTATTTTCCAGCCATACTTAAGGAAATCAGTTTAAGTGTTCTTTGATGATATACTACTTTACAGTAAAAATATGTTAAAGCATAAGGAACACCTTAGGATGGCCTTGGAAACTCTAAAGAAGCATCAGTTGTTTGCTAAGGAAAGTAAATGTGAATTCAGGAGTTTGAAATTGGAATACTTATGGCACATCATATCTATCAATAGGGTTGCAACTAATAAAAGTAAGATTAAAGGTATGTTGGATTGGCCTAGACCCACTTCTATTAAGGCCTTAAGAGGGTTCCTTGGTCTTACAGGTTATTACATGAAGTTTGTCAAGGAATATGGAATCATAAGTAAACCTTTGACATCCTTACTTAAGAAGGGAGGGTTTAAGTGGGACAGCCAGACCAAAATTGCCTTTGAAACCCTCAAGACAACCATGACTACTACACCAGTTCTAACACTACCGGATTTCACTCGTCCTTTTATTGTTGAGACGGATGCGTGTGATATAGGAATTGGTGCTGTCTTAATGCATAATGGAAGATTGATGGCATACATTAGCAAAGCCTTACCTCTAAGGAAGAAATGCCTTTCAACCTACGAAAAAGAACTACTAGCTATTGTGCATGCTATCCAGAAGTGGAAGACTTATCTATACGGGAATATGTTCATTATTAAGACAGATCATCAGAGTCTTAATGCATAATGGAAGATCAATGGCATACATTAGCAAAGCCTTACCTCTAAGGAAGAAATGCCTTTCAACCTACGAAAAAGAACTACTAGCTATTGTGCATGTTATCCAGAAGTGGAAGACTTATCTATACGGGAATATGTTCATTATTAAGACAGATCATCAGAGCCTTAAGTACCTTTTGGAACAAAAGATGACGACCATCTTACAACAAAAATGGCTCTCGAAGTTGCTAGGATTCGACTATGAGATTGCTGACAAGAAGGGAAAAGAAAATGTGGTGGCGGATGGACTCTCTAGAGCCATGCAAACTGGTGATGGTACTCTCCTAGCTATCACAAGTGCTAGGCCTGCGTGGATACTAGAAGAGTTGGGAAGCTATGAGAATAATTCTCTTACTACTGCTATTTTACCTGAACTAATGGTACAACCTCCTTCTAACTAGGAGTTCACACTCCAAGAGGCCTTGATTAGGAGGAATGGACTAATCTACATTGGAGGTACAGAAACAATAAAGGAAAAACTAATTGAAGAGGCTCATTCCTCTGCCATGGGAGGCTATTCAGGAACTAGAGGCATTTTTAAGAGACTACAATTGTTTTTCTACTGGCCAACTATAAACCAAGAGGTTAAGACTAGGGTATCTACTTACCAAGTCTGCCAACAAAGCAAAAATGAACATGTTAAAAACCCCGGTCTCTTACAACCACTTCCAATACCAAAGATGCCATAGAATGACATCGCGATGGATTTTATAAAGGGACTGCCTCTCTCACTTGGGAAAAACTCTATACTTGCTGTCATTGATAAACTAACCAAGTACGCCCATTTCCTAGCAGTAACCCACCCATATTCAGCTCAACAAGTAACAAGACTCTACTTTGAATAGATCCACAGACTTCATGGACTGCTTGTCACAATAGTCAGTGACAGGGATCGAATTTTCACAAGCCATTTCTGGCAACATTTATTCAAGATGGTACACACTAAGTTATGTCTCAATACAACATACCATCCGTAAACAAACGGACAAAGCGAAAAGCTTAACCAATGTTTGGAGAATTACTTGAGGTGTATGACCAGCTCAAGACCTACGAATTGGGCGGCTTGGCTTCCAATGGCAGAGTGGTGGTACAATACCAACTATCACTCTGCCATATCTATGATCCCGTTTGAGGCCTTATTTTGCTACAAGCCACCAGTTTTCACACTTTTACATGCTGGATCAGGTTCAGGTGAGGTCCAAGAATTTGCTAGGGATAGAAATAGACTTCAGTTAGTCCTATAAGAGGCTCTAACCCATGCCCAAGCTAGGATGAAATTCTATTCAGACATAAGGAGATCGGAAAGGGAATTTATGGTGGGAGATTGGATCTACCTAAGACTCCAACCCTACAGACAAGTTACAGTGGCCATTCGAAGAAATCTTAAGATAACACCAAGATTCTTTGGTCCCTATCAAATTCTAACAAAAATTGGTAGAGTGGCTTACCGGTTACAACTACAGTCAAGCTCCCAGGTCCATCTCGTGTTCCACGTCACTCAGTTGAAGAAGAAAGTGGGCGACTCTATGATTTCAAGCTCTGATCTCCCAAGAACAGGACCTAATGGTCAATTTTTGGTGTCTCCAGTTGCAGTGTTAGCAAGGAAGATGATTAAATGACAAAATAAAGCAGTAGTTCAGTACCTGATTTAATGGTTGCATGCCACTCCAGAAGATGCCACTTGGGAAGATGCGTCAGTGACAGCTCATCACTTTCTAGACTTTGATCCTTGAGGTCAAGGATCTTTTGAAGGAATGGGGAGTGTCAGGACGGTGGATTTAGGGTGAGATTAAGCTGATTGAAGAGGATTCATGTGGTGGTTTAGAGAGAAGGAAGAGCTTTGGGAGAGAGAAAGTGAATCACGTAAGTCAAAATGAGGAACTAGGTTTATTGTTTGAAGAAGAGAAGTTTATATATGGATTTAAGCAAACTCAAAATGGCACAGTTTTGATAAGTAAATAGGATTTCTTTGTTCCTTAAACGACACCGTTTCGGGTAGCTATGGGTTCATAGTTTTAGAGTAAATCTGTTACAATGGATCATAACCACTGTCTTATTATCTGTTGTCTGTATGCAAAAATATTCCTTATGTAACAACCTGATGTGATCAGAGGAAATTATCGAATGAAATACATTTCCAATCTAAATTCTAATTCTCTCTCTCTCTCTCTCAATCTATTCTACCTCTCTTTCTATTCTATCTTCTATTTCCAGATCTCCTTATTCTCTTCCAGTATTCTCTACAACCTGAAACAAACACAAAACTCACAGGAATCAGTTGAATTAAAAGATAGGCTGATTTGGTTAAATAACCAGCTCATCACACACAACCCTTTTTTGCAAGATTGTCTGCAAAAGAATTGGATGACTGTGGACAATAGACCACCAAAGCTTGACCAAAGCTATCCAAACTATTACAAATATATAATATAAGCTGTGCATGATTACTACAAGCCAGACCCCTGTTCTTCACCCATTCCACAACAATTTTAGAATCACACGCAATGGTGAGACACCTTCCCAACAGATTTGGTCTTGACTCAAACAAATCACAAGCTCTTGCATAGTCCTATTATAATTTTGTAAATTTGTAATACTTCAAATATATATATATATATATATTATTGCTGTTTTATAATTACTAAGAATTATGGGTTTTTTAATAATTTTTCTTTAGGTAGATTTGTATATCTATAAAAAAAAAATTGAGATTAGTTTGAATTATTATTAATTTTATTTCATAGGTAAAATGACCCTTAAAAGGAAGGGTATTGTAATTAATGGCAAATCTAGCATATTTTTCCTTATTGTCAAAACACAAAGTATGTTTGTGCAATTTACCCTTATAATAATGATCAGACGAGGGATTCTGCATGATTTTTCAGGCGAGATCCTGATTGTATATGTTATTGAATGATTGTGATCAACTAATGTCAATCTCATCCCTTGGAGTTCTAGAAAACACAAGGTTGTGGCCTGTCCCAACACCATAGATGACAAGAAGTTTATGGCCTAAAACATGTCCTACTGATATTTTGTTGCTCAAATCTCTCTTTTATGGATTTTTTTCTTCCTTAATCAAGCTCTATGATAGTTTGGTGTGATAACATTAGAGCTAATTCACTTGCTCAGAATCTGGTGTCTCATTCTCCCACAAAACATATCAAAATTAATGCTCATTTTATCTATGAGAAAGTTGTTTTAGGTTTGATTGAGAGCCTAGATATGTTACTATTGAATTTTAGATTGATGACATTCTCACCAAAGGCTTTACTAGAGATACGTTCTCAGTTCCTCTGCTCCAAAATGAATCTTCTTGTACATAATCCCACCATATATACAATTTGAGGGGGGATGATAAGCTAAAACACTTTGCTTCAACTTGTGCAAAGCTAGTATCCATCAAAGGCATCAAACGATCGAATTAAATGATTTAGTGGTAGCTTATACCTAACTCAAGATGCCAATTAATTAGAATCTTCACAACCTTTGATCAAACATAATCAAGGTCATAGAGTGTTGAAATATAAAGCAACGATCGTGATTCAATCATTAAAAGAACTCATGTTAATTGGTTTAGGTGGAGGTAGTTAAATACTCAATGTGGATGCTGAGCTGTACAAGTTTTTTTTTTTTTTCGAAAGTGTGCAAGAAGATGTTTTATAAATAATAGGCTTTTCTTTGTGAAACGTTTCAATGATCAATAAAATTACGTCTTAGTCTTCTCTATATTTTTCAACTTTAATGGAGTTCTAATTACTAATTATTTTTTTAAAGTATTACACTATTACTTTATTTTTTATTTTTTATTTTATGGGGGAGGACTCGAACCCGCAACCTCGTGATTTAAGTGTGGGAGGTTTACCACCGGACCAACCTCATCTCGTCAATGGAGTTCTAATTACTGAGAACTTTTCACTGTAATTCTCTTCATTTAGCTTCCAAACATCCTCATTTTTTTAGTTGGGCTTAAAGTAAAGTTGTTCAAACTTATAATAAAATTACAGAGATTCAAACTTACAAATTTAGGGGGAGTTTATTGGTTCATGATTTTATTAGACAATTTTGGGAAGTAAAAGTCCATTGGTATTTGATTGAGACTTTTTAACAAGTTAGATAAATCTGGTGGTATTCAATCAGGACTTTTAAGATTTTTTTAAAAAGTCCATAATGTCTTGTGGTATTGGATCAAGACTTTTAAGAGGCATCAAATTGTCTGGTAGTATTGAATTGAGATCAAGATTTGTAGGATTTCATGATAAAATGGATTATTCAGACTTTTCAGTGATTTGTATAAATAGCTAGACCCCAAAATTGTCTTGCCCTCTCCCACAATATTTCTAGACTTTCCACTCGTTTCAAGCTTCTCAAATTTGCTCTGCAATTCTCATCAGATCTTCATCACAAATTTTCAGCTCCCTCTGTTTTCTTTTTCTCTGAAAATAAAAGGCCAAAAACCCACTCATGCAACTCACGCAAATAAGCACATCTCTCTTTGTCTCTCTCTCTTTGAATCTCAATAACCGACTTGACTGGTGTGCTGCTTGTTGGGTTGGTGTGTTTTCGTCAAATTTTTACAGGGTTTTTATTTTATTTTTTATCTTTGTGTGTGAGTTGATTGTTGCCTATCTAATTATTAATTTATGTTCCTTACAAGGATTTTATAGGTGGGATTCAATTCTTTGGATTAGAGATGGATTTCAAGTGAAAGCCAAGCTTGTAAAAACTGGGTTTGAATTTTGAGAAAAACAAAATTGGTGAAGATCTGGCCTGTTGCTTTCCTGTTGTTGCCTTTGTTGGCTTTTTAATTAGAAATTGAAAGTGGGTGGGGAAGATGATGATCAAGAGTGTGTGGTGGGGACTTGGGAAGAGAGAGTGGGTGGTGGACTGGTGGGGAAGATGGTGTGGGTGAGGTGGAAGATGAAGAGAATGGGAGTTGAAGGCAAGAAGATTGTGAAAAAAATAAATTATAATCATAGTTTTTTAATGTAAAAAAAAATTCATGTGTAACCAAACACAATTTTCTAACACAATATTCCTATGAACAAATCCTAATAGTCTATAAATAAAGTCTGGATAATCCTAATATTCTATAAATAAAGTCCAAATACTCTTTTAGAATCCTAAAAGTCTAGTATATATAATCCTAATTGTCTTTAAAATCATACAAATCTGTAAAATCCTAGCACCCAGGAATTGTCTATTAAAATCCTAATCCAATACACCCCCTTAATTAAGTTTGTGTATGCCTCGGGGGTGTAGCTCAACCGGTAGATGGATGAGCTTGGGGCTTAGAAAAATAACTCCCAAGTCAGTGGCTCGAATTATACCTATGGTAAAAAGCTTCAAAAAAAAAAAAAAAAAAAAAATACCCGGTCTATAGACAGGTAAATAAATAGATACGGTAAAAAAAAAAAAAAAAAAAAATTAAGTTTGTGTATCTAGCTATTACTTTATATAAAGAAACCAATTATTATAATAAAGTTATTCGTTATTAGATACAATCAATTTCGAAATGATATATATCTTATATAATTGAGTCCAACACAACATTGCTTCTAAGTAAACATGCATGATATTGACAAAAATTATATAAATGTACTGATGTACATGCATGTCTATAAAGGTTGGTATATATGCATTTCAAAGATAATACATTTAACTAAAAGCTAACCCTCTAATCATGGTAGTCTCTGGTTAGGTTGCTTTCTTTATTCCTTTGCCCACTATGGTGTCTAATGAGCAACATAAGAGCATCTCCAATATAAGAGTGGCTTGTTAAAAAAAAAAAAAACATATAGGATAAATAGACATTATATTAAAAATATATCTTCAATGCAGCTGTTCATATTCAACTTCACGTTGATATGGTAAAAAAATATATTAGATATTATCAACATGACCGTCTACTTTCAGATGGGCTGTTGCCCATCTATTTGTTCGGTTGACTCAGCAAGTATTTAAAATTGACACTAATTTTTCATCTATTTTTTTGTAAGGAAATAAAATAAAAATAAAAATAAAAATTTGAACTAAATTTTGAATTGATTATCTATTAAGTCTATCTTTATGCCACATAGGAAGCAAGTGTCTTGACATTGTTGTCATGTCAACGATTTTTGGTATGCAAACCACTTTTACATAGGAGATACTCTAACATAAATGTCAAAGGTAATTGAATGACTTAAATGTCTACATTCGGGAGGTATCTATTCCCACTACAGGGAAGAGATTTTCTCAGTTTTTGCGTTTTTATGAGTAAAGGTGGAATGATATATACAATGTCAAGGTTTAAACCCCAATAGTGTTCGAGCTCTAGTCTAAAAACTCCAACCAATCACCTAGTCAAATGACTATTAATTTGATCAATTAGAATTAATCATATATAATTAATAAATTAAAGCCACAGTACACTATATTATTAATCATAAAGTTCATTAAATTAATAACCCATGCAAAAGATATCAATATTTTAATCTAATTTTTTATGTTTAAATTTGCACTAATAAGAAACCACTCCATTAAGATTAAAAAAAAAAAAAAAAAGGATACCACTCCATCAGTTCATTGATGGGATCCTAAAAATCCAGAGAAAATAATAAATAGAATTGAGAAAAAAGTTATTGTACATGCACAAATGACAAACCCGATATAATAAAATTGAGATATACATAGAATAAAAGCAGTCAAAAGCATTGAAAATAAAGCAGTCTTTTTAAAAGAGAGTGATTGAAGATGAGATATATATATATTGTATGTGTTAAGTGTGTTCTTACGAAGAGAGAGCTGCTTTTATTTTAATTTCCCTTTGTTGTGGAAACAATAACACACACACAAACATACAATAAGTTGTGCATGGCACGTCACAAACTTGTATGATTGATGATATATATTATTAGGTCACAAACTTGATTGATTATATAATTAGGCTTTAATTTACAAAAGAGTTGCCTAAATTATTGCCTAAATTATTGCCACCGACTGACCGACAATTGCTAATAGTAAATATATCACCAAGACACAGGGGCGGACCCAAGAAATATTTACAGACCGGGCTAAATTATATATACAAATAGTTTTTTTTTTTTTTCTCAGTACAAACTAGAAGTATATAGTCAATTCATTAGCGATCAATTGTTGGATTTATCTATTTTTGTTTAGTCAATATATTCTAATACTTAATTAGTGGCTCACAACCCGTCATATTGAATTGTTTAGTCAATATATTTGAATGCTTAATCAATGACTCACAAACCCCTACATTGATTTGTTTATCAATATATATCTTGTTTTTAAATAGATTCTACATATTATGAAAATTTACTATTAATGATCGGTTTGAATTGTTTTAAACTAACAAATAGAACAAAATAAAATGAATCTAATTAAATTGTGCAATCAAAAAATTGAAATAAAAGCAAGGAAATATTATATGTAAAACAAGCATAAAATAATACTTTTGTCAATTGTGATTGAGTGTTTGTAATTTTTATTATTGTCTTTTGATTTTAAGTTAGAATAACTAAATGAAATAAATTATACTAATGGTAGGGGATGTTAGTGCATTTATAAACAAAGTTTGCATATAAATACAATTAGACCTAGTATCAGGGGTGTTTGTATAATTGGTCATAATATATATAATATATTTTTCTTTTAAAAGTTCCGCCACTGCCTAGACACCTAAAGCCAATTTTGTGGTTTTTTATTTTATTTTATTTTATTTATTTATTATTTTTTTATAGAAGTACTACAATAAATTAGGGTTTCTAGAGGAGGGGGTAGACTCGAACCCACAACCTCATGGTGTAGATGTGAAGGGCAAAACCTTAGATCAACCTCATCTTATCTTATGGAAAATCTTTAAGGCACACAAATGGGATGCCTTTTGCTATATTCTAATTGAAATATTATTACTCAACATAATTGTATAAATAATAGATTGACCTATACAATCCAAAAAAATCAATGTAATAATGAGGTGAGTGATTTTTTTTAAGAAAATTTTTTTAATCATATAAATCATAGCAAGATGAGTAAATTATATGGTAAGAACAAATTACTGTATTCACTGTAATCAGGCCCGACCCTGGGGGGAACCTAGTGAGGCAACCGTCTAGGGCTTCCGATTGTAAAAGGCTCACAAACTGTAGTTAAAAATAATTGATTTTAAAATATGGTCTATATAAGATTTTAAATAAAATAGACCCACAAATGACTTTGAAAATGACCCACCATACACATAATTTTTTTTGCTTGTTCTCTTTTGAAAACCCTCTTTTTTTTTTTATGTAAGCTTAATTAGTACTTTTGCTGCTAAATATGTGAGACGAGTAAGGTTTAAATAATATATTATTTGATGCAATTATAAAAACTTTATTTTGGTAACTTTTTATTTATTATTTTGTCGTGTTATAGTGTTGAGTTTGAGTTATTATATTGATTTTTACAAGTATTTATTAGAGAAAATAATAATAATAATCAAGTAAACATACCTAGAATATCAAGGGCTTCATTTTCTATAGTTCGTCTCAGGTCCCAAAAATACAAGGGTCGGCCCTATCTGTAATTAATCTAATACGTGATGATCTTTGTTTCAAATGAAAGATAGGTCTTGTTGTCTAAAAGCAACTGTTATCATGTTCGTGATTGAGTCCACTACAACTCTATCTCTAAGTACAAGAGAGATAATCCAGGTGATCAAGTTTCAAGCTATAAAGTAATTGATGTTTCTGTGCGGAGAAATAAACATATCAGCTGTGACACAACCTCCAAAAGTCTCGGATACAAATTAAATTGCATATACAACGTACACTCAATTTGTTTATACAATTACATATATTTCGTTTTCAGAAAAGAAAAAAAAAAAAAAAGCCAGTTATGTTCCAATCAATTATAATTTTGTTATAAATCAAAGAATAATAGATGAACAAGAAATAATTGAAGAAGAGATGAAATAATAATAAATAATAAATAAGAGAGATATCAGATGAAAGAAGAGAGAAAAAAGAGAGAGAGAACATGTTATGCTTTTATTGATATTGAAAGAGGAGCAGCTCGTTTTTACAAGAGAGAGCATATATATATAGAGAACAAAGTAATCTCTTGAGTGGTGGTGGGAAGGCCACGTGTGTGAGCAAGCTTGAGCAAGAAGCAATCTCTTGAGTGGTGGTGGGAAAGCCATGTGTATTACAACACTCCCCCTTGGATTTTCCACCACTTGTATTGTATTTAATTTGTTAGGAAAAACCCAGTGGGACAAAAATCTCAGAAAAAATATATACAAAGATCTTCTAGATCTTGTGGTGTTGGACGTCCTTAGAACTATCTCGTTAAAAACCTTGTCAGGAAAACCCAGTGGGATAAAACCTGATCGAAGGGAAAAAGAGTACAGTGCATATAAGTCCAAAATTAATGTTTTCTTCAGAGCTTTGCTCATATTTATACTTGGATTTCCACCACTTGTATTTGAATTTGCTAGGAAAAACCCAGTGGGACAAAAACCTTAGCAAAAATATATAAAATGATCTTCTGGATCAAGTGGTGTGGACGTGTTCAGAACTGCCTCATTAAAACATTTTCGGTAAAACCCAATAGGACAAAATTTGGTAGAAGGAAAAAGAGTACAGTACACATATGTCCATTCAAAAATCTGCTCCCCCTGATTAAACGCTCCCCCTGAACAAAACTTCAACATCAATCCTGTAATTTACAAAGCCGACACATGCCAATTCCATATACCAGTTTCTCAAAAGTTGATATAGGCAATGCTTTGGTAAACAGATCTGCCAGATTATCTGTAGACTGTATTTGTTTAACATCAATTTGTCAGTTCTGTTGAAGTTCATGAGTATAGAAGAATTTAGGAGAAATATGTTTGGTTCTATCTCCTTTGATATAGCCTCCTCTAATTTGAGCAATACAAGCCACAGTGTCTTCAAATATTGGTGTCGGCATTCCTGTAGATAATGAAATTCCACATGTATTTTGAATATGATAAATAACTGACCTTAGCCATACACATTCTCGGCTTGTTTCATGAAGTGCTAGGATCTCAGAATGATTAGAGAATGTAGCGACAAGAGTTTGCTTTATGGAGCGCCAGGAGATTGTTGTGTCATTATAGGTAAAAACATATTTCGTTTGTGAATGAGCTTTATGGGGTTCAGATAGATACCCAGCATCAGCATAACCAAGTAAACCTGAAAAATTGTTAGATTTTGAATAATATAACCCTAAATCTTTCATTCCACGAAGATAACGAAAAAGATGTTTAATCTCATTCCAATGTTTTTGAGTTGGTGCCGAATTGAATCTAGCTAGTAAATTTATTGAAAATACAATATCTAGTCTAGTACATTAAGCCAGATATAATAAAGCACCAATTGCATTAAGATATGGTACTTCAGGACCAAGTATCTTTTCACTATTTTCAATTGGCTGGAATGGATCTTTCTTTGGATCAAGGGTTCTAACAATCATAGGGGTACTTAATAGGTGAGCATTGTTCATATGGAATCTTTTCAGAATCTTTTCAACATATGTTGATTGATGGGTAAGTATTTCATTTGATTTATGCTCAATCTCCAGGCCGAGACAATATTTTGTCTTTCCCAGGTCTTTTATTTCAAATTCCTTTTTCAAATATTCAGCAATTTTCAAGAGCTCTCCAAGAGTTCCAATCAAATTCATATCATCAACGTAAACTACTATAATAGCAAATCCAGATTCAGATTTCTTTATGAAGAACACATGGGTGTATAATATAATTATTATACCCTTATTTTATCAGATAATTACTGAGACGGTTACACCACATCCGTCCAGATTGTTTTTAATCCATACAAGGATTTTTGTAGGTTCATCAAATACAGATTACGAGATCTCGGTTTACATGCTTCTGGCATTTTAAATCCTTCAGGGATTTTAAATATCTGCTTTAAGTGAACCATATAAATGATTACTACGTTTAGAAGACGTATTTCAAGTAGCCAAATTTATCAAAAATTCGAAACGTAATCGTATGCATCACTACTGAATACCAAGTCTCTGTGAGAAACCTTGTACTACGAGTCGTACTTCATATCTTACGATCTCGTTTTTCTCATTACGTTTCCGTATAAAGACCTTTTAGTATCCAACTAGTCTGACATCTTTAGGTGTCTGGAGAACTATTGGTCTAAATACTTTATGTTTGGCTTATGAAGTCAATTCTTCTAGAATTGCTTCTTTTCATTTAGGCCAATCATGTCTTTGTCTACAATCATCGATACTATGAGTTTCATAATCATCATTTCAGTAGCTACTATATTTGAAAATGTATCACTGAAGATTGTTTCTTCACTATTCCACATTTCTCATGGATGATTTATAGAAATCTATTAATTCTTATATTCTTGTATCTCTGTAGAGATTTCTTCCATTTCAATGGATTTAGTCATTTCATAGACTCGTGTCTCTTTAGATATATCAAACTCTTATTGAGTTGATTTAGAGAAAGTGGATTTATTTATAACTCGAGCTTTATTTATATTAGGATCCTGATAACAATACCTTTCAACGGTTCATAAGCTTATGATATGCATCAGATGATTTATTTGTTGCATTTTACTCAGATCGTTCTTTAGGAACAATCACCCGGCCGGGGTTTATGAGATAGTAACTTATAAAATTTTGTCACTTTTAATATATCAAGTAATCGATTAATAATTATCTGATGATCAATTATCTTTCATATTTGAGTGATACGAAGACTGAAATGAGACACTTTTATTACATATATAGAGAATTGAATTGATATCTCTATTTTGCATAAGAGTAACTTTTAATTTACTCCTCTCTTCTGGAGAAAATTCTCTTTCTTATAATGATATGAAAATTAATCAATATAATATTACGCAGGTCGTGCGCAAAAAGATAAACTATTAGAAGCATAAATGATCTGATAAAAGATTAATCAAAATCATCATAAATCTTAGAATAGTAGAGATTAACCAATTACAAATTGTAATGGTAAATAATGATGATAAGCAGTGGGCCAGAGATGAATAGAATGTCTCCATCTAGAAATTGGTAATTGTATTGAAATAATAAAGTTCTCGTAATTACCTAGAGATGCTTGATAAGTGACTCTGCTTATCCATTCTGAGTATGAATATGTGGAACTAGATGTTCAATATCAATCCCAACTGATCAGCAATATTCATCAAATGTCTTGGAAGTAAATTCATCAGCATTATCAAGGTGTATTGATTTAATCGGATGATCGAGAAAATGTGCATGAAGCCTGATAATCTGTGCAAGTATTCTTGCAAAAACAACATTATATGTTGATAATAAGCAAACGTGTGACCATCTAATGGATGTATCAACTAGGACCATAAAATAGTAGAACGGCCCACTCGGTGGATGAATTGGTCCACATATGTCCCCTTGAATTCTTTGTAGAAATGATGGGGATTCAAAACCAACCTTAGAGTGGGATGATTTTATTACTAATTTCCCTTGTGAACATGTAGTACATAAATTTTCAAGGGATAAAAGAATCTTCTGGTTCTTTAATGGATGTCCATGAAAATTTTCAATGATTCTACGCATCATTGTAGATCCCGGGTGACCAAGACGGTTATGCCAAAGCATAAATATTTTTGGGTTTGAGAACTTCTGGTTCATAATTGCATAAACTTCTACTACACCTCTCATAAGAGTGTAATATAATCCAGATGATAAAGCACACAGCCTTTCCATAATGAGCTTCTGGCTTGAATCATGAGAAGTAATGCACAAATACTCAATATTCTCATCTTTTATAGTTTCTATGTGATAGCCATATTTTAGTATTGTTTGGTAACAATATCATGACTCTACCGGAGCCTTCTATCAGATCTGCTGGACCTGATATTGTATTAACATTTGCTTTAAGCATGGTTAAATTCAGAAAATATTTCTGATTCCGCAGAATCGTATGTGTCGTTGCACTATCGGTTAGACATATATCTCTTGTGTCTTGCTTTCAGTATCACCCAATTTACCGTTTAAAGACATATCTATTCATAATGAAAAATAAAGTGCATATTAGACAAAGTGATCAAAAGTGTAAACCTATAGATATGAAAATATATCACTTCATAAAACAAAATCATGAATCATATTGATTTTTCGAACTTCCGGTTCGACCATGAACTGTAGGTTCATAAAATTCAGAAAACTTTAGGTTCTAAATAGAAATTACAAATTGACTTTCTAGATGAAAGAATTGTAACTTGATCCAATTCAGAATTTCTGGTTCTAATAAACTTTGACATAAAAGTTTTAATATCCTTAAATTGAATTCAGAGCTTCAAGTCTGATTAGAACTTCATGTTCAAAACTTAAAAACTTCAAGTTTAGATTCAATACTTCATATTCAAAATTAGAACTTCAGGTTCTATATAGAATTCGAATTTTGGAATTTCAGGTCCCAAGTATGACATTCATGTACATAGTAACGAATCCAGAACTCCATATTTTTACTAAAATTTAAAATTTAGAGATTCAGATTATGATCGGTTTGTAAAACCGCGCCAACTTAAATATTATAATGATAAATCCAGAAACTTCAGATTCTAGTTAGTCGGTCAAGCCGAGCTTGGTTTAAATTCCAGAAACTTAACGATTGACCTAGTTAGGCTCAACACATAATTTATACAAATCCAGAAACTTCAGGTTCTAGTTAGTTGGCATACTCAGATACATAAATTGCATAAAATTAAATAGATGCGTAAAATTAAAATAATAGATAATATAACAGAAATAAGATGAAGAAGAACGATAGAATAATAGTATGAGAAAAGTGAAAGGGGAGTAGAATTGTTATTGCCTTTGTTATTGATGATTTGAGATTACATCCTGACCACACAATTTTAGCTATGTAGTGATTTTGAATAAAGCAAAATTGTACTCAAACTCTGATCTATAGTCTTGAAAGCGTAAATGTTGCCACTGATATCTGACATTTGGTAATGCAACATCAGGTTGGTTATCAAATCGATCTTTTAGTTCTTGCCATAGAACTTTTGGTTCTGTGACCGTTAGGTATTGGGCTTTCAGATTGTAGTTGTCCCTAGACAGTTCCAGTGCAACAAATTTCAAATTTGCAAGCTTTGACATTATTACAGTTTCTGGTTATCTAAAAATCACAATTGGAGTCAGAACTTCTGGTCTGACAAAAATCCGAGGAATTTAAACCTTCAGATATATAAAGGAATATTTGTAAGTAAATAAATCCAGAAGCTTCAGGCTCCGGTAATGATAAATAAATTCATAAATTTCAGGTTCTGGATGGGTTACCAAACTGTTTAAATAAAAATTGTAAAATAAAATGCGTAATAATAAATGAGAAAAAAGTAAATCCAGAATTGCAAGTTCTGGTAGATTGGCATAGTCAATCTCATAAAAGCTTATAAATAAATAAATGCGAGAAAGTAAATTGCGTAAAAATAAAATACGGGAAAGTAAATTTAGAACTACAGGTTTTGGTATTAATAAATAAAAGTCTAGAAGCTTCAGGTTCTAGTAACAATAAATTCAGAAACTTCAATTTCTGGAAATAAATCTAGGAACTCCAAGTTCTAATGGTAATAAATTCAAAGGCTTCAGGCTCTGGAAATAACAGTATCGTACTGATAACGTGTTATAAATCAAAGAATAATAGATGAACAAGAAATAATTAAAGAAGAGATGAAATAATAATAAATAATAAATAAGAGAGATATCAGATGAAAGAAGAGAGAAAAACGAGAGAGAGAGAGAGAGAACATGTTATGCTTTTATTGATATTGAAAGAGCAGCAACTCGTTTTTACAAAAGAGAGCATATATATATATATATATATATATATATATATATATATATATATATAGTGAACAAAGTAATCTCTTGAGCGGTGGTGGGAAGGCCACGTGTGTGAGCAAGCTTGAGCAAGAAGCAATCTCTTGAGGGGTGGTGGGGAAAGCCATGTATATTACAACAAATTTAATAAAGATAAGCTATAACGGTTTTTAAAAAGCAATTTATTAGATTGATTATAATCCAAATCACATAATGTAACGGAAACAGCAGCAAAATTTATAAATACGAGATGAGTTAAACTAGTGGTATGTTACTTGCACCTATACCATAAGGTTGTAAATTTGAGTAGTGACCCAAACTCCGAATTTATTAAAAAAATAATAAATAAATAAATAAATAAAATAAATAAAATAAAAATAAAAACTTCAATGTAAATTATCATAATCGACCTAACAAGTTTTTAAATTTTGTTTCTAACCATATCTACTAATTAATTTTATTGTTACAATGTTACTACTTAGTACTTACTAATCAACCCTAAAAAATTCTTTTACACTTCATAGTCTAAAAATTACAAAAAGATCCCCCGGGACCAAAAGAAAAACATATTCTTTTCTTCCCTTTTTTTTCAACCTCCCTTTTTTTCAAACACTAATTTCTCACTCTTTGCCACTAGATCCTTGCAAAATACAAACATCAACTTAACTTACGCACAAAAAATTATTTGAAATCAAGTTGTTAGTGTTGCATTGCTCAAATTGTTGAAACTTCACATTTTGAGAAAAAAAAAAAAAAAAAAAAATCGTCAAAACTCGTTATCTTTACTCTAGGAAAGTAAAATTCTTCTTGAAAATCGTTCACCATCATAACATCATATATTTCATGGGTTTTAATTGTATGTTACAATACTTTAAGAATTAAGGGAAAAAAAAAATAGATAATTTCGAAATTTTATACGCATAGATTTTTCTTTACTTAACATGTAATTGTTTTTTTTTTTTTTTTTTCAATTGCTGATGATATTAATTTTGGTTGATTATAAATTTCACTTTTATAAAGAAGGAATTCCAAAAATAGTAGTAGGCTAGTAGCTACATGTTTCCAAAAAATGAAAACAAATTCCCAAAAGCCTAGCAAAGTCCCAGGTCCCTTGTTCGCCATATATTTCAACTCAAAAAGAAAAAAGTGAAAGGTGGTATGAATTTCTTTGATTAAAAACAATTATGTAAGTGAACATTTTGTGAATTTCTCTCAAGTCAACGGCTCGAATCCTACCAATAGCAAAAGCTTCAATAAAATACCTGATCTAGATAGGTGGATAGATAGATACTATCAAACATATTTACTATGAGCATCACTGTTGAATGTGATTTACCGATAAGAACACTCATTCAGTCCAATAATATTTCAGATTCGAGTCACTTACACCACATATGATATTTTAAAAAATATATAAAATTAAAGAGCCAAGTGGTGACTAAAATATTAAACAATGCAAAAGTTACTTTTTTATTATTATTAAAATCGACCATATTTGAATGATATAACTTGATAAAGCATCCAATTACTGACATAATTTAATTATATAAAGGACGTACAACTCTTGATATTATAAACCCTAACATGCAAAATCCACTCACATAAACGACACTGCAAAATGGGTAGAGGCAGAAAACAGTCAAAAGTTGGGAGAAGCTTTGGGTGATGTCAACACTTAACAAAAATTGAATGAGAGACCCATCACTACAAAAAAAAATGATAATATGCAACCAAACCAATTCGTCTCCAAATCAAACCATTTTGACGCTAAACACCATTCGCTACCAAATTTAGTTGGTTGCTGGGTGGTAGCGAAATCCCCGTCCCAGAATATCTTCGGCTACAAATTAAAGATTCGTCTCCAATATATATGACATTGTGTGACCAACTATTTGGTCTCGAATGACACTAAAGGTTGGTTTCAAATTCTCTTAGAAAAAGTTAAGAGTTCATATTTAGAGTCAAATAAAGTTGTCGCTGAAGGTCCATTTCACAACTATTTGGAGACCAACTTAATGGTTTCTAATTAGTAATTAGTTAAGCTAATTATTTAAATGGCCATTTATAGATGAAAATTCTTGATATTTAAAATCTTTATTCAAATATACACAATACAACATGATACATATCTTTGCATAAAAGTCTGATTTATAGATAGGTTCGATGCATTAACACATGCTGGCTTCCATATTTTGCTCATTTAATCTCATCCTTTATATTATCCCGTAAACCTTTAACTTCAATGCAACACCTGTACATATAAATAAAAGAAAATAATTATAAAAAAATGTTTAAGTTCATATTTTAAGAACTTCTAATTTATATCGCCATCGTATAAAACTTTTTTTAAATATCTCATAAACTCCATAATAGCTTGCTACAAATTTAGTCCATAAACAATGAATTTATATATATATTTTTTATGCTAATGTTAATTTTGTATCACCATGATATGAACTTTATCCTATTTTTGTCCTAAGAAAACCACATAAAACCTACAATGTAGAACAATACCAAACAAAGTTTTCCTATAAACCTTCTATCACATATCAACATCTTTACCTAAAAATAACTTTAAAATATGTTATTGATAACTAAATTAAAGCAGATTGGAAAAAATTAAGGTTGACAATAAAATGTTACCTGCTAGACTAATATTGAATTCAACTGTAAACCACAAATGTCACAATTGTGTCAATGTCCTGCATAAAAATACAGAGTTATAAGTACCATTGACATTAGATGTAAACCACTATATCTAATGAGATTATCATTTATACTAAAAGACTAATAGTGAAATCACAAACGATAATTATCATGAAATTTCCATGAGATTATTAAGAAAAATAATACTTAGAGATTCAAGATGTTATCAATGTTACCAGAGAGCTGTCAAGTCACAACACACACAAACACTCAACAATCAAATGATTTTAATTTGAGGTTCATTTGTAGTGGTTGCCTTAAAAGATCTCCAACCAAGTTGTTTAGGAACCACCCTAAAGAGATACACAAGGTAAAAAGATAATCATATACCAGCAGTGATGTATCTTCAATCTAGCTCCAGTTCATAAATTAATCTTGAACAACCACAACAGACATTCAAAATTCAAGGTGTATACATTGAAAAAGACAAATATTGATGTAGTCCACTTAACTCTGCTTAGTGAGTTCCCATTAAGTTATCAAGTTATTGAAGTGTTGTCTACCTAAAGATATTGTAGTTTAGGCCAAGATCCGGAAACAAAATATTCTTAATAGGACCAATTCTTGACACAGGTATAAAAAGTAACCATGCTAAAACACTAACTAAATTCCATAACAATGAACAAGAAACCTAATATGAGGAAGAAGGTATTTGAAGTTTCGAATGATATGGCTTCACAACAGAGCATGAAGATAACACAAGTAACAATTTGGTTTTGAAATTATTCTGCAAAGGAATGAGTAATTTGAGACAAAAATAAATATAGGCAAACAAGTGTAATTATAATTAGGGAAACAAGAAACCAATCCAGCCATCCAAAATCTGCAAAAAAGTATAGAATATGTTAAGACTGAACAAAAGATAATAACAATATTATTATGATTTAAATAACTAGTGACTTGAGCATTTACACAAACAACTTATACGCGAGCCACAATTTCTGTAGGAAATGAAAACAAGACTCTGTTTAGCCCTCCTCATACACCAATCACCACCATAAATCAGTAAAATAATTATACCCTACACTATAAGAAAAGACCACGACTATAATTCCAAGAAACTGTAATTCGAACTAATGATATAAACTAACAAATAAACAAAATTAACAAAAATCAAAAAATAAAAGAAACAAAATTGACAATTTTTTCCACATTAAGAAAGATTCATGAATCTATAAGGTTTCCAACCAAAATGACAGCTCAAACGAAAGCTTTTACCTGAGAGCTGAAACGGCAGCAGCGTTTTGTGGGACGAACTGCTGCGCGTAGAGACGGATTGCAATAGCTAATATAAGAGGAACGGTGAGATGAATTGAGACACAAACAGCGAGCTTAACAACTGATTCAATAGCAAAACAATCAAATGACTACCTTGAGGAGTTTGTCTGAGAAATCTCTGTCAAATCTATCAAGGATCTTGTTTGAATTTGAGATTTTTCTATTTCTGAGTTTTAGGGCTGAGACTACGAGATTTTGGGATTTTTTTTTTTTTTTTTTTTTTTTTTTTTTTTTTTTTTTTTTTTTTGTTTAAGAAATTTATGACTTTTGATTTATTTTAGGCAACTATTAGTAAGATTGAAACCAGTATTTGGAGACCAAACGATAATGGTAGTAGAATGCCTGCTTTGGTGACAAATTACGTTGTCTCTAAATGTCCACTCAATATCTATGGGGACGAAGTCTAAATGGTATCAGAATGCTTACTTCACAGACCAATTATTTCGTCTCTGAAATCCCATCCAAGTCAAACGAACAAAAGCTCATATTTCAGAGACAAACTCCAAATTGTAGCAAAATGCTTGCTTAGGAGATCATACCAATTATGTATTTTTGGAAAACAAAATCTCATATCTACAAAGACGAACTCCAAATGGTAGCAGAATACTTGCTTCAGAGACCAATTATGTCGTCTCCGAATGTCCATCCAAGTCAAATGTGCTTTTGAAAAACAAAAACTTATATCTACGGAGACCAACTCTAAATTGTAGCAGAATGCTTGCTTTGGAGACCAATTATATCGTCTCAAAATGTTCATCCATGTCAAATGTGCTTGTTGAAAACAAATACTCATATCTACGGGGACGAACTCCAAAATGCGTAGCCGAAAGCTTCATTTTGATACCAATAGTCAATTCGTCTCACAATGTATGGTAGCCAATATTCACATTTCTTGTAGTGCATGAAAGGATTCTTGCACTACACAACTCCTTGCAACTGGATAGCTTTGCAGATTCAGTGGCTGATTGGTGTTACCATTTTGAAAGGACAACACACAACCGCCTGTGAGTGTAAAAATAATTAACTGGTCAGAATGTATGCATGTATTCCACTACTAAGTTCAAATAATCTTTTTCATCACAAATCACAATTCACAAGTCACAATCCAGAAAGAAAGAAAAAAGATAGGAAAGAGAGGAATGATGGATTTTCATGCAAATCAAAATGGAACAGTTGCTAAATAAAGCATTACTTTTGCTTGAAAGAGATATAGTCAAACATGGTATAACATGGCAACGTAATTAAGCGATTAGAAATATCTAATACCTAGAATAGTCGCCGATGTTCAATCACTTAGGGTTGAAAGAGAATACAGCATATGCCAACACCAGAGGTACAATCTTGAATTTTAATTGCAGTGAAGCCAGTCATTCTCTCAATGCGGATGATATCTTCTTTTGGATTAGCTCCACTCCAAGCCGCAGAGATAATCTAGGTAACATTTCCTGAAAGAGAGATTTAGTTTAGTCATTAGTGTGAGACATCATCCCCGAGATTAACCTAACAAATGCATATTCAATACTCAACTTGTATTTCCAGTCTCGCACTCAACAAAGCTATTGGCATCAGCAGTCAATACATTGATGGATATCCTAATCAATTATTGGAGATGTAGCTTGCGCTTGATGATAGGCTTCAATCAAGCACAATGAGTCATGAAGCCAGGAATGCACGTCATAAAAAAAAAAAAGGTTACATAAAGCATTTACCTTTTAAAAAAGAACTTCAAATTCTAAAGGGAAATACTACATGTTTTTCTTTATACCCAAAAATCCTCCAACCTTAACTTATTCACAATCACCACCCTCTAAACTAGGGAGTATTGCTGGACCTTACAACCTTGGTAGTCAAGAAAATTATGAAACATAATTATCCTAACTAAAAATCCTTTAGGGTAATTAAACCTGAGACCTCTTCTTGCTTGGAACCATAAGCAAGAATAACAAGATTATCAAAAGCACTTAATTTGGACTCGGGAACAATGATGAGACAGGATTGTTGTTACCCATTACTGACTATATTAGCTCAGTGACCACAGTTTTCAAAATACAGAAGATGCCTTATGTGACACTGGAATAGCATCAACTGCCGTTTGACTCAACTGGGCCTAACAAAGCTTCAATTACAACTATATGGGCTTAGCTATTAACACCTGTATAACAATTTCTTTGGGAGGGTCATCAACTCTCTTCTGACACAGTCGCTTTGTAAAAATTACTGTACAATTATTCTTAAGACTAACATCTATTAGCAATCAGCAAAACAGACTTTTCAATTATTTGAGATTATCAAATGAAAGAGTCATTGATAATATTGATAAATATTGATGCTCCAATCTGTACTTTCTTTTTTTTCATCTGTAACCTTCTACCACAATTATATAACCTCCAAAACTCACAATCAAATGGGATCATAATTTCAAGCAGGATCCATTTGATAGTCAAATAGGACCTAGTCCAGATCCACATATTCAGTCTTGTCCAAAACCATCAGTCCATTTGAAGTAGTATAACCAACTTATCCAAAACCATGACACCAATCATGAGTGAAGGAAGTTAGATCACCAGTACATAATTAAGCACAGAACTAGAAGTGCAGAACTGGAGTACAGGTAAGAGGCAAATTGCAATGTACAGAAGGTGAACAGCTCCGGTCACAACAAGCAATCAACCGACAGCTACTCTTTTTATTAACTCTACAGGGGACTCGACTACTTTTAGCGCATTTTTTTCTTAAATTTAAGTAGTGCACATCTCCAAAGATGAAGGTGTCAAATAAAGTACACCCTCTTGTTAGCCCATAAACATTCCAAGCTTGTTAGTTTAAATTTTAAGTCAACTTAAGCTATGTAAACGGATTTTCTCCTATGGATGGTGTATACCTAAAAAGTTCTGAGTTGTCAATCCTGTAGCCATTATGTTTATGCTTGCTTAGCCTTATGGAGAAGACCTAATAATCTAATATGCCTCCCTTAGCTGTACTTTTTTTTTTCTTACCACTCCCACCAAAAGCTAATAACATTACAATAATTTAAGAGATTTGTAATATCACAGTTGTCGATCATCTTAACTCTTAAGTCGAATGGCATTGCAATAATGAGCTCCAATCTCAGAACAAAACTAATATCAACCAAAACTAGTAAATGAAGATGTGTCATTAAGATGTGTCACAAACAGGCATTTTCCTCAGTTGCCCTTGAAAAGTAAATTCTAGAGCTTCAACAACATCACAACTCATTTTTAATGTTTTTCTCAGTAGGCAGAATAAGCTCAGTTGGATAAGTGCAATGATAGAGTAAAATGTCTAATATAAGTAATAAGCTCCTTCATATATGTGGATTTCATTAATCATTATAGGATAAAATGGAAGGAAAATTTTGCCATTACATGTTAATTTCACCATTATACCATTATATTGGTATTTCTATTCCCTATTTCCCTTCCATCCATTAGTATAAATAATTAATTTTCATAGTGGGAGGATACCACAGACAACTCTCAAAGCAAAGCATAAACTATGAACAATAAAAAATAACAACAACGAAAAATAAAAGCATATGATGAGAAAAGCTAACCTCGACGTCGTGGAGAGATTCAGAGCCAGAGAGCAAGAAAGCAGCTTGGAGTTTTTCTTTGAGGCCATCACACAAACAGCAACCGGGTTTTGAATAAAGAACCAGCTTTCTTGCTTTTGATGGTGAATTTGAGGAAGAAGAAATTGATGAAAAGGCCAACGGACCCAAAACCCATCTGTGTCTTTGTGTTTGTTTGCCAAGCAACGCTATAGACGGAGGCCGTGCCACCATTGCTGCAACACCCATTCTTTGTCTGCGTTTCTTACATGTGTTGCTTATTTTGTTTCAATAAATTCACTGGACTCCTAACATAACACTAAAATAACCAGATCTCGACACGTCACGGCCTCGCCCACGCAAACACCAGTAGATTACAATGAGTAATGTTATTGGACCCAAATTCCAACCCAAATGTCACGTGGCAACATCACACACAACATGGGTCCACGTTACTCTTTCAAAGATCCCATGTGATGTTGCCACATGGGTTTGAGTTGGAAATTTGGGTTGGTTTTTTGGGTCCAATAGCTTTATTCGATTACAATTTACATTTAGGGGGTGTATTCAATCAACATTTGATTGGAGGTATTCAATTAGAATTTGTAAAGAGTCTATCCAAGTCTTGGGTTATTCACTCTAGACTTTGATGGAAGAGTGGCGATAATGGCACCCCTCAAAAACTGTATCTACACTCCTTTCGTAATCACACCCACCAAATTTTTTTAAAAATCACTAATTTGTAAATAAACCCCACTTAATACCAAAAATACCCTTTCTTTAATTATACTTATTGTATTTTTGTAAGTACACACAATCTATGACTATTATTATGTTATTTAATCAACTTAATTATTATTTCAAAATTTTTTGTTACCTTTAATTCTCTTACTATTCTTTCTCTTCCCTACTTTTTTTTTTCTCTTCTTGGTTTTTTCAAAATCAAACTCCATTTTTCATTAAAAATTCATTTAAAGATTTTTATTTTATTTTATTTGAGAACCACTTTCTGTTTGAGAGAGTTGTAGGAATGCAAGATTTGTGTCATATCCCAATTGATGTGGAAGTAGATATGCGTTAAATGATATTTCAAAAAAAAAAAAAAAAAAAAAAGGATAGGTGTTCATGAAATTGAAGAATATATTATTATTATTTTTTTAACAAGAAAGAACATATAATATTGATAAAAAATAAATAAATAAAAAAAATAAAAAAAAAAAGTCTAAAGTGTGTTTAAAAGAAATAAAAAATATATAGATAATATAGTTAATTTAAAAGTCTGTTTATATACATAATGGTTTTGTTTTTCTAATAAAATTTAATTTAAAATTTTACTTTTTCACACCCAAAATTGTCTCATGATTTTAATTCATTTTCCATACTTAGCAATTAATTTGTATTTCCTTAAAAGAGATTGAAAATATATGTAATAGAGAATCTATGGTTTATTAAAATGGAAAGAGTTTTTATGATATATGTTAATAACATCAAACCATTAATAGGAAAAAAAATACAAAAAGATTAAAATAGGAAACTAATTAATAATTATTGGTGGGTGTACTAACAAATAATTAGTCTTCTTAATAATTTTACTCAAGGGTATTATTGGATTTTTAAAAACATACTAATTTGGGGTGTACATACGATTTTTAAGGGGTGCAAATATCGTCACTCTTGATGGAATTCAATAAAATCTAATGAAATCTAGACGTATTCAATTAAGACTTTTAAGAAGTTCAAACAAATTTGGATTTATTCAAAAGTCCATGGATTTTATTCTCACATCAAATAACGTCTCAATTTTCTCAACTCTTGATATCCATTTTCATTCTATCATTAAATACAATTTCTTTCTATTTCACACAGTTCTTGGTATGTCTCCCCATCTCACAAAATCTTCAGCAAATACGATTTTTTTTTTTTTTTTTTTTCATTTTTGGTTTTAATTCTTCTTCAATATCGAAAGCTAACAAACAAAATCATAATCACGTTTATATCGAAATCATTTTTTTTATCTAGGTTCTTCACTTTACATCAAACATGCAATCTAGAATCAACTTCTTTTAAATTTGCAAACTAGTGACAACGCATTAAAGGGAAAAAAAAAAAAAAAAAAAAAAAAAACATGGATCCACTGAAAAAATTGAGAGAAAAGAAATGGAAGAGATTGGTGATGTTTTTTTTTTTTTTTTTTTTTTTTTTTTTTTTTCTTTAGTTTCATATGTATGAAACTAGTGCATCGAATTCTAAATTGAATACACTCCCTAATTCTAATTTTAACTTTGTGCAAGGTCTTCGTTCTCGTTTTAGATTAGTGCAAGTTCTGATTTCACTTGTGTCACATGTAAAATTGTTTGAGATGTTAAAAGGACATTTATTTTATTATTATATATTAGCACAAACCCTACCTTAGGTCCTTAACCCACTCCATAAAATAAAACAATCACCATTGAATATTGAACCGTAATTTATTTATTTTTGTTGGTGATATGCCAACTGCAGTGTGACGAATCATACCTAAGGACAACTTTATTTTTCCTGAGCAAAGAACAAACATCTCTGTTAGCAACAACCTCTGTACTAGGCAGATGAAAACAAGTGCCATGCTGAGTGATTTTTCAGGGCATTGAACAAGAAATTGAAGCTCAAGATGACACAACTCGTCAAGTTTCTTATACAAATTTGAAAGGAAGCCCCACTTGCTGGTAATCATACAACTCATTATTTTCTCTGTATTTTGATATGATACTCTACTCTACTCAACTCTACTCTATTCCTACTCTACTAACCAGTTCTAATAAGAAAATAAAATTTAAATATATATGATACAGCACGAACTAATGGATTCTCCGGATTTTGGCAAGCTTTGTATCAAAATAAAAATTAAAAAAAATTAAAAAAAAAAGTGAAAGTAAAATAAAAATAAATAAATAAATAAAATTTGAAAGTCAAATCTAAATAAGCTTCTTTTTCTGAAAGCCAGCGTCAAGTGCCAGAGCTGCAAAGCTGAAACCACGATACAGATACCAATTGACATGATAATGAACCATGCCACTCGAGAGTTGGTTAATTCACTCACTTCCCTCATATCTGCTTCCCTGTATATCGACCAAGAGAAAAAGTCACACCCTATAAAATTCTATTGTAACAGTACAAAGTGAATAAACTTGTTCAAAACACAAATTCTATTGTAACCATGCTCTCTTTAGTTTATTTTCTTCCATCGTACACAGTGTGAACCCGCCCTGTTGAAGTTCTAGACCACCAAGTTCAATAGGAGCATAATTTCTCTGCAATAATTGTGGAACACGGCAATAAATTTATTCCCTTACCCTTGCTTGGGGTAGGGTAGGGTAGGGTTCCGTCTACCCTATCTTAGGGTATACTGAAATATGTATACTATATTTTAAATGTCTTATTATATACTAATACACTACATAAGTAGACTTGAGATTTCGTTCTTCAACTTCTCTACTCTTTCTACTCCATCTCATCTCTCTTCTTTCATAGTTGCGAAAAAATAAAGCATGTTCTTTTCAATTTTCTTTCTAAAAATGAATCTATATTTTATCCTTTAAACATACAACTTCGTCCGCAAATAAGTTCCCATTGTCATCATACTCCTTCAAATCTCCCTCCAAATTTGTCCAATTGTATTCATACGAATCATACCCCAACAATAACTATACTTTGTCGAGACTACCTTAGATGGAGTGGAGTTATGACAGGTCCTACACTCAAACATTTGTGGGAACCGGAAAGAACACTAACTCCATTGAGATCATTGCTGCAAATGAGTAATGATATATATGATAATTATAATTGTAACATCACCAACAACTAATTTAGGAGCCCAAATCAACATTCAGAACCATTCTTTTTAACTCTACTAACACTATTATAAATTCTAGAGTTCCAAACAATCAAAGATTTATTTAACCTCATTTTTAACTAAAATCATTCAGCTTTTTAAGAATAAAAGTGACTAGCATACATTAATAAATAGTAGACTAGTCTGCTATTCTGCCTGTAGAGTAATCAAAATCTGTTTTCCTTCACAAAACATGGGAGTTATTAATGTAAAATCCATATATAGAGATCAATATAGGAAGAAAAATAGACCTGCTCTTGAGGTAGACTAGATTGTCGTGGATGGCTTGAACTACATATCCAAGTCTCTTCAGGTCAAATTCAACACCCTACATGGAGGCATGTGATGCATGCATAAATGCATAATTAGATAAAGGAGGAAAGTGGAAATATGCAAAAGCCTTATTACCATTTCTAGCCTCAGGAGAAACAAAGAAATTAAGAATCTTGCCTCGATCTTTTCTTTCTTTGCAACTGATTCCCAGTCCTTGGCAGTAATTCCAATTCTCCAGTCAAGACTCAGAGTTGTGCCAGCACTTTGCTGCACTACAAAAAAAAGGCCTATCAGTGACGAACTATTTCCGACGGCGCTAATTGCCGTCGGAAATGGCACCATTTCCGATGGCTATTTCAGTGCCGTCGGAAATGAGTAAAAATATGATACCACATTTCCGACGGCCTCAATGCCGTCAGAAATAGTCAAAAAGCCGTCGAAAATAGTATTGTTCCATTTGAAAAGTAAAAAAAGGAATACACTATTTTCGACGGCCTCAAGGCCGTCGGAAATAGTCTTGTTCTATTTGAAAAGTAAAAAAAGGAATACACTATTTCCGACGGCCTCAATGCCGTCGGAAATAGTCAAAAAGCTGTCGGAAATAGTCTTGTTCCATTTGAAAAGTAAAAAAGGAATACACTTTTTCTGACGGCCTCAATGCCATCGGAAATAGTCTTATTCCATTTGAAAAACTCACTTTCAACAAAAACTCTAATAATTTTAATAAAATATTATTTTAAAAAACAATATCTCAATAGTTATATTTAAATAGTATACAAAAAATATATATTTAATTACATAGTACACAAACATATCAATAGCTTATATATAAATAATATGCAAAACATATCATATATAAGGTAATAGCAAAATGGTAAGGGAAACCCTTACTATCATCCAGGTCAAGGGTTCAAGCCACATGATGGGTGATGTGGTGCCGGCTGATGATGTGGCGGTGATGTGGCACGTGTTGCGTGGCACGTGTCAAGTGACATGGCAACTATCAAGTCGAGTCACGCTATTTTTTTATAATATGAATATTTCCAACGGCAATAAGCCGTCGGAAATACAAGTAATTTTGACCACCTTGAATCACTATTACCGACGGTATTTTTATCTTTTCCGACGGCCTTGGTCGTCGGAAATGGTAGTATTAGTGACAGCTCGTCAGTGAATAGTTATTTCTGACAAGCGTATTTGTGACGGCCTCTGACGGCTTTTTCCCGTCGGAAAAGCGTATTTCCGACGGGAAATGGTCTTTTCCGACAGCATTTAGCCGTCGGAAAAGACCATTTTTTTTGTAGTGCTGTTGGTTGGAATTCAGCCAGAAACATACTATATAATTGCCAACCTCGCTAGTTGTAAATGCAAACCGACCAACAGTAACATTTTCATTGTGGTGAAGATTGCTTCCATAGGGTGATGTCACCTTAATAAAGAGACATATATAAAGTAACATAGGAACTCACATTGACCACACAATATGCATCATCTTTTATACTAATTGCAAAAGTACAGCTGGTTCACCACATTGACAGAGGAAGTATTCATGTTCATTGTAAACCAAACATTTAAAAAAAATAATAAAAATAAAAAGATTCGATTTACCAAGTATTAAAACTCTGAAATATTTAATAATTATTTTGTGACGACTAGTTCTCAAATTTATCAAAATAGTTAAGAGAGAAAACCAAAACTAGCCATTCAAAACATTAAACTTTTGTTTTTAACCATTTTTGAAACTTTAATCGTTAATAACCATTTTTTTTAAAAACTTTCCGTGTATGTCCATAAATTACTAGAGTGCCCTTGAAAATAGTTTTTTTAAAAACCTCGAAGCAAACTTGAAATCACGACTAAATTAAAATGTCCAAACTTGAAATCATGCCTAAATTGAAATGTCCAAACTTGAAATCTGGACTAAATTGAAATTGTCCCCTTCTTCTTCTTCTTCCTCTTCCTCAAATTAGGTTTAGGTTTTTTTTTTGTTTCTCTTAATTTTTTTTTTTTTGCAGACCACATCATCAATGGACAGAGGAGAGAGAGGAGAGAGGCCGACTGTCGTCGACGAACCAGCGGCGACGACGAGGACCAGGCGGTGCTTCGTGTGCCGCCGCTGGTTCGTCGCCAGCTGAGCGATGATTCCGGTGATGGGCGGCCCTCAAGCACGCCGGCGAGAGGCCGATCGGAGAAAGAGAAAGGCAGATCGGGGAGGGAGAGAGAGAGAGGCAAATCGGGGAGAGAGAGACCAGGAGAGAGAGAGAAAGAAAAAAGAGAGAAAAGAGAGAGAGAGTTTGGGGACCCTTTTTATATGAGGGCTTTCCAGTAATTTCTCAAAAAAGTGGTTATAAACAATTAAAATTATGCATGTGGTTAAAAAAGAATTTCCCATAATTAGAGTGGTCAGTTTTGCAATTTTCACAATAGTTAAATACCTCATGCAGGTATCTCATTCAGCCAAGAAATAAGTCATAGGTTTACCAAGCATAAAGAAAAAATAAATACTTTAAAAAAAAAAAAAAAAAGCCATAAAGATAAAATAATTGTTCTCTTAATATTTGTGCCTTTCCACCAGTTTGTGCTTGTTACAATTATTCAGCAATTATCATTTTGAGTTTTCAATAAAACCGTCTTCTTTTTCTTTAAAAAATAGCCCAAGATCAGGAAAGGAAAAGCTTTAAATTTCATGCTTTGTGAGCCATCTCAAGTGAACAATGTGAAGCATAGATTCAATTATGACATTTGAATTACATAATCTACTATCCCATATGGAAAACATTTGTATTTCAAAACGTAAGAAATCATAAAACCTGACTGACGACCAAAAAGCCCAATTCATTAGTTACACAAATCAAAATGCTTTTCCAAAACCCATTAACAAGCCACATAAGCAGGATCCAACATCATCAAAACCAATGATTCTTCTTCCACCGAGGCAACAAACTATGAATCAAAGGCGTATGTGTGATTCCATGTAATCTGAAGTAAATTTGATAAAAATACATGGAATAAATACAAACTTTACGAAGTAAATTTCCTATAGTTCCAGAGGCATGCCTTGAGAAAATCATCTCTAATACCAATATCATTTGCATAAATCTGGAACTCAATTCCATGTAAAGCAGTTTATTCTAACATGACACATCTAACAACTTCTTCATATATAATCTGGAAAATGCTTTAAAGTTTAAACTATGTGAAGGCACCATCATGTGTTTGGACAAATTCAAGCATGAAATTTGACAATCAAAAGTAATAATATTCTATTAATTTTGATACGATAACATCGCGTGCCACATCCGTTTCATTATTGATTATATGATATATGATAGCATCAAATCAACATCCATTTCAGATCACAATAGGGTTTTACAGGAAGTTTAATTTAATGTTTAGTATGTCTGCATGCAGCTTACTAGCAATTAATATATTAAGTGGCATCATCAGATTTGGAAGAAACTGGTAATTGTTTGGTATCAGCAGCTGCCTTTGTTGTTGATGATGAGGCTGAATAATCCTTGCTTTTACCCCATACAACAGAATAAAGCCCCACTGCTATGATCATCCCTCCAATTATACTGATCATCATCAGGTCAAAATAAACATGTAACATTAATATATAATTAAAATAAATTAACTTAATTTTGTAATTATAAAAAAAAAAATTAAAAAAAAATTAGGTGGTAGCAAGAAATTAGGACTATACCTTCCAAGGTGAAGTTTTTCTGAAAGAATGATGGAGCCAAGAATAGAGACGATGATCATACAGAGAGGGTTGAAGGCCGTCACGAATACTGGGCCTCTTGCTTTCATCACAATCCCTTGCACGTAGTATGTTATTCCTGAGCTTACTATTCCCTGTTTTTTTTTTTTTTTTTTTTTTTTTTTTTTCAATTAAGCGATATTCCTTTTATTAGTTTAACTATTACAAATTTAAGAACCGAAGGATCTGAATTATGATTCAAACCCACAATGTTATTGATGTGTGGGTGGGTAACTGTACGTGCCACCTCAGCTTTTATCTTATCTTTTTATTCATTAAAAAGAAAAAGAAATCATTTTAGAGGGCGCTTACGGTGTAAAGGGGGGCAAAAAGCCTGGAGTCCCACCCGACAGCCCAAGCACTGGCGTGATGTTCCACAGCAAGCGCAACGGCTGCACTTTGCAGAGTTCCGGCAGCGCATATCAACGAAGATAGAGAAAGCTCAGCTGGGTATTTCTTTAAGGTTATTGACTGGTCGTATCCATGTCCATGTCATGATCATAGAGAGAATTAATAAACTCATAATATATATGTTAGCAGTAGTTTTTAAGTATGTGATAAATGGCGAAGCCACATAATTATAAGTGACCCCATCCCACAATTTTTTTTTTTAATAAGAGTTTATTTAAAATTTAACCTAATATGTTTTGTTATTTACATTTTTCTATTAATATTTTAATAGTTTTTCAAATTGTTCCCCCGGATTCTTGGAGATAACTGGCTTCGCCTCTGAATAAGTATGCGAAGAAGAAGACTTACTTGAACAACGTAAAAACAAGACCAGGCAACACAACCTACGAGGATGAGGAGTGTCCCAGCAACCCAATGTTCATGATTGTCTGAGGAGTCACTGCTGCTTTCATGGTGGCTGCTTCTGCTTGACCCTATCAAATTAATCACAGGGCCTTTATACATTGTCATCAGCAAAGCTCCCCCAAACGTCACTAAGGTTCCAATCACCTTAGCTTGACTATGTATCTTCTTTATATTTAGTCGCTCTAATCTGTATCATATCATATATATAATTAATTAAATTAGTTTTAGGCACTAATTAAGGATTTAGGATTGTAAGTGATATATATGCAATATTGCTTACCGAAAAATAAGAGCAATGACAAATGTGACAGAGGGAACAGCATTCATAATAGCAGATGTATATGATGCCGATGTGTATTTCATCCCCAAGTATGAGAAACCTTGATCAAGGATTGGCCTGTTTATATATCAAATCATCAAATAAAAAAATTAATTATTAATCTCCCATTATACTTTTGTCTCACAGGGGTTTATGGAAGTGTGACATGATTCAAATTCACAAATTGAATGATGTAAGTGTGAGATGTATATCATGGGACCAACGTCATGATTTTTGGGGTAACAACAATAAGATAATTTGAGGCTCAAGTGCTTTAATTTTTTAAAACTCACCATTCATTGGCAGTTTTAATTTGCAAATTGTAACCAAATTAAAATGTTTTCCCTAAAAAAGGAAAAAGTTTGAAGGTAAAAAATGTAAAATTTTCATTCCTTATAAGTCTCCCAAGTAATTTTTTTTTTTTTTTTTTTTTTAACTCTTACGAATCAATTCAATCGACTGATTCCGATCATCAATAACCTTTAAAAATAATATTGAATGTAATATTTAGGAAAGAGAGCATTACTCTAGAAATCCCATCGTCATTATTTGTAAGAAGACTGTAAAGGTCATCTTTGGCCTTATTTTCCTGTAGCAAAGGAATTGAAAACCAAGCAGCAAGGCATAAAAATTAGTTATCTCTATCAACCAATACATAACACAGTTACAATAAATTTTCAGAGATAATTTCTTATTATTAGTATAATTGTGTTTTTGAGTGCTTTTGACATCATTGTAAGCATTTTCAGAAGTACTAGATTAAAAAAAAAAAAAAATCATTTTGAGTGCTTTAATATTTAATTATAATGTTTGGTTGAAAGTGATAAAAAGAAAAATCTTTTAATATTAAAAATAACATTTAAATTATTATTATTTTTTAAAAAATAAAACCATTTAAATTAATTGCTAGACCAGCAGTACTAGATTAACATTTTATAAAAAAATTGTTTAAAAAAAAAAAAAAAAGCTGTGCTTGAAGTGTTTTATTATTTTATTATTTCTTTTGGAAACAGTTACCCACTACTATAGGAAAAAAAAAAAAAAAAAAGTTTAATTTTTTTAACAAGAACACTCTCAAACATAAATCACATGCTAATTAAAAACTAATATTGCATTAAAAACATAAAAACAAAAAAAAAAACAAAAAAAAAAAAAAAAAAAAAAAAAACCTCAAATATATAAAAATAATAAGAAAAGAAGAAAGAAAACAGAATAGTAAATTAATTAGAATTAATTAAGAAAGAAATTAAGACCTTTCAAGAAGAAGAGCAAAAGGTGCAAGGACAAGAGCAGCAATAGCATTACGATAGACAATGAGCACATATCGGTTCATGCCATGGTTGAGTGTCTCCATGCTTATTATGTACATCCCTGCTGCCCCAAATTGCAGAAACACCATTAACACATATGGCTTCAACTTTTCAAACCCTGCCATGCATTTACTACTACTACTATTATTTTTATTATTATTTTCATCATATTTTGATGCAATAACTACTAATTGATCATGATTATCTCCCATCTCTACTAATTTCCCTTTCTCGCTCTCTTCCTGGATAACCAAGCACTCTCTAGATCTCTGTGACTGGATGATTTGAAGAGACATAAATTATACCCTTGTTTTATATACAGCAAAAGTGATAATGCTCCATCTTCATAATTGTGCTTTCTTTGTCATCCATGATCCATCTATCAATCTCTATTTATTAATGAAGTAGTAACTAGTGATTCAATGCTTTAAGCTAGCTATAGGAAACGTATTCTTTTCAAAATTATATATCTTTATTGAAGTGGTAGGGTCTAGTGGAAATTCCATTAATTAGTGGATTCTCCTTCAGAAAATCGATAAAGGCTTTGATGAATGCTAATTCAAGACGTACTAGAAACTTCTGGCGGGAATAAGTTAGACGTATATAGTATAATGATATTTCTATCCATATATAGTATAATGATATTATATTATTAATTTGTTGAATGGTGAATTGGTGATCATGAATCATGATCCACCATATCCATAGCCTGATCTCTAGCTAAAAACTCTTGTGACTTTCTCCACCGTATAGATAATAAGAATCAAAACATTTGCATGCCATCATGATTCCATTCCTTGTATGGAGTTAAGATTGACTTATAATTATTGTATTTACTATTAAATTTATTTTTAATTTTTACTTATTCTTAGTCCTATTCTCGATCTCGTTTTTTCTTCTTTTTCTCTCTATCCCTTCTCTTTTAATTACAACGTTTGGTTTTCAATAAATGAAATCTATTCTGGTTCTAAATAAATTGATATACTAACATTTTTTTGGTTCTAAATAAATTAAGAATTTAGGACTTTCTTTTGTGCCGATAATGCGTTATAAAATAAAATAAAAAAAACAAAATATAAAATATTAATACTTACAGACCAGACACACACACACACACATATATATATATATATATATATATATATATATATATTTTTCTATTATCAGTTCGTCTTGACAATAAATATATCATGACAAAGAATGTAGACCACTAGATTTACATACTTTGACTCAAAATGTATGCACTTGTCAAAACTTCTCCATAATCTGTGATTCACATTCTTCGTCCTGATATATTTATTGTCAGGATGAACTGACAATAGAAAGACTGTATATATATATATATATTAGAATAACTAAATCCATATTATTGATAGAGCACTAATGCTAGTCAATCCAAAAATTTAGTCCAAAAACCCATCAAATGATGTGGCAAGTACATAATTTGTCTTTACCATATCATTCACCACATCACTCCGTGATTTATGCGGTGATAATAACTCATTTGCCACATCATTTTAATTGAATTTTATATTAACTTTGTGAGTTGTATAGTATTACTGTTGATAGAGAGATATCCTAGCTATGCACCATTCTTGGGGAATTATATTTGAATATTATTCAAAAGAATAGTAGAATCATGCATATTTAAATATGATGAATATGATTCCCCAAAATGGTGCCTAGCTAGGATATCTCTCTATCAACTATCACAAAATATATGTGTGTGTACTGTAGGGGTTGGTATGGTGGTTGGTATGCATTTACAAGTTTGGTGCGAAGAGATAAGAAGAGAAAACCTTGTTTGAATCCATCGTGGCTATAACCTATAACCAAAATTCTCTCTGTTTGTATGTAGACCCCATAATAAGACACTACTTCATCTTTAATTAATCTCTAATTAATGTATAAATTTGCTAACGCAACATGATCTTATCATATGAATTATATATTAACAATCTCTATTTTTTTTAATAAATTAATACAATTTTGGTATATATATGTATATATATATGAGAGTGAGTTTAAATCAAAGAGCTTTGATACATCTATTTAAAAGATGTTATTTTTACCACCGTCCAATGTGGCTTGGTGGCTTAGAGCACTCATCCAATCTGACACTATCTTAGATTCAAATCATCATACAACATGCACATGATATATATATATATATATATATATATATATATATATATATGTATGTATATATATATGTATATATATCTGAGTTGGATCCATTGTCTCATTTTTTTATACAGGATTTGACACATTTTTGTGTCCATTAGATACTAGGTGTTTGAATGGTCCAGATTTAATGGTCATTAATTCATCCTATTTCTATTAATATTTATATTTTCTCTAACCTAAAACTTAATATTTCATTTCATTCTCTCTCCACGTTTAAATTTCCTCTTTCTTCTCTTATCTTTTTTCTTTCTTTCTTTTACATCTCAACACAGACAACAACTTATATATATATATAGCAAACAGCAGACAGTTAACATGTTTATTATTTCAAAAAAAAAAAAAAAAAATTCTCTTTTCACTTTCATTTATTTTTATTTATGTACAAGTGTTTCCATTTCTTACTTTATCTATTTATCAATTGATAATGTTATCTAAATTTGTAATAAAAATATTCCGTAATATTATCTTAAAATTAATTATAACAAAAATAAATCCAGATTTTTAAAATGATAAATTTAATTGAAAAAAAAAAGCTTAAATAAACTAAAATCAATATTCCACTTAAATATCTTTTATAATATAAATTTAAACTTGTTCGGTATTCAAAAAATACATTAAAAAAAAAAAACTAATTAATCAAATCATAGCATACAGCACTACATTTTGATAAGGGTGAAATATTAAAGAAATATGACGAAAGAAGAAAGGGGAAAAAAAATGATTTAAGATAGTGAGGAAAGAAAGTCACGTAGTGACATAGAGTGAAATGAGGGAGGAAAGAAAAGGGGAAGATAAAAAATAAATGAGGAAAGATAATGAAATATTACATTAAAGGGTCGTTTGTTTTTTCCACTTAAGACTTAATATGTTTGAATTGAACTCATTAAGGGGTTTTTTTTTATTTTTTTTTTATTTTTATTTTTATTTTTTTTATTTATGTAGTCAAACAACTTAAAAATATCAAAAAACAACTTTTAAAAAAAAAAAAGTAAGAAATCCTGACTTTTAACTTAATTCCAAATCAATGAATTATAATTAAAATATTTTCTTCCAAGTCTATCCTCCAAAAAAAAGATATATTTCTAAATTTATCATAATTTGATATGGTGTAAAATTATTTATTTTAACGTATTTCTTATTTTAAAAGGCTTTTAGAAAGAAAGAAAGAAAAAACCCTAATCACTTCTCATATTGAAATCTTCCTGGGATTAAACAATTGAATTTCTCTCCTACCAAATCCTGGTAAGAACTCTTTAATTTTTTTTATTATTATTTTATCTACGTGTAGTGGCAGTTATAGAACTCTTTAAACATAATCTAAAATGATAATTTGTTATGATTGTCATAGTTGCAGTTATATAATTTATCAAATATTCTTTTTGTGGTTGCATTCGATATTAAGTAGATTTCGTGGCTTGAAGAAGTTATAGAATAATTGTTTATATATATATATATATATATATATATATATATATATACATACCGGTGTATATAATTTAGGGACTTATTTCAAAAAAAAAAAAAAAAAAAAAAAGTTTTCTAGAATTATATACTAGATATTTGGACAATATGTAAAATTGAATTTGAACCATTTTTTTTTTTTTTTTTTACAATAAATTAAACTTGAACTTTGTTTGCAGAATAACATGCAAAAATTATATTCCTACATGAATTTTTTGTTTTGTTAAATTAAACTTTGTTTACGGAAGAACATGCAAAATCTTATAAAGAGTGTTGCATGTTAAATTACTTCTTTTAATTAGTATGGGTATAGATGTAAAATTACTTTTTTCAAACAATTTTATTTTTAAAAAACAAACATATTAACAGTACATTCAGACGTGAGAAAAAAAAAAAAAAAACAAACATGTCATTCAGATTCAGGTTTCAGTCACTATTCAGTCTTCAGTAAAATTCAGGACTATTCAGTCTTCAGACAAAAAAAACAAACGACCCCTAAAATTTAGGAGAGAGAATAGAAAAAATAAGAAGTAAATAAAAACATTAATGGAAGAAAGAGAAAGAAAATTAGAGAGTATTAAATCTAGACCATTGAAACACCTAGAATCTAATTGACACAAAAGTGTGTTAAATATTGTGTGAAAAAATATGGCTATAGATCCTACCCTATATATATATACAGAAATTCTATTATCAGTTCAAACTGACAAAATTATATCAGTTCCTTGCATGTGGGCCACTGGATTTAAATACTTTAACTTGGCTGTATGCACTTGTCAGTTAAAGTATTTAAATTCAGTGGCCCACACACAAGGAACTGATATAACTTTTGTCAGTTCGAACTGATAATAGAAAGACTATATATATATATATATATATATATATATATGGGGCAGGATCTATGATCCCATTTTTTTACACATTTTTTGACACACTCTTGTGTCCATTGGATCCTAATTATTTGGATGGACAAGATCAACACACTAATCATCTTTTCTCTCTCTTCCATTAATATTTTTTTTATATCATTTCCTATTTCCTATTTCCTCTCTCCTCCCTCCTCAACTTTAATAATTCTCTTTCCTTATTTATTTTTAATCTTTCCTCCTTAATGTTTTTATTTATTTATTATTATTATTATTTTATTTACCTCTTTTACTTGTGAGGGATTGAGATCCCCTACCCATCTAATTTTTGCTCAGTTTTCAACAATCTGTTGACATGTGGCAGATAAGTAAATAAATGGCTGTGATTAATTTGTTTTATTTGTTTCTCTCTCACCTAATAAAACTACACCGTTTCAGACTCCCAAACATCCAAACCACTCCACTTTCTCTCCCACGACTCTCAACCGCTCCTTCTCTAATCTCTCTCTCATTCTCTCTCACTTCATTGTTGTCTTTAAAGAAGCTTGTTCTGATTGGAACAAACCTCACCGGTTTGATCCCTAAAGAGATTGCTTCTCTTACACAATTGAAGTACCTAGACTTGAGTGAAAATGGCTTGACCGGTGAAATCCCAAGTGAGCTCTACAGCTTGATTTACCTTGAAAGTTTGTATCTCAACTCCAATCAACTAGTAGGTTCCATTCATGTTCAAATTGGAAATCTTACGAGCTTGAAGGAGTTAGTCATATGCGATAACCAACTCAGTGATCGAATTCCCAGTTCAATTGGGGAATTGAAGAATCTTGAAACGATTCGAGCAGGTGGAAACAAGAACCTGGAAGTTCTCTGCCACAAGAAATCGGTAACTGTACAAATTTATTTCTATGGCAAAACAGTCTTGTTGGAATCATCCCTCCAGAGCTTGGCAACTGCAGGCAATTATCAATCATCGATTCTTCGATGAATTCATTGACCAGAAGCATACCACAGACGATCGGGAATCTGACATCACTACAAGAACTCCAACTTAGTGTCAATCAACTCTCTGCAGAGATTCCAAGTCAAGTTGGGAATTGTCAAAAACTGACTCATATAGAGCTAGTCAACAATCAGATCACAGGTTCAATACCTACAGAGTTGGGTAACTTATCAAATCTGACTCTACTGTTTTTGTGGAAGAACAAGCTTGAAGGTGAAATCCCACCCTCCACCTTGTCTGACAAGAGAATGAGAGAGATTAGAGAAGGAGTAGTTGAGAGTCGTGGGAGAGAAAGTGGAGTTGTTTGGCCGTTTGGGAGTCCGAAACGGTGTAGTTTTATTAGGTGGGAGAGAAACAAATAAAACAAATTAATCACAGCCATTTATTTACTTGTCTGCCACATGTCAGCAGATTATTGAGAGTTGAACAAAAATTAGATGGGTAGGGGATCTCAATCAATTCACTATACTAATGTGAACTTCATTATTCACTCCTTTAAATACTCTTAAAAAAAAATTCTTTATTTCGACTCCCTTCCTATTTCCTTGGATTAGCATGAAATTAATTTTACATCCTTATCATAATGACAAAAAAAAAAATGGAATTGAGAAGACTTTATTTTGTTAATATTAGTTTGCAGTATGCTAATATTTGAAAAGACTTTAATTGAAAAAAATAGTAGTTTGCAGTATGCTAAAATTTTGTTAATCAGTTCTTTATTTTTATCTGTTTCTAGTTTTTATTTTACCAATTTTATTTGTTTGTAGTTTTTCATAGAATTACTTATTTGTACTTGTTTGAATTGATTTGTATCCTAAATCATAGAGCTATTAAGTTGTCCCTTCACAAATTCATGTCAAAATTGTTGCATCTAATTGTTTGTAAACCTATTCCAAAAGCGAAAAAGAAAATAAAATGTATGATGCTATTGTTCAATTTTTGCAAATACATTAACATGACTGATATAAGTTAAAATAATGCTACTGTTCAACTTTACAAAATCATATGGTTGGAGGAAGCTAATGAAATAAGAAATGAGACAAGAGGAAATATATATATATATATGTATATATATGAAAAGTTAAATGATAGAGAGAAAAAAAAAACTTGAAAATGAATGACCAAGGAAAAAAAAAAGAAAGAGAAAGATGAAAAATAACGTGAAAAGAAAAGAAGAAAAAAAACAGGATTTGAATGAAATAATAAAATTTAAGGGAGAGAAAAGAATAAATATGGGAGAGAAATTAAAAATATTGAATGAGGAAAGAGAAAAGGGAATAACAAACATTCAATCTTGTCCATCCAAATAATAAGTATCCAATGGACACAAAAGTGTGTTAAATCCTGTGTAAAAAAAATGGGGCCATAGATCCTGCCCCTATATATATATATATATATATATTAATTTTCCAATGAGGACTTTTACGATGCACACTTTAAGCACCTTTTGATGATATTGCATGTAATCAAATGTTTTTCGCTAAGATTTTTTGTATGCATCCTAAGGAAATTAAAATACACATTTGGTAAAAATTTGGAAATTTTTTGAATTCTTATATTTCCCTATTTTTAAATGTTTTATCTTCAAAATAATTGGAAAAAATTAGTTCTTGCACCCAAATTTTTTTTAATTTTTTTTCAATGTTTTAACCATCCATACAAAAAATTAAATCAAGATTCAATATATTCCATACAATTTCATCAAAATGTGCTTAAAGTGTGCATTGTAAAGTCCTCATTGGAAAATTATTCTTTCTCTCTCTCTCTCTCTCTCTCTCTCTCCCTCTCTCTCTCTCTCTCTCTCTCTCTCTCTCTCTCTCTCTCTATATATATATATATATATATATATATACTGTTTTTCTATTATCAGTTCGTCATGATATATTTTATATCAGGACGAAGAATATGGACCATTAGATTTATATACTTTGACTCAAAGTGTATGCACTTATAAAAACTTCTCCATAATATATGGTCCACAATCTTCGTCCTGATATATTTTATACCAGGACGAACTGACAGTAGAAAAACTATATATATATATATATATATATACATATATATATATTTGACAATATCTATTAATTCGGGACCAGGTATTTTTTTTTTTTTTTAAAGCTTTCGCCATTGGTAGGATTCGAGCTGCTGACCTGGGAGTCATTTGTCCAAGCCCCAAGCTCGTTCATCTACCAGTTGAGCTACGCCCTTGTTGGCTCCTACCCCATATATATAAATCACAAACTTAATAACTTAAGTTTTAATAGCACATAAAGTGTAGATCTGACAAAAACATCCTTAAAACACTAATAAAAATAAGTCTTGTGCTTTTTTTTGTTTTTGTTTCCAAGACTTATTTTGTATTTCCGAGACTTATTTTATAATTTTCAAGACTTATTTTATAGTTTTCGAGACTTATTTTGTAGTTTCTGAGACTTATTAGGTATATTTGTAATTTTTGAGACTTATTTGAGCAAAAATGTAATTTTCCATTTATTTATTTTTTTGTCGACTTTTTCATCGAGACCTCCATTAGAAGTCGATTCGACCTCTGATGGAGGTTGATTGAGGCCGATTTCGACCTCCAATGAAAATCTTTCATCTCCATTGATGGAGGACCACCATCTCAAGTGATATTTCCCACCATTTCCAATCTCTCTCTCTCTCTCTCTCTCTCTCTCTCTCTCTCTCTCTCTCTCTCTCTATATATATATATATATATATATATATATATATATATATATATATGTATTATATAGGGTTAAAAACTAACTGTATAATTAGCGAAGTTTTTATTTTTACCCAAATTAGTGAAGTTTTTATTTTTACCCAGCATTAACGTTTTGATTGTTTTTACCAAACTTTCCACACCGGTCTTCTTCAATTAATACATCAGTTTTCTTTTAAATTAAACACACCATATTTTTTTTTTTCAGTTAAACACACCACCGTTTTTTTCAATTAAACAGACCACCAGTTTAAACCTAGTGTGTTTAATCTGTGTGTTTAATTACCAGTGTGTTTAATTCCGGTGTGTTTAATTAGAAAAGTATAATTATTCCATATATGCATATGGTGATCACATAATTAGAAAAGTATAATTATTATAGTATGATAATAATAGTTGGTGAAGTGCATACCGAGATAAGACAACTGTACACATTACTACGTAACTACTTACCGCTTCATTAATCGTTTAATTAGTTAATTGGCTTCCAGAATCCAGAGTGTATATTAGTGTGTTGTTGTTCTCATACTATTTAAGTTATCACAATAATGGTATATGTGTCGATATTTGTCACTGATACTGTATAATGTTATAGGGTCACTAGTTTACATTTGGAAGAGCTTTTTTACAAGTCGAAAGGAGCTTAATTGTTTAATTTCAAAAGTTATTTTTAATTTTTGTTTGTATCATTTGGTTGCCAAACTAGTAAATTTGAATGGTTTAAGAAATTGTTTTGCATCTATTGAAAGAAGTTTAAATTTATTTATTTATTTATTTATTTTAAGAAAGAAGTGTGGTAATAAAATAAATACAACAGATGAAATAAAGAAAGAACCTAGCTTTTAAGTTTTAACTATGAACCTTAATAAACCTTTTTTATCATGTTATAAACACAACTTCAATACTTGTATTCATTTCACTTTACTCGTTCTTTAATTAATTGCATTTTCTTTAATTATAAAAAATAATATTTTTCTCTTTTTTTTTTTTGTTATATTTTAAATTCTTTTATATGTCATTTTTGGTATTCATATCATTAATTATAAGAATTTTTTTTTTTTAATTGCCAACCAAAGGAACAACCACTTTTTAAAAAAATAATAATAATAAAAATAAATAAAAATAAAATAAAAACTCAATAAATTTTCTTAATGTTATATTTGAGACCACATTTCTCTAATACTTTTCTGTAAAAGCTCTAAATAAATTTTCTTAATATTATATTTGAGACAATAGTTCTGTAATGGTCAAAGAAACATTCATTAAGTTTTTTTTTGGAAAGAAAAACATTCATGAATTAAGTTAAGATACCGGCTCATACCGCACATCATCTTGTAACAAAGCTAGTTAGTGCACCTCAATTCCATATAAGTGGTGAGAGGTTTAAATTTCACCATATGTATTTTACAAGTATGTGTGTTATGAGAGTAAATATCCGGACCGCACATATATTGTTTGATCTTGACAGGTCTCGACAATTTTTTTGCAATAATAGTTTTTATAATACTTTAAAAAAAAATTAAGATACGTTTTTATCAAAATTCTTATGATACGGTTAAAATATTATTTTTATGGTTGGGTGAATTTCTTATGTAAAGATGTGAATATCTGTCAGTACACCGGTACCACATATAGAAGAATTCTTCACACACGTAATCACATACATATGAATTTCTTTTAAAGTAGTAAAAAAATGGTACCTTCTTTGTTCATTTTGTAGAGGACCTTCCCGATAATAAGTATATACATGGTGAGAACTGCTGGATTACAATAATTACATATAAAGCATGAATCATATGTGATGATATTATATGATATGATAGGAGTAATATGGAAAGATTCTAAAAATGGGATGCAATAATATTGAAAAAAAAAATAAGAAAGAAAGCAAAAACATATGTAGATAAAGATTCCCTCAAGATATATTGTAATTGATATCCGATTAAAGCAATTGGCTGTCCATTAATTTGTGTATAGTTGCTTTCCATTCAGCTTGCATTATCTGAATTGGATGTGGATTATATGTAAACAAAAAGCATACCTACCCTGATCTGTTTCACTTTTTTATTCACCCCATATATTTCTAAATTCATTAGATGTTGCCGTCTAGAAATATGATTTACATAACATCCAATTTATCAGTTTATCCATTAGTAAAATTTTAATTTTAATCATTTTTTTTTCATTACTGTAAGCAGCCATTCAAATTCCAAAAGTAACGTTATTAGAATGAATTTTAATTTTGATCATTACTATAATAAAAATTTTTATTCCCATTGGAAACAATTCCCGTGGAGTGCACTTATGGCCAGGCCTTTACTAACCTCCCGGACTGACAAGATTAGTCCCACTCCAATGTAGGTGGGAACACCTGGGTGAAAAAAAAAAAAAAAAAAAAAAGCATACCTGTTCTAATCTGCTTCACTTTTTTTATTCACCCCATATATTTCTAAATACATTAGATATTGTCATCAAAAAATATGATTTACATAACATCCAATTTATTAGTTCATACATTATTAAAATTTTAATTTTAATCATTATTGTAAGCAGCCATTCAAATTCCAAAAGTAACGCTATTAGAATGAGTTTATTTATTTATATATATATTGTATTAGTAACCCAAACAGATTATTAAAACACCCAATTTTAATACATCTAGTTCAATCAAAATAAATTAAGTGCTAAATTCAAAAACACCATTGAAGATGGAAGTGGAGTAAGAGAGAGGGGTTGCGAGTGAATGTCAATTGGGAAAAAAATTTCATGGTTATTCTGTTTTCACTTTTATTTGTATTTGGCTTTATAATTTTTTATCTTTTATTTTGCTTTATGTCCATTGTCTCTCTAATGAGTATAAATTAAAGAAATAATTATATTTTTGTGACTGGAATCCTCTAACACAGCAGATTTACCTTTTCTTTTTTACTTTAGTTTTATTGTTGGAACAAAAATAGTGTTAATTAACAATCAATCTTTTCAACCAAAAAAAAAAAACTAACAATCAATGGGTGGTAGATTAATTGCTGTAGAATATTATTTTGATTTGTTTTTAATTGATTTAATTTGTCTTTATTGATATTACTAAAATATGAGTATGTAATGTAAGAAATTTTTTTAATACTTAATCTAACATGTATAGGCACATAATTAATCCGAAAGTTTAACCTAAACATGTTTCTATATCATGCTTAATCAAATCCTAAATTCATGTTACTAACCCATGTCAATTCAAGAGAAAAGGGAGATAAAAGAATGTGGAAGCGCACCTGAATCCATTGCTGGAGGTTGGTGGACGGGTTGTGATCTTCCAAATTATCACGATCTTTGTGAACCCTAAAGTCTTCTCTCTTGTTCTGTTGATGGGGATGCAGACAAGCAAAAAGTATCGTGTAATTTGGGGACCATAACCCTAATATATAATAATGAGATTATTATAGGTTTTGCTATTTCTAATTTGACCCCTCATCAAATTTCATGGTTATTCTGTTTTCACTTTTATTTATATTTGGCTTTATAATTTTTTATCTTTTATTTTACTTTATGTCCATTGTCTCTCTAATGAGTATAAATTAAAGAAATAATTATATTTTTGTGACTGGAATCCTCTAACACAGCAGATTTACCTTTTCTTTTTTACTTTAGTTTTATTGTTGGGACAAAAATAGTGTTAATTAACAATCAATCTTTTCAAAACAAAAAAAAAAAACAAAAACAAAAATTAACAATCAATTGGGTGTAGATTAATTGCTGTAGAATATTATTTTGATTTGTTTTTTAATTGATTTAATTTGTCTTTATTGATATTACTAAAATATGAGTATGTAAATCATATTTTTGAATGGTAATATCGAACAAGCTATCGGGCTCGAAATTTAAATAGCACTTAATGGGGTGCCTTTTGGGGAAAAGTCACCAACTTATTAACTTAAGTTTAAAAGGCACCATTTATGGTCACCAGACAAAAATACCCTTCATTTGTCGCTTTGTGAGTTTTTTCAAACGTTGAAAGAAAAAGCTTTGACCGAGAAACGGACGGACAACAGAACCAAAATCCGATGGTGAACCACCGGAACAGTAGCTATGTCGACGAGAGTTGAACGGCGAAGCAGAAGGAGTGAGGTAAGCATTTTCATTCTCTTTTTCGAATAAGATTGTGTGTTTGTTGATCAGGTTAGGTTAGGGTTTTATTTTTGGAAAAACATTTCTTTGAAAACGATGAAGATCTAGGTTTGATTAGTTGAATCGAGCCTTTTTGCAGTTGAATTGAGCCTTTCTGTAGTTGAATCGTGCCTTTTTGTAGTTGAATCGTGCCTTTTTGTAGTTGAATCGTGCCTTTTTGAACTTCAATCGAGCCTTTTTGAACTGTGTATTGTAATCGAGCATTTTTGTGATGTAATCGTGCCTTTTTGTGATATAATCGAGCCTTTTTGTGATGTAATCGTGCCTTTTTGAACTATGTTTTGTAATCGAGCCTTTTGGTATAGTAATCGAGCCTTTTTGTGTTGTAATCGTGCCTTTATAAACTGTGTATTGTAATCGAGCGTTTGTGTATTGAGATCGTGCCTTTTTGTTTTGTAATCGTGCCTTTTTGTATTGTAATCGTGCCTTTTTGTTTTGTAATCGAGCCTTTTTGTATTGTAATCGTGCCTTTTTGAACTTTGTATTGTGATCGTGCCTTTTTGTACTGTGATCGTGCCTTTTTGCACTGTGATCGTGCCTTTTTGTATAGTGATCGTGCCTTTTTGTATAGTGATCGTGCCTTTATATAGTGTGATCGTGCCTTTTTGCACTGTGATCGTGCCTTTTTGCACTGTGATCGAGCCTTTTTGTATAGTGATCGTGCCTTTTTGTACTGTGATCGAGCCTTTTTATAGTGTGATCGTGCCTTTTTGCACTGTGATCGTGCCTTTTTGTATAGTGATCGAGCCTTTTTGTATAGTGATCGTGCCTTTTTGTACTGTGGTCGTGCCTTTTTGTACTGTATTCGAGCCTTTCTGAACTGTGATCGTGCCTTTTTGTACTTATATGTTTTTTTTTTTTTTTTTTTGTGAATATGCAGAGGGTGAATCTGAAGGATTTCCTGAAAATCCCTGTGGGAGAATGGTTCCAGGGAAAAATTATTCGGCATGACCATGTGAATGACATTACAGATGTCCACAATGCACTTGAAAGTGTACCTGAACTTCTTCGGATGGAAGACCGTCGTCGATTTACTGAGTCTTGCTTCGGTCATTTACTTGACATGCATTAGGAGATGAATTTTTCGGCTGGAATTGTCCATCGGATGCTGTTGCACGAGTTGAATCACGACGGCCCGGAAGATGAGATGAGATTTTTGTTGGGTAAGCATACGGTCCGGTTCTCGAAGGTTGAGTTTTGTGTAATCACCGGATTGAAGTTCGGAATCATTCCCGACCCAGCAAGTTATGACATGGTACAAAATGGCATACACGACCGATACTTTCAGGGTCGAGTCGTAGAGAATGAAGACCTGAAAGCAGTGCTGCGGAGTGGTGTTTTTGAGCAGCAGTACGATGCGGTGAAGCTGTCATTATTGTTTTTGCTGAACTGGATACTGATGGGGGTGGACGAGAGACATAAAATTCCATTATGGCAGTTTCAGCTAGTTGAGGACTTGGACGCTTTTGATGCGTTCCCGTGGGGCGCATACGTGTATAGGCGGACCATATCTAGTTTGAAGCATGCTTTGGATGGTCCACGGCAGCGGTCCGAACAACGACAGCAAGAACAGGCCACGGATAACACCACTGAGACGTATAACATATACGGTCTAGTGCACACATTATTGGTGAGAATTTATAATTTGCAGCCGTACTTTAATAGAAAATATTTTATATCACTAATGTGTTATCTATTATGCAGATATTTGCTTTTGAGGTTATCCCGGATCTTAGCAGCAATAAGCACAAATGTGGGGAACGCAGGGTAATCGAGCTACCCCCTCCACGTATTCTGAAATGGGAGTTGACTGCGCGACCGCGGGGGAAAACGCTGGATAAGATTTTCACTGAAAGGGTAAGTATTGATGTTGTTAATGTTTATTATGTTCAGTATGTTTGCAATTACAATGATGTAACTCCGATTGCAGATGTTTGCTCTGGCTGAATTGGTGCCTACGGAGGCTGAGAGGCGTCAACAGTACTATGAAGGCATAGACCTGGGAGGCAGTCTATATGATGACGATGCCGCAGATTTACCTCGTGACCGTCCGGTTCCCGATCGACATAGGACTGCCGGACCCAGTGATACAGAGGATTCATATTACGGACCTAGTGATATGGATCCTCAGTATTCTGCACCTTCTGATCTGAAGGGCTCAGAGCCGGAGGTTGACATTGGTAGTGAGAGTCCCACGAGGTCTAGGCGGATACCTTTCAGTCAACCCAGACAACCACGACCTAGACCTAGTGATTCAGACCCGGAGGCTCACAGTCCTATTCCCGTGAGGCGTAGGCGGGTACGATTCACATTGCCCAGACGGCCTGCACCTGAAGGTTAGCAACCTGAAGGCGTTCAAGAGCATCCACAGGTACATAAGCCGTTTTTTTAACCGCATGATTTACTTTCCATTAACTTAATAGTTTTAGTACTGACAGAGTCTGCAATCCTTTCAAGGCTGGGAGCAGAAATTAGCAGAAGTGATGGATGCTGTCCGAACATTACGGACGGATGTCATGGATGCTATCCAAAAGAATGAAGAGAAAAGAAATTCACAGCATGAGGAATTGGTGGCTATGATTCAGACGCTACAGGGTCCGACGTCTCAGGGTCCATCGTCGCAGGGTCCGACGTCGCAGGGTCCGTCGTCGCAGGGTCCCCCGTCGCAGGGGCGTATGGAGGAGGATCCACCATTCGATGACCTACCACCTCATGACTATGATGGAGCATTCAGTACAGGCAGGACAGGTATTGATCATGATGAGACAGGGTCAGGGACCAGACATAGGGAGGCCCATACTACAGACATAGTACCCGAGCAGCAGGCTCCAGATGCTCCAGATGCTCTAGGACAACCGGCGGTCCCCGGCGATATAGAGACAGCATTATTGGAGCGTATACCGTCGCAGGCAGTCACCCCAGACCGCTCATCACAATTGCTGCATGATCCTGTCGATATCCAGGAGCTATCCATTGACCGCACGTCGCAGCGTACCCATCCAGTCAATCCCAGAGAGCGGCGACCTCCGATTGACCAGAGCACAGCCGACCCCTCCAGGCGATCCTCGAGGAGAGATTTGGTTCTTCGGATTCCACGGTCGCAGGTCGATGAACGGGGACCGAGTTCCTCCTCAGCCCGCACCGATCCCCATGGTCCGGAACAGACTCCCCCACCCCTAAGGCGTGGAGACCGGATTCGACATCGAGGTTAGATGGAATGAAGCCCATACACAGACCCCTGTCAACCGAAGAGGGCACGGGTGATGCCGCCGCCGGCACATGTATGGAATCCACATGGACTGGTAGATCCTGAACAGCTTGCGGCGTACGAAGACTACAAGAGGAGCATGTCGGGGGAATTGTAAGTATTACATTCTGTTTATAGTTTTTTTCGACAAATATGTAAGTCAGTATTATGTAACTTTTTCCCTACTTATGCAGACGTGATGTGGATCTGCACGACCCAGTTGGTGTTCCTGTCACTTGGTTCCACCAGTTGCAAACCAACTTAATGGAGTTGGAGGATACGGTATGTTCCTTCCTTGAACTGTCTTTATAAAACTCAGTCACAAATGCTTGAATCCTAACAATACAAACTGTTCAAATTTTCAGCACATTGACGCATACTTGAAGATTGTCCAGAGGCGTCAACGATTGCACCCCACTGTCTACGGTTCGAGGATCAACATACTGGATTCCCAATTCTTTGTAAGTGTTAATATTATACGGTTTTCACTTCAACATTGAGGTGTTCATACATCTTCTGCCTAACGTTTCGGTTAATTTTCTTTCAGACATTGTTAGATCACCAATGGGACAGAATCGGCACTGGTGAGGAGAGGAAACCCCCATCAGGTTGGTCCGTGTTTGGGCAGACATGGTCCCGTGATGAGCTTGCGGTGGTCCGTGGGGAGCTCCCGTTAGGGATACGGCCTTGGCACGATGTTGACATTGTGAGTGTTTATTCAAGTTTTGCATCCATGTTTATTCGAGTTTTGATAACACCTTGGAGAAACACCTGCAGGTTCTGATTCCTTGCAACGTTGGAGGTATGCATTGGGTCATGGCCAGCATCGATCTGTAGTTTGGGCACATTCTTGTGTTTGACTCGTTTAGACGAGAGGTCCCATTTAGGCACAGGAATACCCAGTTTGCATGTCTACGCTATTTGCTACCCTCTCAGCTCTATACGGTGCACTTTCACAGGAACAGACAACCGGGTGACAAGACTTACAAAAAGAAGGATGGGCCATTCCGGATGTTATTCGTGTCAACCGACCGGGTGCCCCAACAGGAATTGGGGTATGACTATTTCAAGTTGTTATTCTATCCCAATTGGTTTTGAAATGTATCAATGCTAATGGTTGTTCATGTGGTTAATTGCAGGGGAAACTGTGGTGCCCATATGTTAAGAATGATTGAGTACCTGACGGCGAACAAGGATACGTTCGATTGGACGGAAGCCGATATGCCCATCATCCGGCAAAAGATGGCCATCGAGGTTTATTGTAACTCCAGGATATTGTAGTTGTTGTACATAACAGAGCTGTTGTTAATGAAATTATTATTTTTTTATTTCAAGTTGTTTGTAGTTCAAAGTTCAACTAAATTAAAAAAAAATTTCGAACATAAAATATTTCTAAAATATGAACATATATCAAAGCATACACAAAGTTAAAAAATACCATATATGAGTATATCAACTGGTATGGTGACTTGAGGAAATAAACAAACTACAGCAGCTAAAATCCAAAACACATGTCTAAAACATAAGCCCTAACATGATTGCATCGTTCGTCTTTTTGTCCTCTCTAGCTGAAACTCGTTGCACTCAAATAAACATCACTAACTCTGGCCTACTGTATATGTTACTATGCTTGTCGTCTAGTGTTGGATAAGCAGCCACGACAGCATCTTGAGCGCCAATATATAGGGAGCAGGATGGAAAAGCCACTACAAACAGTAGTTTAGCACAACAGCAGCACCCAATGCAACTCTCATCCCTTCAATCGCTTCCATGACAGCATTTATGACGTGGGGTCAAGTCTCCTCTTATAAGACTCCATTCATTCCACGATAGAGTCCTTCTGAGGGCACGTTTGTTTGTTGTGTCCAGTTGAATGACAGATGCTGCACTTGCGACGCTATTGTTCGGGTACAATAGTACTGGGACCTTCATTAACCATAGGCGGGTTGGAACACTTCCTGCTATTATGTCCTGGTTGTCCACATCTTCTACACGACTGTGTGGTTGTCCTCTCCGAAGACGAGACATGTCGACCCTCCATCGGGCGACCGGATTGTCTCTTCGTCCTTGGATTTAAAACCACCCATGATGCGATGTCGGATGGCACTACCCATGAAGAAGGATGACCAACAGGCATGATAGGAACCGAGTATGCATCAATTAGTGTCTCCCTTTTGTAGTAGTCCGCACATAGAGATGTGAAATCCACGTTCCGCTCCCTACAACAATGAACACAGTTAGATTCACGTTTGGGTACTATAAAGCAATAAATGGACGGAGTCATGTACCTTGCCGCTGCGAGTGCATGTGAACATGGTAAAAAGTCCATTTGGAATTTGTTGTATGTGCATGTCTTCCGGGCTAAGTCAACCGTCCACTGTTTTCCCTTGTGTCTGATGGAAAATATGTTCCAGTCAACTGCATTTACGGTCATATAACCGCATTTCTCGACACGTTTAAGGATCACAAGATGTGCTGCGTCGGTCAATCGATGACGCATTGATCGTGCATTTGTATGACGATCGTGGAACCACTTTTGTAGCATATTCCGAATGAACTCTGCCAGTGTCATCAATGGCAGTTGCCGTGCAAATTTTAGGCATGAGTTTATGCACTCTGCAACATTTGTGGTCATCAACCTGTACCTTCTTTGGGGGCAATGAACACAGGACCACTTGTGTGGACCGGCATCAATGGCATAATCGTATGCACCCTTGTGCAGCCTAGTGGCGATCGTAGTGGATTTGACAGTACGACCTAGCAACGTTATCCATTATGTCGGCAACATCTTTTCTGTGGAATCGCTTCTTCATATTTTCACCAAAATGCCAGCAACATATGGTATGGGTTGCATAAGGGAACACTTTAGAAATCCCTGCTTCAATGCTTGCATGACGATCGGAAATGAAAACCAGATCATCTATATGACCAAGGGCACCTCTCAAGCACTCCAAAAACCACTCCCATGAAAGGTTGTTTTCTGAGTCATCGTACCCAAAAGCAATTGGATACACCTGTTCGTTTCCATCTTGTGCAGTTGCCACAAACATTGTACCCCCGAATCTTCCCTTCAAATGGGTACCATCAACTGCAATCACAGGACGCATACACCTCCGAAAACCTCTAATTGAGGACCCTAACGACATAAAAAAGTAAAGGAATTTACCATCATCTACGCACTGTAAGTCTGTGATTGTGCCTGGATTTTGTTGTTCCAGAACGTATGCAAAAAATGGCAGCAGTTGGAAACTTTCTTCATGCGTTCCATAGGTCAATGACAATGCATATTGCAGGGCATCATGTGTCTTACTGTACATGATTTGGATGCCATACATTGTTTTCATATCGACGATTATGTACTTCGGACGCATGAGACGACCATCGGCTTGTTGAAGTCTAGGTGCAACAACTTCTGCGATTGTGACTGCATTAGCTTGTCGATGGCGACGGTGAATCTCCTCCAAGGGACAGGTGTGTTCGTTGACAAAACTTCTGACTTGAAAGTAAGTCCCTTCTTCTCTCCTCACCGCTCTTAATTTCCACGTACAGTCGTCAATGATGCAAACCAGATGTAAAGTTGTCTTATTGGACCTTTTCACCTTCCATTCAAAGTTCTGACGCATCGCAAAATTGCCAACTAGCCTCTTCAAATCCTTTTTACTCGGGAAAAATTGACCCTTATAAATCATGGTTCTCGGTTCTTGTGCTTCCAAGGTGCTGCTTCTACCAGTACCAAACGAGTATGAATTTGCTCCCGGAATAACCCAAGTTGTCGCATTAACAGAATCAGATGTTGTCACATTATAACGGACCTCGGAAGTCCCAGGCATATCTGGTGGTGCAGTGCCACTAATTCCTTCTACACGTCTACCATGTGTTTGCATATGTGCATGCTCTTCATCAGCATTTTGCAAATCATCAACATGTTCATTATTTGCCTCATTATCCACCTCATGGTTCGGGTAATTGTCATTGTTCTGCTCATTATACTGCGCATCATATTGCCCAATTCGACAACCAAACACATCACCAAATTGAGTCTCAGCCGCATCTGCATGGTCGACCACAACTTGTGGGACACCAAACATGTTTCTCCCACCTTCGTTGCCACTCCTTTGGGTGAACGCTTGGTTGCTACCACTAAAGGATCCAAATTGTAGGGTATTTTCAGGAGGAGGAATATCATTCCCTAACACATCTCCAGCTGTCCGCTCAATAAGACTGACACATACTTGAGGGATCACTCGATCTTCTCCTAGCATAAATTGGACATCGTCGTCATTGCTTATAAATGTGCGACACGTACTGCCAGGAACCATTGATATTGATGACAAATCAACGTTGTATTTGCTTACATCATAGTTCACAATAGTATGCACGATCGACACCAATTCATCGTAAGTCAAATTCTTTGACACATACATTCCTCGGTTATCAGATCCAACGAACCTCTGACTTCCGTCGAGTAACTGCTCCCATCGACCGTTGTAAGATATTACTATTCTAACCCGATTCATGAAGCTATCAAATTAATAATCACAAACCATTAAAAATGACACGATTTCAGTTCAAAAAGTCACGATTTCAAAAAGTTACGATTTCAGTTCTAAAAGGCACGAATTTGTAGCAAAAAGGCTCGATTCATGACCAAAAAGGCACGACATTTTTTTTAAAAGGCACGAATGAGGACCAAAAAGGCACGATTCATGACCAAAAAGGCACGATTTTCTTTCAAAAAGGCACGATTCATGAGCAAAAAGGCACGAATTTGTAGCAAAAAGGCTCGATTTTGTTTGAAAAAGGCACGAAAGGTTTTTCAAAAAGGCACGATTTGTTAGCAAAAAGACACGATTCATGACCAAAAAGGCACGATTTCTTAGCAAAAAGGCACGATTCATGACCAAAAAGGCACAATTTTGTAGCCAAAAGACTCGATTTTTTTTCAAAAAGGCACGATTTTTTTTCAAAAAGGCTCGATTCATGAGCAAAAAGGCACGAATTGTTTCAAAAAGGCTCGAAAATAAAATGAAAAGTTCTTACATTATAACAATGGCTTCAGTTTAACAAAATACTAAAATGCTCGAAATATTCAAACAAGCAGGATCAAGAAATATTACCTTATTTTACTGAAGAAGAAAGTCGGGGCAACACCTTGAACTTTTATTTGTAGAGAGACGAGAGTTGAACTGAGTTAAATCTTACTGACGTTTTTGTTGCAAGTGTGGATAGAGACAAGACCAAACAGAATAACATAAATCATTAACTAAGGGCAATTTTGGTAGTTCACCATAATAGGTGCCTTTTAAACTTAACTTATTAAACCACTGACATTCTCACCAACTCAGTTTAAAATGGTGACAGATTCCACCATTTCCACTATCGAACAATGTAAAATTTGAGTTTTGATTTAGTAGATATTTAAAATGAAAAAAAAGAAGAAGAAGACGAGGGGGGGGGGGGTGGGGTTTGGGATAGGTGGGTGTTGGATTTAAAAATAATACATAACCTGCCCACAATTCTTAAACGGCAATCTACATATAATTCTATTAAAATTAAAATCATAGTTGTCACATGAAACAAAAGTGTTACTGTCCATGAGAGTCGGTAACCATCTTCCAATGTAATTACGTGATAAAGTTGTCGTTATGACAACATGTAATATATAAGAAAATATAAAAAATTTGGAAGTACATAGTTTAATCAGCAAAGAGTTTTATTTTAGTTAGAGAATTTAATCAATTTTAAACATCTAGCAAACTATCAGTATGTGTGGAGAGTTTTCTTTTTAATGTTTTACATTAAAAACAAGAAACACAATATTAAAAAATAAATAATACCAATAAAAACCAACATACACAATGCAAAGTTACAATATTTATTCTTAAAAAAATTACAATATAATTTTATAATAAGAAATTATATTTTGTAAATAAATTCATAAAAATAATTGTTTAATAAATATTACTGGATATGTTTTCAATTTTTTTTTATTCTTCTGATTTTTGAAAATTATTGCTTTATTAAATTAAAACTTTAAAATAAAAAAGTAGTAAAGTTAAAATAAAATAAATCATAATAATAGATGAAGAATTTTAATACAATAAATTAAAATTTTAGATTTTAGAGTTTACTGATTGAATGTATCATGTGATCAAACTAAAACTATTAAAAATAAGAAAAGTTCAAAATAATAATAAATAATTTAATATAAAATAAACTTGTGTCGTAGAACATGATGGATTCTTCCACGGCATGGACAAATGGCAACAATTGGTTTTTGGTATGACTTATGAGACATGTTTGGACGATGGTATAATTTGTATGGAAAATTACGTTATAATCCCTTCTTATGTTTTCCTATATATATATATATATAGTCTTTCTATTATCATTTCGAACTGAGAAACGTTATATAAGTTCCCTGTATGTAGGTCATTGGATTTAAATACTTTGACTGACAAGTGCATACAGCCAAGTTAAAGTATTTAAATCCAGTAGCCTACATGCAAGAAACTAATATAACTTTTGTCAGTTCGAACTGATAATAGAATTTCTGTGTGTGTGTATATATATGTATATATATATGTATATGGCATTTCTATTGTAATTGTGATGTTTTTCATCGATTTCTGAAATACAAATATTGTATGGTTGGCTCTTCTTTGTACGGTGAGCAAAATATTGGGTTGGTATAATAGTTTATTTTAGCTTCTCTCTTGAGTTTACAACACCGTATTAACACAATTGTATGCAAGTAAAAAACTATACAGAAGAGTGATTTACTTATAGCTTAGTATTATGTTAATTGCAACCTGAAAATTGTATACAATCCAGTATTATGTCAATTGCAAACCTAAAGATTGCAACGATTGTATATAAATAAAAAGATATTTAGAAGAGTGATTTACTTACAGCTCAGCGTTGTATTTTATTTCAACTTGAAGATTGCAAAAAATAATATAGGAGTTGGAAGCTCTAAATATTAATAAACTCAATTCCAGACCTGAAGCTTTTAGATTACTTTATTATTACGTATTTATTTACTTTTATGCAATTTTATACTGGAGCGGTTTGGTTGCCCACCCAGAACCTGAAGTTTCTGGATTTATTTATTATTACGCATTTATTTACTTTTATGCAATTTTATACTGGAGTGGTTTGGTCGTCCATCCGGAACCTAAAATTTATGGATTTATTTATTATTACGCATTTATTTAATTTATGCAATTTTACACTGGAGCAATTTGGTCGCCCATCAAGAACCCAAAGTTTCTGGATTTATTTATTATTACGCATTTATTTGCTTTTATACAATTTTATATTGAAGCGGTTTGGTCGCCCATCTAGAACCTGAAGTTTCTGGATTTATATATTATTATGCATTTATATACTTTTATGCAATTTTTGAGCCTGACTATGCCAATTGACCAGAACCTGAAGTGTATGGATTTGCATTTATGTATTCATATGAAAGTTATGAGCTGAGTTTGACAAGGCCAATCTACCAAAACCTAGAGTTTCTAGATTTATTTGCACTTGATTTATTATTGTGTAATTTAGACTAAGCTCTGCTAGACCGACTAAGCAGAACCTGAAGTTTCTTGATTTATTATATGCTATTTAAGGTAGCACGAGTTTGTCAACCGATCAGAACCTGAAATTCTGAATTTTAATTACATTAAGAACCTTGAAGTTCCAGATTCTTACATGCATACAATGCTTTATTTAGAACCTGAAGTTCTAAATTCAAATTCAACATATAACTTGAAGTTATGAATTCCAATATAAAGTATGGAATCATAACCTGAAGTTCTCGGTTCACTATTATATAAATGATGCCATACTTAGAACCTGAAGTTCTAAATTCGAATTCAATGTAGATCTTGAGGTTCTGAATTTGAATATAAATCTGAACCCGGAGTTCTTAAATGTTAAACAAGAAGTTTTAAGTGGCATGGGGGGACCATGGAAAAGGGTTGAGACCATGCCAAATGAGCTTCCCGTGAAGGCGTATAGCCTCCATTGGGGTTGAGGGACCTCTTTCCCGTGGAGGCCACTTGCCTCCACAGGAGAGGGGGCCTTTTGGCAAATGGACATCCCATCTTCCCTTGCGCACCTCTCACGTTCTTCAACCATTTTTCGGCCTCCAAACTCAGAATTCAAATTCGTTTTTGGATTACAAACCCGGACTCTCTCACAGACATGGACGTCTATGAAATTTCAACCAAAAACTTGGAATTCAACTCGATACACAAGGACAAAACGATAAACACATGAAAAGTTTCGTAAAATCCAACTCGGAACTTGAAAACATATGTATGAGTAACCGAAACGTTCGGTACTCAATAAGGAACAATATAAGAACATATTCAAGTCTGATACCAAGTGAATGTAAACAAACAAACAGAAATACACACAAGTAAGCCATTTCCTAGAAATAGTCATAGAACATGCATTACCATATACACTGTCAATTTAAGTCTAATGCATGTGTATACATCAATATGTGTGTGTATGTGTTATACCAAATGAGCACAACGATGCAGGGAAACAAATGTTATGCAATGTGTGTGTGCCTAAACACCTTGTAAGATGAATAAGGTCTAGATATACCTTTAATGTGCAACAAATTTTGCTCCTCTTGAAGACTTCACTTTGCATAATGTGTTGTCCTTCCTCTTTGAAGCTTGAATTAACATGAACCTAGACAACTAATCAATACAAAGGAAATGCCGTTTTGATAACAGACACACACATAAACACTTTGCATAATGTGTTGTCCTTCCTCTTTAAAGCTTGAGTTAACATGAACCTAGACAAATAATCAATACAAAGGAAATGCCGTTTTGATAACACACACACACATATAAGAAATCTTTTTTATTTTATTTTTTGTAAATTTGAGATAGATCCATGGTGGGTCAGTCACTGGTTTAATCTTGACAAGACCCGATAGTCTTTTTTTTTTTTTTTTAAAGGCAAATATTATTAGAAGACACCAAGCCAGAAAACCAACAACAAGAGAGCAGCACCGAAACAGGGGAGGCGAACCCCACAAAACAAACCCCAAAGGAAAAGAACCCAAACAGAAAAAAAGCAAAACGAGACAACATCCCCAACAAAAGGAAAGAAGAAAAAGAACTAGGAAGGAACCGACCCAACCAAAACTAGCAAATCACTCACTCCAACACACCTCCTCACAACTTGCAGAATGTCAGGACGGTGGATTTAGGGTGGGATTAAGCTGATTGAAGAGGATTCGTGTGGTGGTTTAGAGAGAAGGAAGAGCTTTGGGAGAGAGAAAGTGAATCACGTAAGTCAAAATGAGGAACTAGGTTTATTGTTTGAAGAAGAGAAGTTTATATATAGATTTAAGCAAACTTAAAATGGCACAGTTTTGATAAGTAAGTAGGATTTCTTTGTTCCCTAAATGGCACCATTTTGGTTACCTAAAGAACCTTGTTAAACGGTACCGTTTCTGGTAACTGCGGGTTCATAGTTTTAGAGTAAATATGTTACAGTGGATCATATCCACTTTGTCTTATTATTTGTTGTCTGTATGCAAAAATATTCTTTATGTAACAACCTGATATGATCAAGGAAAATTATCGAATGAAATACAATTCCATTCTAAATTCTAATTATCTCTCTCTCTCTCTCTCAATCTATTCTACCTCTCTATCTATTCTATCTATTTCCAGATCTCCTTCTTCTCTTCTAATATTCTCTACAACCTGGAACAAACACAAAACTCACAAGAATCAATTGAATTAAAAGGTACGCCGATCTGGTTAAATAACCAGCTCATCACAAGTGGTATCAAAGCACTTTTCAAGGCCAATTACATACTCACCATCAGCTATTTTCGTAGATCTACTCCAATCCTTCATTCTTTAATTCCTGCAAAACAGACCAGAAGCACTCAGTTAACAGACCATTACAATCAGATCACAGATTCCTCCATAAGTAAACTCTTCATAACATTCACAAATAATAATCAACTATGGCTGAAGGGACCAGACAACACCAATATATTGAAGGACGATTTACTGAAATCGAAAGCAAGTTACAGCAGTTTGAAGATGGATTTGATTTATTCAAGCTACAGATCTCAGAACAAATGGCAAGTCAAATGGCCAGTCAAATGGCACAGATCCAAGAGTTACTCACAGCAGGGCACACTAGAGTGGATCTAGAAGACACCAAGGGAAGGGAAAAAGGGATTCTCGGTTCAGCACTAGGAAGTTCTAATGGGAGTCAAAGGTTTCAAGGCCAGAACAGTATCAGCCACAAGATAATTTCTGAACCAACCCTAAGGCCACCTAAACTAACTTTTCCTAAGTTTGATGGAAATGATCCTAAGTCGTAGATCCGAAAATGCGATAGGTTTTTCATAATCCATCTTGTCCCACTTGATCAGAAAGTAGTAATGGCATCCATACACTTTGAAAAAAAGTTGAAACCTGGTTTCAGACTTTTATGCTCTTAAAGAAGAGGTGACTTGGAAGGAATTTACAGAGGCTTTATTGGTTAGGTTCCTAGATGTTAGCCAAGAAAATGTAATATGGGAATTTCAAATAATGAGGCAATCAACCACTATTACTAACTACCAAGATAGGTTTGAGGAAATTAAGCCTAGGATGCTGGACAAGAACATGGGGTTAAGTGAGGAAATTTTTCTTGAAAGTTTCATTAGTGGGCATAAAGGGGAAATCAAACATTTGGTCAAAATGTTTAATCCCCTTGATCTGAAAATTGCCATACATTTAGCCAGACTTCAAGAGGCCTCTATAGAAGCCAAGAAGACCAAAACATGGCCTGCCAAACCAAACACATACCCCACCCAAAACTACACCCAAAATCAGCCTTCATCTAAAGGAAACACACCTACCACACAACCCTTGATAACCTACCCAAACCGTAGAAACACATAACCTATTCCCATCAAAAGATTAACCCCTATGGAAATGAAAGCAAGAAGGGATAAGGGACTTTATTATAACTATGACGAAGTCTACACGTTTGGCCATCAATGTTCCAAGAAGCAACTTTATATGCTCTGTAGGACAGAGGGAAAAGAAGAAATGGAAGGGGAAGAGGCAGTTGACAATCAGGAAGTGGAGCATAAGGTGGTAGATGAGAAGATGACTATTTCACATCATGCCTTGATAGGAAGTTTAGGTTTGCAAACTATTAAACTAAGGGGGAGAGTGAAGAATAGAGACATCACAATTTTGGTGGATAGTGGGTCCACCCATAATTTCCTTGACCTAGAAACAGCCAAGTTCACAGGACTTAGACACCGATGCCTTATGGGTCATGGTTGGTGGAGGGGGAAAAATCTACAGCCAAGCTAAGTGCAAGGCATTTGCATGGACCATGTGAAATTCCCTTAAGCAATATAGTGTAAAATATACCTAGAGGGGGGGGGGGGGGGGGGGGGGGGGGGGGGGGGGGGGTAAATAGGTATTTACTCAAATTCTTCCAATCTTAAAAATGATGCAGAATATAATAAAGAAATGCACATTTGATTAGATGTAGCAAATGAATTGATTCCACTAATACAAGAGTTAATCAATTTACAAGATATGCAATCAATGTAAGATATGGAAGATAAAGAAAAGTAAAATAAAAATGAACACAAGTGTTTTTACGTGGTAAAACCTCAAAGAGGAAACATCCACGGGTTGATACCACAACCACCGGCAAAGCAATCCACTATGTGAAAAAGGACTTACACACTCAAGCTATCAACTCATGATATCCGCTCAAGCTATCAACTCCTAATCTACCCTCGGCCTAGTGAATCACCAAGCCTACTTCCTATCCGAGATGTATCCTACACCTCTAGAAAGCAACTTCCTATCCAAGACGCTCACGTCTCTAGAAAGATTTCTTGCTTGCCTATCCGGATCCTCCCGACCCTAGACAAGACTTCCTTGCTTGATTATCCGAGTCCTCCCGACTCTAATCAAGACTTCCTTGCTCTATCCACAAAGCTTCACTCACTTTGCTAGAGACTTCAACCTAATGCAAGGCTATGATCTAAGTGATGCAAGTGATGCAAACACAAACAAATTAAGCTAGATGATCAATCAAGCAAAATGTACATGTTCAATGACAATCTAGAATATGCTTTCAATACACAATTACAAGATTATCTAGAAATCAAGACATGTAAATCAATAAAAACAAAGTATGAATATTCAATATATCACACTAAAAACCTAGTTCTTAGATCATGAAATTAAACATAGAAAATAACATGAAGCATATCACACATACATTTTCTGGAATCAATTTCATGACAAATCAAGTTTAGCACATATATGTTCAAAACAAATCACAAAGCTAAATCTCAATTAACTAATGATCAAACACCCCTAGCATATGATCTAACATGCTTCTCAACAAATTTCATCAATCAAATAGTAAGAATCAAAAGAAGATCAAAGATGAAATTGAAAAAGAAGTAGTTGAACAAACAACCTTGACCTCGGACTGAAAATCGATCAACTGAGAACAATGGCGAAGTCATCTGCCTCTAGAAATGCTTGGAGTTTGTAGCTCTCTTCAAGACCAACAATTTTGGTTTTTGAATCAATTGATTTTGAGTTCGTATGAGAGAGATATAATCAAAATAAGAAAATGAAAAATTGAAGAAAATGTGCAGAATTTCGTGAAAATCACTTCAAGTTCTTTTAACAAGTGTGGAGGGAAGGAGAGGAGTTTAAAAGGAGGAGAGAGAGGAGATTTTTGGGCAAATCAGCATGTGCCACATCACCCTCCCGTGGGGGGAGCGTGGGCCTCACGGGGGCAGAGAGCCCCTCTGGCCGTGGGGCCCACGGCCTCCCTCACTGCGTGGGCCAAGTGGCCTCACGGCCCTAGACCTCTCTCGCGCGCTCTCCGATTCTTCAGCCATATCTTGGGCATCCGAACTCCGATTTGGAATCTGTTTTCGGATTACAAACCGTGACTCCCTCAGGCACGACGATCTTTGAAAAATGGTTGAGAAATTATCTCAAAAAACGATGATGAAGTCAACTCAACGAATGAGAACGAAAAGTAGCGTAGCTTAGCTACATTGTTTGGACTCGAAACCTTATGAAAGAGTAACTGAAACGATCAGAACTCAATAAGGCATCAAATAAGAACATGTTCAAGTCCTAAACACAAAATACACAAACAAATAAACACATATTCACACAAGCATGCCATATCAAAGAGATAGTCACAAAACATGCAATTCTACAATGTTTATCTATTAAAGAACAATGCATGTGCATACTATGAAGTGTGTGAAAGTGTTATACAAAATGTTTGAACCACGATGCAGGGACACACATGTATGAATTGTGTGTGTGTGTGCGCGCTAACGCCTTGCAAGAGGATGGAAGTCAAGATATACCTTTGACGCTTTTCACCTCTTGAAGACGACTTTTGCACTAGACGTTGCTCTTCACTTTTTAAGCTTCCTTTCTTCAAAGAATATCCTAAGCAACAACTAATACAAATATGAAGTGTTTTGCAATGGAATCAAGCCAATACAAATCATAAACCTTACAATCTCCCCCTTTGGCTATTCCATTGGCAAAACCTCAACCTCACCATACAATGTTTCATTCAAATAAACTCAAGATGATAGCATACTCTCAATCTCACATTACAAAGAAATTCCTAGACTAAAAAGTCTTCAAGTCTTCAAGAATTCCTCTTTTGGTCTTCAAAGTACCTATGAGATAAAATAACAACCAAACAAGAGATCTTCTCTAAAGAAGAATGGTGAGATATTAACCAAAACAAATATAGAAGACATCATTTATCTCATACAAAAAGCATTATCTCAAGTGAATAAAATATTTTCATATTAAAGCATTCCCTTAATTTCCTAATTCCCAAGAACCAACCACCCTTAACATTATCAAGAAAGAATTTTTTTCTCCCCCTTAAGACAAAGTCACAATTAAGCACAAAGAGGATTATGATCACACAATTGGAACATTTTTCCACACAAAGTGTGAAGTATACAAAATCTCCCCAATATCAAACATGGTGAGATATACATTTTCTCCCCCTCTTTGTCAAGGAACAGACAAGGGACACAAGAGATAAAGAACGAGATATTAAGCAAACAAATCGTGTAAAAAGCGAAAGTTGAATAAACTAAAGCTCCCCCTTAACATATGCTCCACATATTATCACCAAGTAGATTTGTTCACAAGGGACATCACACAATCACACAATCAAGCAATAAGAGAAAATATTTCATAACTTGTCAAAGTCCAAGAGAGAATCATAGATTTTCATTAATCTCTCAAAATATTCTCACATTGCTAATGAATCAAGCATATAAGCAAAATGTGTGTGTGTGAATGTTTCTCAAATATATAGTAGGAGTAATTGTGATATCAATATGCAAACTCTATCCACACCTATCCATCTAAAGCCTTTCCAAAAATAGGTCAAACCGATATTCATCCGGATTTTTGCTTTTAAAATGAATAGATATCAACATATGAGCGTGTATGTGCATGTGGCTCGTTTTCCCGTTTCTATTTGTCAACCCGAGCTTTTTCACAATTCTCAACTATACACCATTAAGCCTTTTATTTTTCATTTCTTTTAGGCTTAGAAGCAAAGATTTTTTTTTTTTAATGATTCTTTTCAACACTTCTTTGATTTTTTCTAACATAAACATATACACCTCATGGTGGCTTTCACTCATCACAATGGTGTAGCCTTTTCCTACATTGGGCGGCTGCACAACCAAGGTGTGTAGCCCCTTTCCATGAGGGTGCTCGTTGATTACTATGTAGTGCCGAAGCAAAATGGATACATACCATAGGTCATCTATCATGTACTTAGCAATAAACTTCTAGATGCATCCATTATCTACACATTTTCAACCACATATACTCAAAACTAAAACATACAAGAGAAGCATTAGTGCACTTTTCAAAAAATAAATTTTCAAACTCAAGTGCATGATCTAGAAACAATAAGAGTTATTTATTTAAGATCGTTACTTCTCAAGTGAGTACCTCTCTAAGATATTAATATTTAAATAAAGTTTTGCTCATCAAGCCACTCACAATCACACATAGACAATAATCAACACAAATCATGTCAATGGATCTTAGAAGAGTTTTAAACCTCTTTTTGTCCAAGGACTTAGTAAACAAATCCGCAAGTTGATTTTTAGTAGGCATATGCTTTAGAGAAACAATAGAATGTTCAACATGTTCTCTAATGAAATGATGCCTAATATCTATGTGCAATGATATCATGCATACATAGAGTTGAAAAAATGAAATAGAAAGCAAGCTTTTAGAGTGGAGAAATACCTTAGCAAGCTTTTTCACCAATGAAAGGTCTCCGCTCTTTTTATGAGCTTTCTTGGCTTGTTTGTCCTCATGACAACAAGTTGTTGGTGTGTCATCCCAAGAAAATAAAGACCAAACACTTTTAACTCAAACAAACACATGAAAATGACTTTCTCTAAAAGTCTTAACACAAACTTTCACCAAATAGATTTCAAAATTCAACTTCTTTAAAGTTAATCAACAAATTTTGACTATCATAGTGATTATGAGAATATTGAGTTCATGAATTGATTAGAGACACCAAGTTTGAATACTAGACCTAGCACATTACAAATAGCTTAGTCAAGCATCAAACTTAGAACTCTTATCAAGAACAAAAATATTCTCATATGTGCTACTCAATCAAGTATGAGAGCACTCATCTTTGACCATATTTGTCTTAGGTGAACCAACACAAACAACATCATGATCATTACGCATGACAATAAGAAATCTAGAAGATAAATCATCAACTATCTTCTTCATGAAAATATCACTCATATTAAGTCATTATTTTTGCCACGCACAAATATTTCATCAAGACTCTTCAAATGATCATGGTTAACACTCTTCTTAACCAACTTCTTCTCAACATTTTTCTTAACATGATTATCATTTACATGCATGTCATTCTTTTCAATCCAAATTTTCTTAGTAGGTTTCTTCACATGAATATGATCAATATGCACATTTCTCAAAGCATCAAAGCTATTATCATGTTTAGAAACTTTTAAAGAAGATTTATCCATTTCACAAGAATGCACATTATTCTTCTTAACCCAAACTTTCCTTGTTGATTTCTTTTCATTAACATGTTCATCATGCATAGTCTCTAATGCCCCAACATGTTTAGAAACAACCAAAGGAAGTCTTTTCATCTCACTAGCATGCATCTCATTCCCTAGTTCACATTGTCTAATACACTTGTAGCATTTAGGTTTGATATGCCTTACAACATTGCAAAAATGACAAACCGGGATAAACTTAGAGATGTTATGTTTAGCTCTAGACTTAAACACATGCTTAGGAGAATGATTAGGTAACTTTTTCACATTTTTATCATGTTCCACATTTCCTAGTTTGCATTGCCTAGCATATTCATAACACTTAGGCCTAATGTAACCAACCACATTACAATAATGACAAACCGGAATGAATTTAGAAAAGTTACATTTTGGGTGTGCATGCTTTGGTTGAGAAGTCGGTTGAGAAGTTACATTGCTCTTCTTGCCTTTGTCTTTGATGTTGGAAGGAATAGTACTAGAGTCTTTATTCTTCTTGGACTTTCTTGACTTGTTCTTGGTTGTAGGAGTCTTCTTAACTTCTTCTACATAACCCAAGCCACTTTTATCTCCATGATGCTTTCCAAGTTTTATCACATCATCAAGCTTAATGGCTCCAATTTTCATGCCATTAATAGACTCTTTGAGAGCTTTGACTTCATTTATAAGCTCACACTTTTTTATCTTCATGATAGACAAAGAGTTCTCTTTTTGCTTAATCTCTCCTTCCATGGCAAACAACTTTATAGTAAAGTCTTCTTTTAGATCATCTAGCTCTTAAGCACTTTCTTCCATCTTTGAGACATACTTTTCAATGGTCTTTTCATGCTCATTAATGACTTCACTTTGCTTGCTCATCTTCTCCAAAGACATCTTCTTTTCATTGACAAGAGCTTTAAAGATCACCACTAAATTGGCATTGATCAACTTCAACTTGTTGTTCTCTTCATTCTTTTGTTGAAGGATCTTGTCATTGAAGCTTATATACTCTTGATTTGAGGAGGCTTCGAACTCTTCTTGATTGGAGGAGATTTCACTATCTTCACTACTTGAAGAGTTATCACTTTCCTCATTACTTGAGGACTCTTCACTACTATCCTCAAATCTTCCTTCATATATAGCCACGTGAGCAATGTAATTGCTAGTAGATTCTCGATCCTCCAAGGACTCCTTTTCCTCTACTACATCACTCACACTTATCCATGACTTATCATTTAATGCTCTAATGTAGGCTTTCATTGTATTTCTCCAAAAGGTGTAGTTACCATTTTCCAGGAGTGGAGGTCTAGCACTAAAAGCACCTTCCGGCATTGAATCACCCATAGCTACAAAAAATGAACAAACACAACAAAACAAAACACAAACACTATAATATGGATCTATCTAATTACTTATAGACACCCGCTCTGATACCAATTGAAATTCCCTTAAGCAATATAGTATAAAATATACCTAGAGGGGGGGTGAATAGGTATTTACTCAATTCTTCCAATCTTAAAATGATGCGGAATATAACAAAGAAAATGCACACTTGATTAGATGTAGCAAATGAATTGATTCCACTAATACAAGAGTTAATCAATTTATAAGATATGCAATCAATGTAAGATATGGAAGATAAAGAAAAGTAAAAACAAAAATGAACACAAGTGTTTTTACGTGGTAAAACCTCAAAGAGGAAACATCCACGGGTTGATACCATAACCACTGGCAAAACAATCTGAAATTCCCTTAAGCAATATAGTGTAAATATACCTAGAGGGGGGGTGAATAGGTATAGGCTCCAAATTCTTCCAATTAAAAATAATGCGGAAAATTACAAAGCAAAATGCACACTTGATAAGATTTAGCAAAGAATTGATTTCACTAAGACAAGAGTTAATCAATTTACAAGATGTGCAAACAATGTAATATATGGAAGATAAAAGAAAATAAAGCAAAATTGAACACAATGATTTTAACGTGGTAAACCTCAAAGAGGAAACATCCACGGGTTGATACCACAACCACCGGCAAAGCAATCCACTATACGAAAAGGACTTACACACTCAAGCTATCAACACATGATATCCGCTCAAGCTATCACCTCCTAATCTACCCTCGGGCAAGTGAACTACCAAGCCTACTTCCTATCCGAGATGTGTCCTACACCTCTAGAAAGCAACTTCCTATCCAAGACACTCACGTCTCTAGGAAGATTTCTTGCTTGACTATCCGAGTCCTCCCAACTCTAATCAAGACTTCTTGCTTGGCTATCCGGAACACTTTCCTAGCCAAGACTTCTTGCTCAAGACAAAGCTTCACTCACTTTGCAAGAGACTTCAACCTTTCACAAGGCAATGATCTAAGTGATGCAAATGATGCAAGCACAATCAAATTAAGCTAGATGATCAATCAAACAAAATGTACATGTTCAATGATAGTCTAGAATATGATTTCAACACACAATCACAAATGTTATCTAGAAATCAAGACATGCAAATCAATAAGAACAAAGGTATCAATATTCAATTTAGCACACTAAAACCTAGTTCTTAGATCATGAAATAAAACATAGAAAATAACATGAAGCACATCACACATATATTTTCTAGAATCAATTTCATGATAAATCAAGTTTAGCACATAAATGTTCAAGACTAATCACAAAGCTAAATCTCAATTAGCAAATGATCAAATAACCCTAGCATGTGATCTAACATACTTCTCAACAAATTTCATCAATCAATTGGAAAGAATCAATAGATGATCAAAGATGAAATTGAAAAAAAGAAGTTGAAAATCATACACTGACCACGGACTGGAAATGGACCAGCTGAGAAAAATGACAAAGTCAAATGCCTCTGGAAATGCTTGGGGTTTGTAGCTCTCTTCGAGACCAACAATTTTGGTTTTTGAATCGAATGATTTCGAGTTCGTATGAGAGAGATATGATCAAAACAAGTAAGCAAAAATTGTTGAAAACTGATGCAGGAAATGAAGTGTTCTTCAAAAATTGCATAAGTGTGGAGGGAAGGAGGATGGCTTAAAAGGAGGGAAAGGAGAGAATTTACGGGCAAATCACATGCTGCCACGTCAGCACCCCGTGGGGGGCGCGTGGGGCCCACAGGAGCAGAAGGCTCCCTTTCCCGTGGGGCCCACGGCCTCCCACACGGGCTGGCCAAGTGGCCACACGTGGTTTGCACACCTCTCGCGCGCTCCCTCGGTTCGTTGCCCCATATCTTGAGCATCCGACCTCCGATTTCGAATCCGTTTTCGGATTACGAACCGTGACTCCCTCACACACGACTACGACTACTCAACTTTGAAAAATGGTTGAGAAATCATCTCGGAATCCGATGATGAAATCAACACAACAAATGAGAACGAAAAGTAGCATAGTCAACTTGTTTGGACTCGAAACCTTATGAGTGAGTAACCGAAACGACCGGAACTTGATAAGGCATTAAATAAGAACATGTTCAAGTCCTAAACACAAAATATGAAAACAAATAAACACATATTCACACAAACATGCCATATCAAAGAGATAGTCACAAAGCATGCAATTTCACAATGTTTGTCAATACAAGATCAATGCATGAGCATGCTATGAAGTGTGTGAATGTGTTATACCAAATGTTTGAACCACGATGCAGGGACACACATGTATGAATTGTGTGTGTGTGCACTAACGCCTTGCAAGAGGGTGGAAGTCAAGATATACCTTTGATGCTTTTCACCTCTTGAAGACGACTTGTGCACTAGACGTTGCTCTTCACTTTTTAAGCTTCCTTTCTTCAAATAATGTCCTAAGCAACAACTAATACAATCATAGAGTGTTTTGCAATGGAATTAAGCCAATACAAATCATAAACCTTACAATCTCCCCCTTTGGCTATTCCATGGCAAAAGCACTCAACCTCACCATACAATGTTTCACTCAAATAAACTCAAAATGATAGCATACTCTCAATCTCACATTACAAAGAAATTCCTAGACTAAAAAGTCTTCAAGTCTTCAAGAATTCCTCTTTCGGTCTTCAAAGTACTTATGAGAGAAAATAGCAACCAAAAAGATATCTTCTCTAAAGAAGAATGGTGAGTTATTTAACCAAACAACAAACATAGAAGATATCCCTTATCTCATACACAAATGCATTATCTCAAGTGAATAAAATATTTTCATATTAAAGCTCTTCCTAAGATCCTTAACACAATTAGGCAAGAATTCTTTTCTTCCCCTTAAGACAAGAATTCTCCCCCTTAAGACAAAGTCTCCACAAAAGCACAAAGAGGAATTTCCCACACATTTGGAACATTTCTCCACACATGGTGAGAGGTATACATTTTTCTCCCCTATATTAAACATGGAATCCCCCATATCAAACATGGTGAGGTATACATTTTTCTCCCCCTTTTTGTCAAGGAATAGACAAGGGACACAAGAGATAAAGAACGAGATATTAAGCAAACAAATCGTATAGAAAGCGAAAGTTGAATAAACTAAAGCTCCCCCTTAACATATGCGCCACATATTATCAACAAGTAGATTTTTTCACAAGGGACATCACACAATCACACAATCAAGCAATAAGAGGAAATATTTCATAACTTGTCAAAGTCCAAGAGAGAATCATAGATTTTCATTAATCTCTCAAAATATTCTCACATTGCTAATGAATCAAGCACATAAGCAAAGTGTGTGTGTGTGAATGCTTCTCAAATATATAGTAGGAGTAATTGTGATATCAACATGCAAACTCTATCCACACCTATCCATCTAAAGCCTTTCCAAAAATAGGTCAAACCGATATTCATCCGGATTTTTGCTTTTAAAATGAATAGATATCAACATATGAGCGTGTGTGTGCATGTGGCTCGTTTTCCCGTTTCTATTTGTCAACCCGAGCTTTTTCACAATTCTCAACTATACACCAATAAGCTTTTTATTTTTCATTTCTTTTAGGCTTAAAATCAAAGAATTTTTTTTTTTTTTTTAATGATTCATTTCAACACTTCTTTGATTTTACTAACAAAAACATATACTCCTCATGGCGGCTTTCACTCATCACAATGGCGTAGCCCTTTCCTACATTGGGTGGCTTCACAACCAAGGTGTGTAGCCCTTTCCATGAGGGTGCTCGTTGATTACTATGTAGTGCCGAAGCAAAATGGATACATACCATAGGTCATCTATCATGTACTTAACAATAAACTTCTAGATGCATCCATTATCTACACATATTCAACCACATATACTCAAAACTAAAACATATAAGAGAAGCATTAGTGCACTTTTCAAAAAAAATATGATTTTCAAGCTTAAGTGCATGATCTAGAAACAATAAAAGATACTTGTTTAAGATCATTACTTCTCAAGTGAGTAGCTCTCAAAGACAATGATATGCAATTAAAGTTTTGCTCATCAAGTCACTCACAATCACACATAGACAATAATCAACACAAATCATGTCAATGGATCTTTGAAGAGTTTTAAACCTCTTTTTGTCCAAGGACTTAGTAAACAAATCCACAAGTTGATTTTTAGTAGGCACATGCTTTAGAGAAACAATAGAATGTTCAACATGTTCTCTAATGAAATGATGCCTAATATCTATGTGCAAAGATATCATGCATACAAAGAGTTGAAAATATGAAATAGAAAGCAAGCTTTTAGAGTAGAGAAATACCTTAGCAAGCTTTTTCACCAATGAAAGGTCTCCGCTCTTTTTATGAGCTTTCTTGGCTTGTTTGTCCTCATGACAACAAGTTATTGGTGTGTCACCCCAAGAAATAAAGACCAAACACTTTCAACTCAAATAAACACATAAAAATGACTTTCTCTAAAAGTCTTAACAAAATTAATCACCATATAGATTTCAAAATTCAACTTCTTTAAAGTTAATCAACAAATTTTGACTATCATAGTGATTATGAGAATATTAAGTTCATGAATTGATTAGAGACACCAAGTTTGAATACTAGACCTAGCACATTAAAAATGGCATAGTCAAGCATCAAACTTAGAACTCTTATCAAACAAGAACAAAAATATTCTCATATGTGCTACTCAATCAAGTATGAGAGCACTCACCTTTGACCATATTGGTCTTAGGTGAACCAACACAAACAACATCATGATCATTACGCATGGCAATATGAAATCTAGAAGATAAATCATCAACTATCTTCTTTATGAAAACATCACTCATATTAAAGTCATCATTTTTGCCACGCACAAATATTTCATCAAGACTTTTCAATGATCATGGTTAACACTCTTCTTAATCACCTTCTTCTCAACATATTTCTTAACATGATTACTATTAACATGCATGTCATTCTTTTCAATCCAAATTTTCTTGGTAGGTTTCTTCACATGAATATGATCAATATGCACATTTCTAAAAGCATCAAAGCTATTGTCATGTTTAGAAACTTTCAAAGAAGATTTATCCATTTCACAAGAATGCACATTATTTTTCTTAACCCAAACTTTCCTTGTTGAATTCTTTTCATTAACATGTTCATCATGCATAGTCTCTAATGCCCTAACATGTTTAGAAACAACCAAAGGAAGTCTTTTCATCTTCCTAGCATGCATCTCATTCCCAAGTTTGCATTGTCTAATATACTCATAGCATTTAGGTTTGATATGCCCAACAATATTGCAAAAATGACAAACCGGGACAAATTTAGAGATGTTATGTCTAGCTCTAGACTTAAACTCATGCTTAGGAGAATGATTAGGTAACTTTTTCACATTTTTATCATGTTCCACATTTCCTAGTTTGCATTGCCTAGCATATTCATAACACTTAGGCCTAATGTGACCAACCACATTACAATAATGACAAACCGGAATGAATTTAGAAAAGTTACCTTTTTGGTGTGCATGCTTTGGTTGAGAAGTCGGTTGAGAAGTTCCATTGCTCTTCTTGCCTTTGTCTTTGATGTTGGAAGGAATAGTAGTTGAGTCTTTCTTCTTCTTGGACTTTCTTGACTTGTTCTTGGTTGTAGGAGTCTTCTTAACTTCTTCTACAAAGCCCAAGCCACTCATATCTCCATGATGCTTTCCAAGCTTTATTACTTCATCAAGCTTAATGGCTCCAATCTTCATGCCATTAATAGACTCTTTAAGAGCTTTAACTTCATCTATAAGCTCACACTCTTTTATCTTCATGATAGAGAAAGAGTTCTCTTTTTGCTTAATCTCTCCTTCCATGGCAAACAACTTCATTGTAAAGTCTTCTCTTAGATAATCTAGCTCTTGAGCACTTTCTTCCACCTTTGAGACATTCTTTTCAATGGTCTTTTCATGCTCCTTGATGACTTCACTTTGCTTGCTCATCTTCTCCAAAGACATCTTCTTTTCATTGATAAGAGCTTTAAAAATCACCACTAAATTGGCATTGATCAACTTCAACTTGATGTTCTCTTCATTCTTTTGTTGAAGGATCTTGTCATTGAAGCTTATAAAATCTTGATTTGAGGAGACTTCAAACTCTTCATCATTGGAGGAGATTTCGCTATCTTCACTACTTGAAGAGTTTTCACTTTCCTCAATACTTGAGGAGTCTTCACTATTATCCTCAAATCTTCCTTCATATATAGCCACGTGAGCAATGTGATTGCAAGTAGATTCTCGATCATCCAAGGACTCCTTTTCCTCTACTACATCACTCACACTCATCCATGCTTATCATTGAATGCTCTAATGTAGGCTTTTGTTGTATTTCTCCAAAAGGTGTAGTTACCACTATCCAAGAGTGGAGGTCTAGCACTAGAAGCACCTTCCGGCATCGAATCACCCATAGCTACGAAAATGAACAAACACAACAAAACACAACAAAACAAAACACAAACACTATAATATGGATCTATCTAATTACTTCTAGACACCCGCTCTGATACCAATTGAAATTCCCTTAAGCAATATAGTGTAATATACCTAGAGGGGGGGTGAATAGGTATAGGCTCCAAATTCTTCCAATTAAAAATAATGTGGAAAATTACAAAGCAAAATGCACACTTGATAAGATTTAGCAAAAGAATTGATTTCACTAAGACAAGAGTTAATCAATTTACAAGATGTGCAAACAATGTAATATATGGAAGATAAAAGAAAATAAAGCAAAATTGAACACAATGATTTTAACGTGGTAAAACCTCAAAGAGGAAACATCCACGGGTTGATACCACAACCACCGGCAAAGCAATCCACTATACGAAAAGGACTTACACACTCAAGCTATCAACACATGATATCCGCTCAAGCTATCACCTCCTAATCTACCCTCGGGTAAGTGAACTACCAAGCCTACTTCCTATCCGAGATGTGTCCTACACCTCTAGAAAGCAACTTCCTATCCAAGACGCTCACGTCTCTAGGAAGATTTCTTGCTTGACTATCCGAGTCCTCCCGACTCTAATCAAGACTTCTTGCTTGGCTATCCGGAACACTTTCTTAGCCAAGACTTCTTGCTCAAGACAAAGCTTCACTCACTTTGCAAGAGACTTCAACCTTTCACAAGGCAATGATCTAAGTGATGCAAATGATGCAAGCACAATCAAATTAAGCTAGATGATCAATCAAGCAAAATGTACATGTTCAATGATAGTCTAGAATATGATTTCAACACACAATCACAAATGTTATCTAGAAATCAAGACATGCAAATCAATAAGAACAAAGGTATCAATATTCAATTTAGCGCACTAAAAACCTAGTTCTTAGATCATGAAATAAAACATAGAAAATAACATGAAGCACATCACACATATATTTTCTAGAATCAATTTCATGATAAATCAAGTTTAGCACATAAATGTTCAAGACTAATCACAAAGCTAAATCTCAATTAACAAATGATCAAATAACCCTAGCATGTGATCTAACATACTTCTCAACAAATTTCATCAATCAATTGGAAAGAATCAATAGATGATCAAAGATGAAATTGAAAAAAAAGAAGTTGAAAATCATACACTGACCACGGACTGGAAATGGACCAGCTGAGAAAAATGCCAAAGTCAAATGCCTCTGGAAATGCTTGGGGTTTGTAGCTCTCTTCGAGACCAACAACTTTGGTTTTTGAATCGAATGATATCGAGTTCGTATGAGAGAGATATGATCAAAACAAGTAAGCAAAAATTGTTGAAAAACTGATGCAGGAAATGAAATGTTCTTCAAAAATTGCATAAGTGTGGAGGGAAGGAGGATGGCTTAAAAGGAGGGAAAGGAGAGAATTTACGGGCAAATCACATGCTGCCACGTCAGCACCCCGTGGGGGGCGCGTGGGGCCCACAGGAGCAGAAGGCTCCCTTTCCCGTGGGGCCCACAGCCTCCCACACGGGCTGGCCAAGTGGCCACACGTGGTTTGCACACCTCTCGCGCGCTCCCTCGGTTCGTTGCCCCATATCTTGAGCATCCGACCTTCGATTTCGAATCCGTTTTCGGATTACGAACCGTGACTCCCTCACACACGACTACGACTACTCAACTTTGAAAAATGGTTGAGAAATCATCTCGGAATCCGATGATGAAATCAACACAACAAATGAGAACGAAAAGTAGCATAGTCAACTTGTTTGGACTCGAAACCTTATGAGTGAGTAACCGAAACGACCGGAACTCGATAAGGCATTAAATAAGAACATGTTCAAGTCCTAAACACAAAATATGAAAACAAATAAACACATATTCACACAAACATGCCATATCAAAGAGATAGTCACAAAGCATGCAATTTCACAATGTTTGTCAATACAAGATCAATGCATGAGCATGCTATGAAGTGTGTGAATGTGTTATACCAAATGTTTGAACCACGATGCAGGGACACACATGTATGAATTGTGTGTGTGTGCGCTAACGCCTTGCAAGAGGGTGGAAGTCAAGATATACCTTTGATGCTTTTCACCTCTTGAAGACGACTTGTGCACTAGACGTTGCTCTTCACTTTTTAAGCTTCCTTTCTTCAAATAATGTCCTAAGCAACAACTAATACAATCATAGAGTGTTTTGCAATGGAATTAAGCCAATACAAATCATAAAACTTACACAATCCACTATGTGAAAAAGGGCTTACACACTCAAGCTATCAACTCATGATATCCGCTCAAGCTATCAACTCCTAATCTACCCTCGGCCTAGTGAATCACCAAGCCTACTTCCTATCCGAGATGTATCCTATACCTCTAGAAAGCAACTTCCTATCCAAGACGCTCACGTCTCTAGGAAGATTTCTTGCTTGCCTATCCGGATCCTCCCGACCCTAGACAAGACTTCCTTGCTTGATTATCCGAGTCCTCCCGACTCTAATCAAGACTTCCTTGCTCTATCCACAAAGCTTCACTCACTTTGCTAGAGACTTCAACCTAATGCAAGGCTATGATCTAAGTGATGCAAGTGATGCAAACACAAACAAATTAAGCTAGATGATCAATCAAGCAAAATGTACATGTTCAATGACAATCTAGAATATGCTTTTAATACACAATTACAAGATTATCTAGAAATCAAGACATGTAAATCAATAAGAACAAAGTATGAATATTCAATATATCACACTAAAAACCTAGTTCTTAGATCATGAAATTAAACATAGAAAATAACATGAAGCACATCACACATACATTTTCTGGAATCAATTTCATGATAAATCAAGTTTAGCACATATATGTTCAAAACAAATCACAAAGCTAAATCTCAATTAACTAATGATCAAACACCCCTAGCATTTGATCTAACATGCTTCTCAACAAATTTCATCAATCAAATAGTAAGAATCAAAAGAAGATCAAAGATGAAATTGAAAAAGAAGTAGTTGAACAAACAACCTTGACCTCGGACTGAAAATCGATCAACTGAGAAAAATGGCGAAGTCAGCTACCTCTAGAAATGCTTGGGGTTTGTAGCTCTCTTCAAGACCAACAATTTTGGTTTTTGAATCAATTGATTTCGAGTTTGTATGAGAGAGATATGATCACAATAAGAAAATGAAAAATTGAAGAAAATGTGCAGAATTTCGTGAAAATCACTTCAAGTTCTTTTAACAAGTGTAGAGGGAAGGAGAGGAGTTTAAAAGGAGGAGAAAGAGGAGATTTTTGGGCAAATTAGCATGTGCCACGTCACCCTCCCGTGGGGGGTGCATGGGCCTCACAGGGGCAGAGAGCCCCTCTGGCCGTGGGGCCCACGGCCTCCCTCACGGCGTGGGCCAAGTGGCCCCACGGCCCCAAACCTCTCTCGTGCGCTCTCCGATTCTTCAGCCATATCTTGGGCATCCGAACTCCGATTTCGAATCAATTTTTGGATTACGAACCGTGACTCCCTCACACACGACGAAGACTACACAACTTTGAAAAATGGTTGAGAAATTATCTCAAAAAATGATGATGAAGTCAACTCAACGAATGAGAACGAAAAGTAGCGTAGCTTAGCTACATCGTTTGGACTCGAATCCTTATGAAAGAGTAACCGAAACAACCGGAACTCAATAAGGCATCAAATAAGAACATGTTCAATTCCTAAACATAAAATACACAAACAAATAAACACATATTCACACAAGCATGCCATATCAAAGAGATAGTCACAAAACATGCAATTCTACAATGTTTATCTATTAAAGAACAATGCATGTGCATACTATGAAGTGTGTGAAAGTGTTATACAAAATGTTTGAACCACGATGCAGGGGCACACATGTATGAATTGTATGTGTGTGCGCTAACGCCTTGCAAGAGGATGGAAGTCAAGATATACCTTTGACGCTTTTCACCTCTTGAAGACAACTTTTGCACTAGACGTTGCTCTTCACTTTTTAAGCTTCCTTTCTTCAAAGAATATCCTAAGCAACAACTAATACAAATATGGAGTGTTTTGCAATGGAATCAAGCCAATACAAATCATAAACCTTAAACCATGCATGGGGTCGAGTTTACTACCGAAATGAGACTCTTAACGCTAGAGGGTATGATGCTGTGTTGGGCATGTAGTGGATGAAGGAAATATGGCCAATTATGCTTGATGCTAACCAGCTAAGCATGAGTTTTAGAAAAGATGGGAAGTGGATTCCTTTGCATGGAATCAAAGACATGTGTCGACTTTCTTCCTTAGATGGTAAGAATGTGGCAACTCAACTATTGAAAACACAAGATAAAAGGGAGACAGTGGTGCAGCTATATTCCTTACAAATGGAAGAGACAAAGAGGGTTGTACCTACAGAATTACAACCTATTCTATATGCTTACAGGGACGTTTTCACTGAACCTACCACCCTACCACCTCAAAGGACACAAGACCACCATATTACACTTACTCCTAATAGTGGTCCTATCAATGTGAGGAACTACAGACATCCGCACATTCAAAAGAATAAGATTGAGAGGATAGTGAAGGAAATGCTCGAGAGTGGTATAATTCGGCCAAGTACCAGCCTCTTTGCATCACCTATCCTATTAGTAAAGAAGAAAGATGGAACATGGTGGTTTTGCTTGGACTACAGGGAGCTGAATAAAATAACAGTAAAAGACAAGTTTCCTATACCCACTATTGATGAGTTACTCGATGAGTTAAATGGGGCAGTAATATTTACTAAGTTAGACTTACGGGTGGGTTATCATCAAATTCGAGTGGCGGAGGAGGACACTCACAAGACTGCCTTTAGAACCCACCAAGGGCATTATGAGTTTAGGGTGATGCCCTTTGGACTCACTATACTAGTTTGATAACATTTCAAACTTTGGACTCATTATGAGTAACATTTCAAAGTTTGATAAACAGTATTTTTTAGCCATACTTAAGGAAATCAGTCCTAGTGTTCTTTAATGATATACTAGTTTACAGTAAAAATATGTTAGAGCATAAGGAACACATTAGGATGGCCTTGGGAACTCTAAAGAAGCATCAGTTGTTTGTTAAGGAAAGTAAATGCGAATTTGAGAGTTCGAAATTGGAATACTTAGGGCACATCATATCTGTCAATAGGGTGGTAGCTGATAAAAGTAAGATTAAATGTATGTTGGATTGGCCTAGACCCACTTCTATTAAGGCCTTAAGAGGGTTCATTGGTCTTACGGGCTATTACAGGAAGTTTGTCATGAGATATGGAATCATAAGTAAACCATTGACATCCTTACTCAAGAAGGGAGGAGTAGACCAATCATATCTGTCAATAGGGTGGCAGCCGATAAAAGTAAGATTAAAGGTATGTTGGGTTGGCCTAGACCCATTTCTATTAAGGCCTTAAGAGGGTTCCTTGGTCTTACAGGCTATTACAGGAAATTTGTCAAGGGATATGGAATCATAAGTAAACCCTTGACATCCTTACTCAATAAGGGAGGGTTTAAGTGGGACAGCCAGACCGAAACTGCCTTTGAAACCCTCAAGACAGCCATGACTGCTACACCGGTTCTAGCACTACCGGATTTCACTTGTCCTTTTATTGTTGAGACGGATGCATGTGATATAGGAATTAGGGCTGTCTTAATACAGAATGAAAGACCGATAGCATACATTAGCAAAACCTTGCCTCCAAGGAAGAAAGGCCTTTCAACTTACGAAAAAGAACTACTAGTTATTGTGCATGCTATCCAGAAGTGGAAGACTTATCTATACGGGAATAGGTTCATTATTAAGACAGATCATCATAGCCTTAAGTACCTTTTGGAACAAAAAATGATGACCATCTTACAACAGAAATGGCTCTTGAGGATTCAACTATGAGATAGCTTACAAGAAGGGAAAAGAAAATGTGGTGGCGAATGGACTCTCTAGAGCCATGCAAACTAATGATGGTACTCTCCTAGCTATCACAAGTGCTAGGCCTGCATGGATACTAGAAGTGTTGGGAAGCTATGAGAATAATTCTATTGCTACTGCTATTTTACCTAAACTAATGGTAAAACCTCCTTCTAACCAAGAGTTCACACTCTAAGAGGGCTTGATTAGAAGGAATGGACTAATCTACATTGGAGGGACATGAACAAAAAAGGAAAAACTAATTGAGGAGGCTCATTCCTCTGCCATGGGAGGCCATTTAGGAACTAAAGGCACTCTTAAGAAACTACAACTATTTTTCTACTGGCCAACTATGATCCAAGAGGTTAAGACCAGCGTATCTACTTGCCAAGTCTACCAATAAAGCAAAAATAAACATGTTAAAAACCCCGGTCTCTTACAACCACTTCCAATACCAAAGATGCCATAGAGTGACATTGCGATGGATTTTATAGAAGGACTGCCTCTCTCACTTAGGAAAAACTCTATACTTGTGGTCATTGATAAACTGACCAAGTACGCTCATTTCCTAGCACTAACCCCACCCATATTCAGCTCAACAAGTAGCAAGACCCTACTTTGAATAGATCCACAGACTTCATGGACTGCCTGCCACAATAGTCAGTGACAGGGATCAAATTTTCACAAGCCATTTCTGGCAACATTTATTCAAGATGGTAGGCATTAAGTTATGTCTCAGTACATCATACCATCCGTAGACAGACGGACAAAGCAAAAGGCTTAACCAATGTTTGGAGAACTACTTGAGGTGTATGACCAGCTCAAGACCTACGAATTGGGCGGCTTGGCTTCCAATGGCAGAGTGGTGGTACAATACCAACTATCACTCTACCCTATCTATGACCCCGTTTAAGGCCTTATTATGCTACAAGCCACAAGTTTTCACACTTTAAAGTGCTAGATCAGGTTCAAGTGAGGTCCAAGAATTTGCTAGGGATAGAAATAGACTTCAGTCAGTCCTAAAAGAGGCTTTAACCCATGCCCAAGCTAGGATGAAATTCTATTTAGACATGAGGAGATCGGAAAGGGAATTTGTGGTGGGAGATTGGGTCTACCTAAGACTCCAACCCTACAGACAAGCTATAGTGGCCATTCGAAGAAATCTTAAGCTAGCACCAAGATTCTTTGGTCCCTATCAAATTCTAATAAAAATTGGTAGAGTGGCTTACCAGTTACAGCTACCGCTGGGCTCCCAGGTCTATCTCGTGTTCCATGTCTCTCAGTTGAAGAAGAAAGTGGGCGACTCTGTGATTTCGAGCTCCGATCTGCCAAGAACAAGACCTGATGGTTAGTTTTTGGTGTCTCCAGTTGCAGTGTTAGCAAGAAAGATGATTAAATGACAAAACAGAGCAGTAGTTCAGTACCTGATTCAATGGTCGCATGCCACTCCAAAAGATGCGACTTGGGAAGATGCGTCAGTGATAGCTCGTCACTTTCCAGACTTTGATCCTTGAGGTCAAGGATCTTTTGAAGGAATGGGGGATGTCAGGACGGTGGATTTAGGGTGGGATTAAGCTGATTGAAGAGGATTCGTGTGGTGGTTTAGAGAGAATGAAGAGATTTGGGAGAGAGAAAGTGAATCACGTAAGTCAAAATGAGGAACTAGGTTTATTGTCTGAAGAAGAGAAGTTTATATATGGATTTAAGCAAACTCAAAATGGCACAATTTTGATAAGTAAGTAGGATTTCTTTGTTCCCTAAACGGCACCGTTTTGGTTGCCTAAAGAACCTTGTTAAACGGCACAGTTTCGGGTAGCTACGGGTTCATAGTTTTAGAGTAAATCTGTTACAATGGATCATAACCACTGTCTTATTATCTATTGTCTGTATGCAAAAATATTCCTTATGTAACAACCTGATGTGATCAGAGGAAATTATCGAATGAAATACATTTCCAATCGAAATTCTAATTTTCTCTCACACACAATCTATTCTACCTCTCTATCTATTCTATCTTCTATTTCCAGATCTCCTTCTTCTCTTCCAGTATTCTCTACAACCTGAAACAAACACAAAACTCACAAGAATCAGTTGAATTAAAAGGTTGGCTGATCTGGTTAAATAACCAGCTCATCACACACAACCCTTTTTTGCACGATTGTCTGCAAAAGAATTGGATGACTGAGGACAGTAGACCACCAAAGCTTAACCAAAGCTATCCAAACTATTACAAATATATAATATAAGCTGCGCATGATTACTACAAGCCAGACCCCTGTTCTTCACCCATTCCATAGCAATTTTAGAATCACACGCAATGGTGAGACACCTTCCCAACAAAACTAGTCTTGACCCAAACAAATCACAAGCTCTTGCATAGTCCTATTATAATTTTGTAAATTTGTAATACTTCAAATATATATATATATATATATTACTGCCATTTATAATTACTAAGAATTATGGGTTTTTTTTAAAATTTTTCTTTAGGTAGATTTGTATATCTATAAAAAAAAAAAAAATTGAGATTAGTTTGAATTATTATTAATTTTATTACATAGGTAAATTAAATTGACCCTTACAAAGAAGGGTATTATAATTAATGGCATATCTAGCATATTTTTCCTTATTGTCAAATCACAAAGTATGTTTGTGCAATTTACCCTTATAATAATGATCAGACGAGGGATTGGCTCTTTCCTTGATTTGGCGTTCCGTTCGCGAGGCAGACTCCCTTCAATCTGGCACTATGAAGAATTCAGTGGATGAGCTTCAGACTCTTCAACGGCTTCATATCTCTGGTCGTCCTCCCAAGGCTCCTCGCATTTTAGAGGTTAATTGGCGCCCTCCCCCGCTGGGCTGTCTTAAGGTTAACACGGACGGGGCTGCTTTTAGTAGTCCTGGTCTTGCTGGTTGTGTAGGGGTTTTTCGCACATGCAGGGGTTTCGTTAAAGGTTGTTTTGCTATTCCTCTTGGTGTCTGCTTTGCTTTTGAGGCTGAATTGGCTGCTGCTGTTCATACTATTGATTATGCTTGGACTTTTGGCTAGAACTATTTAGTGGTAGCCATTAGTTGACAAGAAGTCTATGGTGTGCAAGAAGATGTTTTATAAATAACAAGCTTTTCTTTGTGAAACGTTTCAATGATCAATAAAATTACGTCTTAGTCTTCTCTATATTTTTCAACTTTAATGGAGTTCTAATTACTAATTTTTTTTTTAAAGTATTACACTATTACTTAAATTTTTATTTCTTTTATGGGGGAGGACTCGAACCCGCAACCTCGTGATGTAAGTGTGGGAGGTTTACCACCGGACCAACCTCATCTTGTCAGTGGAGTTTTAATTACTGAGAACTTTTCACTGTAATTCTCTTCATTCAGCTTCCAAACATCCTCATTTTTTAGTTGGGCTTAAAGTAAAGTTGTTCAAACTTATGATAAAATTACGGAGATTCAAACTTACAAATTTAGGGGGGGGTGTATTGGTTCATGATTTTATTAGACAATTTTGGGAAGTAAAAGTCCGTTGGTATTGGATTAAGACTTTTTAACAAGTTTGAAAGTATACAAACGAAGTTAAATAGCTTAAAGCATACCTAGAAGGGGGGTGAATAGGTTTTTACGTCTTTTTCAATCTCTTGAACAAACTTTCGTTTGTTCCTCAAGGTAGCCTTACATACAATACATAAACCATAAATCCATACATAGACAGGATAAACATATAATCATATAAGCATAGTCTATGAATATCAATTAATTGTATGAGGTATAAGAACACATAAACTCAACATCAAAGAATACTTATATTTCAATATTTGTTCAATGTATTACAAGTATAATCAAATAATATTATACACAAGAAATACAATATACAAAAGAATTATATTTACAAATAAGATCAAATGACTTAAGTTCACAAATCACACTTTACAAAATCTTGTTTCAATATACATCACAAGTGAATAATATGCAACAAGATAACATACATATATACAAATATAAGAGATAGAGATAGGAAGAATTAACACAAGAGATTTTTAACGTGGTAAAACCTCCAAGGAGGAAACATCCACGGGTTGAACTACAACCATTGAGTACTTATATATATCGGAAGGTAAATTAGAAATTCCACAAAGTGACCAATCTTTAGCTCACCTACCCAACCCTATTGGAAAGTATGAAATCCCTCAATAATGCGGAGCCACCATATATTGGACAACATATAAAACCAACATCGATGGAAGATTATAAATTCCTTAAGAGTGCATACACATCCCATGTACCCCGCTCTTTTGGAGTATATGTCTATCCATACGCCTAAGCCTACCAACATACAAGCCAACTCCCTATCCAAGGCACTTATGCCTCTAGGGAGCCTCCCATGCATGACTATCCGAGTCTTCCGGACTCTAGCCATGACTTCTTGTTCGGTTATCCGGACCTCACATCCTAATCAAGACTTCCTTGCTTGACTATCCGGACTTCTCGTCCTAATCAAGACTTCATGCCTTTTACAAGGACTTCCTAGTGTGATCATGTGAATGCAAATGATAAAAACAATCAATACAACATAGAACATGTGATCAATACATTCCATGGAACAACTAGACCTAAACATGTGAGAACACAAGTAAAGTAATCTAGATGCCAAAAACATGAATTAAACCTAGAGCAAGTGAAAAGCATCTAACACAAAAGTTCATAGTTCTATTCATACAAATAACACTTGAATAAAAACATATACATGAAGCACATATTCAAGATGTCATAAACATACATAAAAATTGCTAGAATCATAAAATTTATTCAATGAATATTCTAGCCAAAGATTTAGAGCATGGATATATTGATAAATCAATTGAATCCTAGATGTCTCTAAAAACACATACAAGAGCCTTTAATCCTAGATTACATCAATCAAGGATCAAAACATATTTCAAGGATTATTAATCATAAAATAATTCAATTAAGTCACAAATAATCCTAGATATCAATCTAATCACAATACAACTCTTAAGCATGTGAAAAACCTAGAATCAAAGAAACTAGTTCACATATGTCTCTAATTAGACTTTTGATTAAGATTGATTATGAAGCTATCTTCCTCTATAGCATTCATAATATAAACACATACATATAGAAGAAGAAACCCCAAGGTAATTGAAGGTTATAAAAGAAGAAATCCCAAATATATGAACACTACCTTGGATTCTCGAGCTGGTTCGGTTTTTTGTGTGCAACCACCAGAAAAGTCGATCAACCAGCTGCCAAATCACTTGGAAAAGATAGAGGACTCGATTATGAACAATCTCCAACTTGAATAACTCAATTTCAAGTTCATATAAGAAAGTTATGGTGTTTGGAAGATGAGAAAAATTGGAGAGAAAAATCTGACGGGATTCAACCTTTTTTCTTCTTGAAAATGAATGGGAGGGAATTTGGAAATTTAAAAGGAAGAGAGAGAGAAGAGGATTTCGGCCAACCAGAAGCTACCACATCAGCTCCTGGCCGTGTGGGGCACATGTGCCACACGGGACCAGAGAGCTGGTCTGGCCGTGTGGCCCACGGCCTCCACATGTGGCCAAGCAAGCTTGGCCGTTGGCCTCACTTGCTCCTCCCGTGCTCCGCTCGTGTTCTTCGGTCGTATCCAGGCCTCCGAACTCTAATTTTGAATCTGTCTTCGGATTACAAATTGTGACTCCCTCACACACAACGAAGACTATGAAACTTTGACAAAAGGTTGAGAAATCATCTCGGAATACGACGACGAAAACAACTCAACTAATGAGAACAAAAAGTAGCGTAGCTACATCGTTTGGACTCGAAACCGAATGAATGAGTAACCGAAATAACCGGGACTCAACAAGGAATCATAATATATCATGTTCAAGTCCAAAACAAAAAATACGGAAACAAATAACACAAAATCACACACGTATGCCTTTCCTAAACATAGTCCTAGAACATGCAAATTACAACGTTTATCAAATTAAAGCTAATGCATGAGCATATATTACCAAGTGTGTGAAAATGAAATATAAATAATGTTCAACCATAAAGGGACACATATGAATGCCATGTATGTATGTGCCTAGCCTTGTAAGAGAAATGAGGTCTTATATACCTTTGTAGACCGATGAAGCACATTTCTCTTTGAAGCCGGCATCTTGCATGAATTGTGGCCATGTCTCTCTTTGATGACTTGAATCTTCAAATCTTAGACCACTAAACATTACAAGACAACATCGTTTTGATATGGAATACATGTCAAGACAAACCAAAAACCTAACAAAGTTAGATAAGTCTAGTGGTATTCGATCGGGACTTTTAAGATTTTTTTAAAAAGTCCATAATGTCTTTTGGTATTGGATCAAGACTTTTAAGAGGCATCAAATTTTCTGGTGGTATTGAATTGAGATCAAGATTTGTAGGATTTCATGACAAAATTGATTATTCAGACTTTTCAGTGATTTGTATAAATAGCTAGACCCCAAAATTGTCTTGCCCTCTCCCACAATACTTTCCAGACTTTCCACTCGTTTCAGGCTTCTCAAATTTGCTCTGCAATTCTCATCAGATCTTCATCACAAATTTTCAGCTCCCTCTATTTTCTTTTTCTCTGAAAACAAAAGGCCAAAAACCCACTCACGCAAATAAGCACATCACTCTTTGTCTCTCTCTTTGAATCTCAACAACCGACTTGACTGGTGTGCTGCTTGTTAGGTTGGTGTGTTTTCATCAGATTTTTACAGGGTTTTTATTTTATTTTTTATCTTTGTGTGTGAGTTGATTGTTGCCTGTCTAATTGTTAATTTATGTTCTTTATAAGATTTTTATAGGTGGGATTAAATTCTTTGGATTATAGATGGATTTCAAGTGAAAGCCAAGCTTGCAAAAACTGGGTTTGAATTCTGAGAAAAAAAATTTGGTGAAGATCTAGCCTGTTGCTTTCCTGTTGTTGCCTTTGTTGGTTTTTTAATTAGAAATTTGAAAGTGGGTGGGGAAGATGATGATCAAGAGTGTGTGGTGGGGACCTGGGAAGAGAGAGTGGGTGGTGGACTGGTGGGGAAGATGGTGTGGGTGAGGTGGAAGATGAAGAGAATGGGAGTTGAAGGCAAGAATATTGTGAAAAAAATAAATTATAATCATAGTTTTTTTAATGTAAAAAAAAATTCATGTGTAACCAAACACAGTTTTCTGACACAATATTCCTATGAACAAATCCTAATAGTTTATAAATAAAGTCTGGATAATCCTAATAGTCTATAAATAAAGTTCAAATACTCTTTTAGAATCCTAAAAGTCTAGTATATATAATCCTAATTGAAACAAATAATGCACGGTGTGTATAAAACTATCTAGAGGGGGGGGTGAATAGATTTTAAACTTATTACCCAATTTTTCATGTGAAGTCAATATTACGAAATTACCCCTAACTAGATAAAGCAATAAATCAAGTGTAAAATGCGGAAATTAAATAACACTTGATTTTTACGTGGAAACCCTCAACAGGGAAAAACCACGGGCTGGTAAGTGCGCCACACTCGAACCTCGAATCCACTAATTGTGATAGCGTATACAACCTAATCCCGGTTTGACGGCCTAATCCCGGCCAATATCCCACTACCACTACCCGCAGGCCTGTAAAAGTGGACCTAGTCCAATTTGCTCATGTGACCTCCTAATCCCGGTGTATGACCTAATCCCGGTCTATCACACAAGACTTACTTCTCCAAAGAGATCAACACCCTAAGTAAATATGCAATGATATCCAAATATGCAATATAAAGCTAGGGTACTCTAGATGCTTACCAAGGATTATATGATGACAATAAAATCAATCCTAGATATGAAAATAGTTATATGCTATGGCATACAACTTTAGCCAAGTAAAGAATAACCAATCCTAGATACAAAGCTATCACAAAAAACCCACAAACATTCAAAAGATTAACTAGTTAATTAAAAATAATCTATCAACCTAGTTATAAATAAATCACACAAGAATGTTTATGGCATAGCTTTTAGGCAATAAAGACCTAATCAATTAAGCTATCAAAAATAATCTCAATCATATAATGAGAATAATTAGCTAGATATAAAATAGGCATGAAAACCTAGCTAACATAAATAACCCAATCAACACATAATCTCAATCATGTATGTAGAAATTACTCAAAGAACATACAAGTGACAAAAGAGATAAATTGATAAGTAAAAACACTAATTATGTAAGATAAAAGTGTTCAACAAATCATACCATGTGTGTTGAAGAAGACTCATACATTAGCACATACTAGATGAACCTAGATAATGCGTAGATGATGATTTGTGCATGTGGGAATGGGTTTAGAGAGATAAAGATGTAATCTTTAAGCTTTTTCTCTCAAGTCTCTCTTTCTCTCTCAAGAATATGGAGTCTCTCTCTCTAGGGTTTGATTTTGTGGCTGAGCCCTCAAAATGATGAGAAAGATATGTATTTATAATGCCCAAGTGAAACTATGTCGTTTTGGAAGAAGTGGAAAAATTATGGGCATTTTCGCGGTACTCGCGTCAGTGCAGCGGTTCAAGATTCGAGCGCTTCGAAACATGACCAAACGATATTGAAACCTTTCGTATGATATATCGTTGGAAAGGTATGGATGTCTAATTTCTACTCATTTTTATAGAATGACATTTCAATTTCTTTAGAAAAAGTTATGGTCAATTGAGTGACCAAAGGTCAGAAACAGACAACAACAGAGTTGCCCTGTTTTGGTTGTAACTTTGGAGATTTTAAAACCAATCCAAACGGTCATGAAATATTATGAATAATATACCGTTGGAAAGGTATGGGTGTCTAGTTTGTATAAAAATTTTCAAACTCATTTTGAAGCTTTGTGTAAAAAGTTATGGCCATAAGACCATACATAGGTCAGTTTTGAAAATCATTTAAATCATTAAAATTCAATCTCTTGAAACTAGACATTTTACTCCAAACACCAAACCCAAACTACCCTTATCCAAGAGAAGAATGAGATTTTCTCAAGTGATCAACCATCGCACTAAGACATGTACACCATCGTGCAAGCGCGGACGTTTCCGATCACACAAATGGAAACGAATTACACCACACTTAAGACTAATCATGAAGTACAAGTGTGGGTATTGAATGCATCCTAATGCCTAACATGTCATGGCATTATCATTAAACAAGATGCACTCAATTCAAACATGCATGAATAAAATTCATGACTTTGCATCCTAATGCCTAAACATGTCATGGCATTATCATTAAACAAGATGCACTCAATTCAAACATGCATGAATAAAATTCATGACTTTGCATCCTAGTGCCTAAACATGTCATGGCATTTCAATAAACTAGATGCAATTAAATAAACATGCATGAAGAGATATTCAACAATTATGAATGCACACATATGAAAACACACAATATATAAGAATAACATTTATGCATGAGTTGTGTGTGTGTGCAACTAGATCTCTTCAAAGCACGTAAGCACTAGAAATTTACCTTTGGTGCTTATCAAGATGAGGTCTTGAAAGGGCCTTGAGCTTGAATACCAATACCTAAGCTACCCTTACAATAAACCCCACATGTGGTTTGTCCACGAAATAAGCCAATCAATAAATGGGAATCCTTACACTAATTGTCTTTAAAATCATACAAATCCGTAAAATCCTAACACCCAAAAATTGTCTATTAAAATCCTAATCCAATACACCCCCTTAATTAAGTTTGTGTATGCCTCGGGGGTGTAGTTCAACCGGTTGATGGACGAGCTTGGGGCTTAGAAAAATGACTCCCAAGTCAGTGGCTTGAATCCTACCAATGGTAAAAAGCTTCAAAAAAAAATATCTAGTCTATAAATAGGTAAATAAATAGATGCGGTAAAATATATATATATATATAAGTTTGTGTATCTAACTATTACTTTATATAAAGAAACCAATTATTATAATAAAGTTATTCGTTATTAGATACAATCAATTTCGAAATGATATATATCTTATATAATTGAGTCCAACATAGGGATGAAAATTTATCCCCGAGGACCCAAATCCCCACATCCTCATCCCCATTTGGGGGAAAAAATTTTGGGAAAATTAGGGAAATGGGGGGGGCGGCAAGAGGATGGGGATGGGGATGGGGGGACCCCTCCCCATCCTCATTTCCCCATTTTCCCCACAAATTTTATGGAAATGGGGATGGGGGGAGGTGCCCCCATCCCCGTTTCCCCAATTCCCCCAAACATTATATATAATAAAATATATATGTATATTTTAATATTTTTATTCTTCTATTTTACTAAGTATATATACATCTTTTGAATTTGTAATTGATTTTATTTTGTATTTGAATTTATGATGGATTTTGTGTTTTGCTTGTATGTAATTTTTAGTTAAATAGGGGAAATGGGGAAGACAGAGAAACGAGGAAACGGGGGAAAACGGAGAAAATGGGGAAATGGGGATGGTGATGGGGGGACCTCTCCCTAAAACTCCCCCATCCCCATTTTCCCCAAATGGGGAAATGGAGGGGGATGGGGTATGGGGGGACCTATATCCATCCTCATTCCCCAAATGCTCATCCCTAGTCCAACACAACATTGCTTCTAAGTAAACATGCATGATATTGACAAAAATTATATAAATGTACTGATGTACATGCATGTATATAAAGGTTGGTATATATGCATTTCAAAGATAATACATTTAACTAAAAGCTAACCCTCTAATCAAGGTAGTCTCTGGTTATGTTACTTTCTTTATTCCTATGGCCACTATGGTTTCTAATGAGCAACATATGAGCATCTCCAATACAAGAGTGGCTTGTGAAAAAAAAAAAAAAAAAGATACATATAGGATAATATACATTATATTAAAAATGTATCTTCAATGCAGCTGTTCATATTCAATCTCATGTTGATGTGGCAAAAAAATATATTAAATATTGTCAACATGACCGTCTACTTTTAGATGGGCCGTTTTTAGATGGGCTGTTGCACAGCTATTTGTTCAATTGACTCAACAAGTATTTAAAATTAACACTAATTTTTCATCTATTTTTTGTAAGGAAATAAAATAAAAAATAAAAAAGAAAAAAAATTGGACTAAATTTTGAATTGATTATTGTTATTAGTGAAATTTGGTAGAGAGTAACTAAAGCAATTATGTGGTAATTGCCGAGTTTTTATTCTCAAGCTTTTCAAAGATACAAATCTTAAAACATGAATGCCTTAAAAAACCTCTCCTCCATGGGTGTTTAGTTCCTTGTATATATACTGAATGGAGACGTGTTCCCCCTTTCAAACTTGAGCACTCTAGGCTGATATCCTAGGTAGCTTGGGCGGGAGATTTTTCCATCTGACATTTGCCTATTATCTTACCCAATGTCCGCTCGACACCTGCTATTTCTAAGACTTTGGCGTGTTGAAGGATGAAAAATCGGCGTTCAATGTAAGCGGTGATTGGCTTCGTTCATTGCATGGTTTGCCCGAGTATAAACCATCCGAGTGTCTCTCTTATCACTCGGCTGGACGAGCCTTTTCTTCGGGGTGCCGAAATACAAGAGTACATTGGGCATTTGGTCTTCTTATTGGGCTTGGGAAGTCTTTTGTTTGCTGATGGGCCTCCTTGTGGATATTCCGATTGTTGATGGTGGTCGGCCCATTTTTAGGGCATAACATCTGGCCCTAAGTTTTTGCTTTTTTTATCCTAAAATTTAAAGAAGGAAATAATTACTTATGCCCGAGTAATTCTTCCTCTTCGGTTCTCTTTTGAAAAAAATTTAATCATTGCCAAATATCCTTATAGTCTGGAGAGAAAATCTGATGAAAAGGACCCATTGCTTTGTACAAAGACCAATATACGCCTGGACTGATTTGACCGCTGTGTTGCCACCGATTGACGTGTCAAGCATGCAACGCCACTCTGTGTTGACTTTTCGTGCGTTTTTGGTGATTATGTCGAACGACGTTTCGGCTTCTGAGGTTTTCCTTACTGTCGGATCTCACCTAAGATCTAAAGGCTAGGGCCTCTTCTCTCTCCCTATAAATATCCTCTCTTCTCTACAACACAACACATATGCCCACTCTCTCTTTTTTTGTAAGAAAGTTAGGTCAAGAAGGAAATACATAACAACAAAGGAAGACTCTCACGATTGTAGGCAAGATTTTCGGTCATCGGTGATCTGGGTTTCGCCTCTCTCCAGCTGTTTTGCGTGGCAATCCTCCTTTTCTTCTTTTCTTGGTGAGTTCTATATCTTTCTTTATGAAACCTTTCCTTTTTAAGATTTGGAGAAGATTTTCCTTTGTTGAACTATCAAGGAAGATTGAAAAAAGGGTTTTTGATATTTCTCAAGAAATTTCAAATTCCTTCATTTCGGTGCATCCTCATTTTCCTTGGTCTGACCCTGATTTCCTTCTTTCAAATTTTCCTGACGTTTGCTCGAATTTAGATACTATGGTGACCAAGGCATCAAAAGGCCCTTACCTGCTCGTCGAACAAGAGGAGATAACTCAGTCGGATGTTGATGATCATTGTGGCCTTCAGGTTAGGTATTCATCTGAGAATCCTTCGTTTGTGGATTGTGAAGCCAATGCAGTAGATGAAAGATGTTTGAAGGAGTATAGGACCTTTTTTCGTATTCCATCAGATGTCGTCTTCCGTCTGCCTGGGGGGAATGCCGCTTGGAATCCTCCTTAAGGTTATGTGGCTATATATGGCTTTATGCTCTGTTGTGGAGTTACATTACCCAATCCTGGTTTTATAGCTCGTTTTTTGAGTTCGATAAAGTGAGCGCCCATGCAGTTGACCCCAAATGCATACCGAAATTTAATAGAACTTTATTGTCTTTGGCGTAATTTGAATTTTGATGCTCCCACGGTTAACGAAATTAAGCACTGTTTGATCCTTCGAAAATCCGTTAATGAGACGGGTTCATACTTCTTGGATTCCTACCTTCTTCCAGGTGGCTGCCTATCGGCGAAGATGGGAAACAGATGGAAGGGACTTTGGATCTGCCGAGTAAAGAGGAAGCTCAGAAGAAAAATGGACTTATTTGGGGTGCTCCGAGATCAAACAAATATTGGAAAGGAAGTTGGTTTTTTGTTGAAGGAAATTGGGGAAAGAAACCCTCGGATGACCCGGATGGCACAGAATTACACATTCCCCGTCATTTTTGTGAAGCTCATAAGTATCTCTTAACTCAAAGTTTTTACCGAGTAAAGAACCTTTCGAAGCTGATTTTGATGATTTTTAATTTTTAGGTACCTATACCGATCAACCAAAGCTTACTAAAGATGAGGCGGACCGAGTTTCACAGGTGGTCCAAACCTCAATGGATAGTCAGAATTTTAAAACCTTGGTGACTGTGGAGAAACTAACAAATTTTGGCTTGACTCCAGAGCTGATTAATAATCGTAACCATAGTAAGTATGTGTTGCTTTTTGAATGTACCATTTTCTTTCGGAGATTCTAAAACTTTCTCTTTGTAGTTCTAGATTTGGACCCGATTCTTGGCAAGACGATACGTGCGTTGAAGAATATGAAAACTGTTAGCAAAGAAGATGCAAAGGCTACCGAAAAGCAAGGCATTGCACCACCTAATGATTTTACTATGGCCGAAGGTTTAGACTATTTCGTGCCGACTAGGAATGCTGCGACGGCTGGCTCCCATGTCATGGCCATTGCTTCTAAAACCAAAACTAATGATTTTATGCGGGGCAAAAAAGCTCGAACTGGGAGTCTTTGTAAAAGAAAAAGGGAGGACCCTCCTATTCCCAAGGGTCCTAAAACATCGCGGACTCTCAGCATTCCCTTGTAATCTAAAAAAGAGGGTAGTGAATTGACGGGCAGTGACCCTATCGACAGTGCTTTTAGGGGCCTCAGCCCTCTTCCTGAGCAAAAATCTTCGAAAGTTGTTACAGGTGGTTCTTAAACTCATTTTCAAGACAGTGATTTTTCCATACTGCCCGACCGTTCTTTGGGTCAGAATGTTTTGCACCCTTCGGCCACCCTATCTAGCTTCTTTGGTGGTGAAGGATCAGCTCGACCTACTGTGGTTGAAACAACTGGATCATTGTTATCAGACCTTGATCATTTGGATCCTACGGTTACTTTGCATTGGGCTATGACTGATGAGCTAACTTTCAGGTCGGTTGGGGATTTGGAACATTTTTAGAAAGATGATATAACCGACCAGTACCAACGGAGTCTTCATTTTTTGACCATGGTAAGCCTTTATACACATATAGTATGCCTTGTTTTGGATCTTCGGTTTTAAATTCCCTTCTTTTTACATATACGTATCTTCTTTATTGTCAACTCCTACGGAAATGCGACTCCGCTATAAAAGATAGAGAAAAGCTAAACGAACAAGTAAATAGGCTGGTCGAAGAAAAAACCAAACTTCTGGCTGACAACGCCAAGTTATTGGCCAATCAAGGGACTGCTTTATCAGTTGAGAAGAAGAAAAATGAAGAAAGTAGTCGTCGGGTGGCCACTTTGGAGAAACAAAGAGATTCCCTAAGTTTCCGTCTTAGGGAGTATGAAAGAGATTTTCAAATGGCCAAAACTGAGATTGGTATCCGAGCTATTAGTCTTTTCAAACATTCTCCTGCTTTCGAGGCGTTTGCTCATAAGGAGTTCATGAAAGGAGTTGATGCCTGCAAAGATCTTGTTCGGTCTTTAAATCATCTTGCTGTGGCCGACCAAATTGATGAATCCATGCGACTGAATTTACAGGAAGCCGAGTTGGACTTGCAGAAGTAGGTTACAAGGTGGGAGTCAGATAGAAAAAAAGAAGAAAATGCCTTTGTTGGACGTTCATATTGATCTGAAAGCTCGAGCCAACCAGTGTTTTGGGAATGATTGCCCAGGCAACCTGTGGCTTGATCCCCTCATCGACTATGGTCCTGACTTTGAGTCTGAAGATGAGGATTTTCGTGATTATGGAACTCAAGGTGAAGGTGACCAAGAAGATGATGACCAAGTAGAGGAAGAGGAAGATGAAGAAGTTCCTACTAAAGATTTCCAAGGAGATACCAGAGATGATATAGGGGGGTCGACAAAGGATGGGGGCGAGAGTTAGTTTGACTTTGTAGATTTCGTTCGTTCTTGTTTTCCTTCAGTTTTTTGGTTGGCAATCAGGACGAACTTTAAACATGCCTTGTTTCAGTTGTTCCTTTTTGTATTTTGGCTTTCGTTTTGATCATGCCGACAATTATGTATGTTTCTATGCTTTTCTGTAGAAAGTTTGAAATCAAAAGAACCAAGTGCTTTTGTATATCTATGATAATCATTTTGTTTTTTCAATTTTGCATTGATTTTCCTTTGGGATTTTATCTAATTATTCTGATGATTTTAGCCCCTGGTTATGATCCAGTGTTGCTGTAATCTTCGTAAATCGATTTTGACTTGGTCGTTTCTGAAGGCTTTATAGTACTCGGTAATGATCCGATCAACAATAACCTGTGAAGCCAAGTTCGTACTTTTTCAATCGTTTATGCTTTTGTCTTTGAGCTGACTGAAAACAAAGTACTTTTAATGGTGTTTTTCAGATAGCCATTTTATTTGAGGGTCTAAAAAGTCCCCTTTTTTTTTGCAAATTCATGCCCGTAGGCTACATGAAAGTTTGACACACGAAGGTTGTCAAATCAAAAGATGCTATCTTAAACATTTTTCCAAGGTGTCTACTGATAGTAGATTTTTAGATACTAAGCGTTCCATGGGCGAGATATAATTTTCCCCTCTGGTATTGCTAGCTGGTAGGCCCCGTGTCTGACTATGCTGACCACCTGGTAAGGCCCTTCCCATTTATTGCCCAAAGTTCCAGCAGCTCTATCTTTCGTATTTGGCATTACCCTTCGTAGGACTAGGTCATTGATTTGGAATTGTCTCGGTTTGACTTTGTCATTATAGTGTCGGGCAATACGTTGTTGATAGACGGCCATTCGAATCTGAGCCCTATCTCTTCGTGCTTCTAAATCGTCGAGACCAGAGGTCAAAAGAGCAATATTGTTGTCTTTATCGTAAAATCTAATCCGAGGTTAAGCCACTTCGGTTTCGATGGGGATGACTGCTTCTGCTCCAAATGCCATTGCAAACGGGGTTTCTCCCGTCAAGGTTCTCGATGTCGTTCTGTACACCCATAAGACTTCGGGCAACAAATCTACCCAACATCCTTTTCTGACATCTAGCTTGGCTTTGATGTTGTGTTTGATTATCTTATTTGTTGCCTCAACTTGCCCGTTGGTTTGTGGGTGTGCTGGGGTAGCGAACAAGCAGTTGATGTTCCATTCGTCACAAAACTTTCGGAAACTAAAGTTATCGAATTGCGTTCCGTTGTCTGTGACTATGGTATTTAGGACACCAAATCGGTAAATGATCGATTTTCTGATGAAGTCTGTGGTTTTCTCTTCAGTTATTCAGACAAGTGCCTTTGCTTCGACCCACTTCATAAAATAATCAACCGCTACAATGGCATAGTTTGCCTGACCTTTTCCTGTTGGCATCGGGTCGATTAGGTCAACTCCCCAACAATCGAAAGGATGCGCGGATACCATCGTTCTAAGCCACTCGGGTGGTTGTTTGATGTTATCTCCTATCCTCTGACATTTATCACAACATATCGCCACCCTCTTTGCGTCATCAAAAAGTGTCGGCCAATAGAATCCTTGTCTCATTACTTTGTGAGCTAAACTATGTTGACCCGTGTGGTTGCCGCATATACCAACGTGAACTTCGACTAAGATTTTATCCGCTTCCATCGGTCCCACACATCGTTGTAACGCTTTTGACAAACCTTTTCTATATAATTCATCGAAAATCATTATGTATCTAGCAGAGCGATACCTGAGTCTTCTAGCCTCAATCTTATCTTTTGGAACTAAACCATCTGTTAGAAAAGACCTGATTGGTGTCATCCAATTTGTTCCTGCTGGGCTGATTTCAGAGACTATTAATTGATTGTCGAGATGGATACTTGGTAATTGCAGATGCGTTACTGAGATCATTTTAGTGATGATTGTGTTAGTGGCGGAGGCTAGTTTGGAGAGTGCATCCGCATGATTGTTTTCGGCCCTGGGGATTTGGGTGATCCGAAAAGTCTTGAAGCGTCTGATGGCTTATCTTGCTATGGCCAAATAGGCTGCCATTCCTTCTTCCTTAGCTTCATATTCGTCATGGATTTGGTTGACAACTAGTTGAGAATCGCTGAACACATCAATTCGGTCAGCTCCTAAAGCCGTGGTGACTCTCATCCCTGCCAGGAGTGCTTCATATTCAACCTAATTGTTTGTTGCTTTAAAATCGAACCTGAGGGCACACTCTATTTGATCATTTTCAAGGGTGGTTACTACCATTCTCACTCAGCTTCCATGTGTATTTGACGATCCGTCAACATAGAGTTTCCATGGATAGATGTTTTGTAAATCCCCAGACTCGGCCAATTTCATCTCGATCGCGGGTTCTGAAAATTCTGCTATGAAATCTGATACGGCTTGTCCCTTGATAGATGATCTAGGTTTACACTCGATATCGAATTCTCCCAGTTCTATGGCCCATTTGGTCAACCGGCCTGAGACTTCTAGTTTCTGTAGGATCTGCCGTAATGGACAATTGGTTAAGATTGTGATGGGATGAGCCTGAAAGTATGGTCTCAGTTTTCTAGTAGACACGATCAATGCCAATGCCATCTTTTCCGCCTCAGAATATCTTGTGTAAGTGCATACTTATTGATTGGCTTATTTCATGACAAACCACATTGGGATTGATTTGTAACGGGTAGCTTAGGTTTTGTGTTTGACAAGCTTCCGGTCTTTCCAAGGTGACTTCAAGATCAAGAACTTCAAAGGTATACCACTTGACTTTGATTCTTGAAGAGATTAGGTGCACACACACACTTGCATGCATCTTTATATATTGTGTACTAGTTATTTTGCATTTGTGTTTCCTTGGTTTGTGCATCTATGTCTTTTTGCACACACACACTCACATCTCATGCTTAATTCATTTTCTTATATGTTGTGTATGTGTTGTTATTATGTGCTCATTAATGTTCATTAACATCTCTTCTTGCATGTCTACATGATTGCATTTTGTATTCCCAAAGCCTTGTCATGCATTAGGCCTAGGAGTGCATTTGTTGCAAAGGGCGCTGTTCAAAGTGCTCTACAAGGCGCTGTACGAATAGCGCCCCTTCAGACCTGATGAGAATTGGTCATTTTTTACATCAGACCTGATGCATTTTTTGGTAGGCGATGTACGAAAGCGCTGTACGTACAGCGCCCTTCCTTGGCCGAGCAGATCAGATTTCCGGCGCTGTTCAAAAGCGCTGTTCTGAACAGCGCCCATGTAGAAGACCTTTCATCTTCCTCTTAAGGCGCTGTTCAAGTCGCTCTACGTACAGCGACCTGTACAACGCCCAAGTCAAAAATCAGGCCATTTTTCAAAACGATGTCACTTCATTTTGGCCTTATATATATTCATCTTCTTCCTCATTTGGTCGACCAAGAGCTCCAAATTACACATTCTAGAGAGAGGAAGAGCTCCCCTAGTGAGAGAAAGCTTCAAGCTTGTTTTCTTAACTCTCCAAACCCAAAACCCATCTTCTCCATGCATCATTGAACATCTTTAAAGCATGGGTCTTCTTGATTTCTTGACTTGGTAAGTAGAACAAACATCACATCTTCATTTATTGTTCTATCTTAGTCAAGACATGTCTTTGATTGCTTAGTTTAGCATATCTTCACTCTTATTGCATATTTAGTAAAGTTATGACATGATTGGGTTTTGTTTGTGATAGCTTACATGATTAGGATGATTTTCCCTAAATAGCTAACCCTAGAACATTCTTGTGAAATTGGTTGATGATTAGGTTGATAGATGTATGTTTATTTATCTAGTCAAGCTTTATTGAATGCTCCTGAGAATTTCATTGAGTTTACATGTATGGACATGTTGACATTGCTTGATAGCTAGGATTGTTTTATGATTGATAACATCTAGCTAAGTCTATTTGCATTGCATTTAGACATTGTTGTGTATGACTCCTTGATTGCATTTGTTGATTGCATATTTATAGTCCTTGCCATGATTATTGACAACTTGTGTTGATTTGGCTTTGTTTGTTGACAATTAAGTTGTTAGAAATATCTACAACTAATTAAGACCTCATGTATGTACATGTAGGCTTTGTTGATAACTAGGATGTTAATTTGCATTATAACATCTAGTTAAGCATATAGTGTTTAGTCTAGCACTCATTGCATTTGTGCATCATTGTGATATACACTTAGACTTTTTATTCTCTTCATAGAGTCAAAGTCTTGTGGCTTCTAGGTGAAGGTACACAAGCATTGTACTAGCTCCTCTGTAAAAGGCCTGCGAGTAGATTAGGAGGTGCTCACTTGAGAGTGTAACCTTCTCTTCATATAGAGGTTGTCTAGGGTTGGTCTAGGTTTGCTATAAAAGGCCTGCGGGTAGTAGTGGTGGATTAGTAACCGAGAATGGTGTGACTAGAGATCAACCTAGGGTTGTAATCATCATTACATATAGTGGATTCGAGGACCGTGTGTGGCGCACATAACAGCCCGTGGTTTTTCCCGTGAGGGTTTCCACGTAAAAATCAAGTGTTCTTTAATTTCCGCATTTTTACTTGATCTTTATTGTTTGTTGAATTAGGTTAATTGTGTTTATTTTTGACTAATCGAAAAATTGGTTATAATCTATAAACAACCCATTCACACCCCCCCCCCCCCCCCCCTTCTGGTTGTTTAGACACACGCGAGTATTGTATTTTCATCTTGTTTAGGGGTCGGTGAGCGCTTGGCTTGTATAGTATACTGGCCTCTAGTTTCCGTCTTCCACTCGGACCAGAACTGAACTAGTGGCCGCTGAGGAAACTGATAGATATAAAAAGAGAGCTTCATTTGGGATTGGTTTTGATAGTAACGGGGCGGTGCCGAGATATATTTTCAGTTGCTGGAAGGCTACTTCACACTCTTCAGTCCACTCTAATGACTTTCCTTTCTTTAGAGCTTTAAAAAAGGGAAGGCATTTGTCAGTGGATTTTGATATGAGCCTACTGAGTGCGGCTAGGCACCCGGTCAAGCGCTGGAACTCTTTCAATTTCCAAGGGGGCTTCATTTTTATTAGAGCATCTATTTGGTTGGGGTTTGCCTTGATACCTCGCTGATGAACAACAAAACCGAGGAATTTGCCCGCTCGAACTCCAAAAACGTATTTTGCTGGGTTCAACTTCATCCCAAATTTCTTGATAGTAACGAATGTTTTCCGAAGTGTGTTAATATGTTCGTCGGCTGTCAGGCTCTTTGTTAACATGTCGTCTACGTAGACCTCCATTATTCAACCTATCTGGTCAGTAAACATTTGGTTTACCAATCTTTGGTATGTTGCTCCAGCATTTTTCAGTCCGAAAGGCATGACCTTATAGCAATATAACCCTTGGTCAGTTATGAAGGTTGTTTTGTCCTCATCCGGACCATTCATTTTCACCTGGTTGTATCCTGAGTAAACATCCATGAAGCTTAGCAACTCGTGCTCGGAAGTAGCGTCCACCAGTCGGTCAATCCTTGGGAGAGGAAAATCGTTCTTTGGGCAAGCTTTGTTCAAATATGTGAAGTCTACACACATTCTCCAGGTATCATTCTTTTTCTTTACCAAAACGACGTTGGCTATCCATTCTGGGTACGTTGCCTCCTGGATAGATCCGGCCGCCAAAAGCTTCTTTACTTCTTATTTTACTGCTGCGTTTCTCTTGGAATTGAAGCACCTTCTTTTCTGAGTCACAGGACGAGTGTCTCGTCTTACTGATAAACTGTGTGTGATTACGCTTGGATCTATTCCAGTCATATCCCCGTGGCTCCAGGCGAAAACATCAGCATACTCTATTAGGAAGGCCGAAAGACTGGCCTTTAGCTCAGGAGTTAAATGGCTTCCTATTTTCACCGTTTTCTCGAGACTAGTTTCGTCGAGTCTGATGTCATCCGTTGGCTCAATTTCCTCTTCTTACTCTCTGTCGGCTGGCTCCCTTGGGTCCAACGCAAATCCTAGGGGGGTGATGTGTAAAATCGTGTTATAAAAACCTAACTCGCAAGTGCACGAATCGTGAGATAAGTACAGCGACAAGTAGGGATCGTTCCCACGAGGAAAAGTGATCTACTAGTTATAACTAATTCTAATTAAAGCTAAACAATTAACAGTGTCCAAGAGAGTTTGTTTGATTGATTGATTGAGTATCGATTAACTAAATTAAACTAAGAAAACAATTAAAAAGAATATGTGAATGTGATAAAGAGGTGAGAACTAGGTCATCAATGCTCCCCAACCATGTTTACTCAATGCTTCGAATTGACTTTGATAAAAGATGTAACTCAAGTTAAGGATTCGTTCTTATCTTATTTATGATTGTTACCGTATGATCCTGAGATGAATCAAGTGTTCTCAAACATAATTTACCCATAGATCAATGGCAAAAAATTACAACTGAGAACCCATTAAGTGCAAGAACTAATGAACCAAAACCTACTTGCATAGATCAATGCTAAGATCAGTTTTACCCATTCAATTGAATATTAATTAAGGTTACGTGTAAATCAACACTCCAAACTTAATTGTTAAATTATCAAAACCCTAAATTCATGCCAACGTATGATCATTCATTAACACAAATAAAGAATTAAGGCTTAGAATGAATTGAATGAATCAAAACTTGAATTAATGGAAATATAGTCAATTCTAACAAAGAGTATTCATAGAGGTTCACATTGACTCCCTAGTATGGAGTTAGTTACAGATATTAGAAAAGGAAAAGACACGAGTAAGAGATGATAAAACCCATTGAAAAGCTTCAACAAATTCTTCAAATCTTCGATGTTGAAATCTCCTTCGTCTTCGAATCTTCTATGCGTAAGATGGATTAGGGGATTTGTGTGATGAATTGTGAGAAGGTGATGTGTGGAATATCTGAAAGAGCAGGTCCAGCCAGAGAGAGAGAGAGAGAGAGAGAGAGAGAGAGCCAACCCTAAAGACGTCATAACATATATATAGGCCCCTTCAATCTGAATACGAAAAGATTCCTTCGTCAGGACAAAATCGCCAAACCGCTGCCATAACCACTGCCAGTGTGGCAGTGGCGTGGCAATGCTCTAGACGAGAAACGGGGAATTGCTGCATCAGCGGCAACGCCCTGGCAGCGGTAGCTTCTGTTCTCAGAACGCTGCTGCATCGCTGATAAAGAATTGGGAGCTATTTCAACTGCACTATTGAATATTTGCACGAAAGCCCCTGAAGTCTTCAAAATAGCACTTTTTGCCTAATATTCTTCAATTTATTCATCTGGATCCAAAATCCTGAAAATGCTCACACACACACATTAAATCCCAAAAAGACTCAAGAAACAAGCAATTGATTGGAGGAATGGGGATCAAAAACATATACAATAAATGACCGATCAGGGGGTTTCGGCAAAATCCTCTATGAGCGAGTTTCGCTCAGCCAACGTTTTAATCCCTTGCTTTTTTCTTTCGGCTATTGATGTCTCGTCCAGCTGAAGTACTTATTCGCTTCCTTTGCGTGTGAATGTTGAAAGATTGGCCTTACGAGCGATTTCTTGACAACCTCTGATTTCTCCAGTGCCAAATTCGATTGGGAACTTTATCTTTAGACAATAAGTAGCTGTCACTGCTCTTATCTCGTTAAGAAAAGGTCTTCCCATCAATGCTTTGTAAGGCCATTTGGGGATGTTTACCACCACAAACTCAATCAGCACCGTTCGTCGGGTAGGATGTTGGCCGACTCTTACTGGGAGTTTCACCGTTCCTAGCGGACAAATTTCTGATCCTCCGAAAGCTCTAAGGGGGGCATCGAATGGTTCTAAATCCTTAGTTATGAAGCCTAGCTATTGAAAAACTTATTCGCTCAAGATGTCTGCGAAACTACTGTTGTCGATTAGAATCCTTCGCACCTCTCTATGGCTAATCTACAGTTCGACTACTATAGCGTCATTGGGTCGAGCATCGTATCCGTCGGCATCTTCCGGTCGAAAAGAGATCGAACTCCAACCTTCCTTTGATTTCTTTAAAGTTCATTCTGCGAGGTTGACCTCTCTTCCTGAGACCTCTCTTATCTCAGCTTTCCTTTCTCGGTTGCTGTGATCAATGTTTGGCCCTCCCGAAATTGTGTGAATTGGGCTCCCTTTTCAAGGGCTTTTCTAAGGTAGATCCTTCCTTTCGTCTGGCTTTGACCCTCGGCCCTCATCCTTTTTGATTAGGTAATCTTTCAAATATCCTTCTTTGATCAAACTCTCAATGTGTTCCTTTAGTTGGAAACATCTCGATGTCTCATGACCGTGATCACAATGGAACCGGTAATACTTTTCCGTAGGTCGCTTATGTGGCGGAATGCTCATTTTCTGGGGCCAACAAAGTATCCCTTTTTCCTGGGCCACTGTGAATATGCTCTCCATACCCCGCGTAAGTGGGGTGTAGGCTGAGTACCTACTTTTCAGGTAATCCCTTCCGTCTCGGGTGTTGTTCCTTCGACTGCCCTTGTTTCTGTCAGGACATCTCTCATTCTGTCCTGTTTTCAATGTTTCGACCCTCGAAGTTTCTCCCCTTTCTGGGCGAGAACCGTGTACCAGGGTTCCACCATGGGCTACCTCTTCTTCCTCAGCCCTTGTGTATTCGGCCGTTACTTCGACTAATTCTGGATACGTGACAGGTCTTTGTCGTCTTAGTCTGAATGAAAAAGGACCGCTTTGAAGGCCATTGGTGAAAGCGTTGACAGCCGCTATATCGTTGAAATCTTCTATCTTTACTACTTCTTTGTTAAAACGCGCCAAATATTCCCGAATGGTTTCATTCTTTCCTTGTTTCAAACTTGACAAATGAGCCAGAGATTTCTTTCGCTGGAGGCTTCCCATAAATTGTTGTGTGAAAGCTTGGCTAAGTTGATTGAAGCTACTGATGCTATTCCGAGGTAACTGTCTAAACCAACTTCCCGCCAAATCTCCGAAAGTAACCGGGAATGCTTGGCACAATAGGCGATCATCACAAGTTTGGGTTGCCATTAGGGTGACAAACCGGCTAACATGCTCTATTGGGTCCCACTCCTCCGTGTATTGTTCGATGTTTAGCATTTTGAAGTTCCTTGAGAAGGGTTTTTCTGATACCTCTTCTGTGAATGGTCTGTGGTGTGTACTAGGCAGTCGTACTGAAATACACGCCTCGTGTCAATCTCTTTCTATCTTTTGCATATCTTCTCTGATTTTTAGTATTTCCTCCATATATTCCTAGTCCCTTCTAGTTGAATAACTGAAATGGAGGTGTCGACGAGTGGGCAGAATTTTTCTGTTTTCCGGGACTCTTCTTGCTTTGGGAGGAGACTCGTTAGTCTTAGGTGGGGTTTTGGTCTTTCGGGACGTTCGATCCCGTCGGTCATGGTGTCTTTTGCGGGAGATACTTTCCTCCTCATCTTGCTCATCTTTTTTTTTTACCGCATTGAGCGAGAGCTTTCCTCATCCGAGTGACTGAGCCAGCTTCGAGGCTTACTTTGCTCTTCTACTACTGCTTTTACTTTGTCACGCCTGTCTTCCCGGGGGGGGGGGGATCTTTGGCTTGTATGCCATATGGAGCTAAAATCGCCTGACTTCTTGGGGTACGAAATATAAGATGAGGGACTTGAAACCCACCCCCACCCCCACCCCTCATGATTCTCATGAGCTGATGTAGATGTGCATTTGCTTATTGTAATCCTTGTGGTGAAAAGCCTGGGAGAGTCCGTGTCTCAGATGGTGGTGGAGTTAAAGTAATCTGGGGGGTGTCGGGTTCCTGAGGGCCGAAAACTGGGTTTTCGGTAATTGGGTTGATGATGAGATCCGTCGGATCCTTATTTGCTTGGTCTGACGGATTCATGGGCTTAGCGTTTAAGGTTTCCTCGGAGTTGGGTAACGCCCTCTCCTTCTAGCGCCAATTGTTATTAGTGAAATTTGGTAAAGAGTAACTGAAGCAATTATATGGTAATTGCTGAGTTTTTATTCTCAAGCTTTTCAAAGATACAAATCTTAAAACATGAATGCCTTAAAAAACCACTCCTCCATGGGTGTTTAGTTCCTTGTATATATATTGAATGGAGACGTGTTCCCCCTTTCAAACTTAAGCACTCTAGGCTGATATCCTAGGTAGCTTGGGCGGGAGATTTTTCCATCTGACGTTTGCCTGTTATCTTACCCAATGTCCGCTCGACACCTGCTATTTCTAAGACTTTGGCGTGTTGAAGGATGAAAACTCGGCGTTCGATGTAAGCGGTGATTGGCTTCGTTCATTGCATGGTTTGCCCAAGTATAAACCATCCGAGTGTCTCTCTTATCACTCGGCTGGATGAGCCTTTTCTTCGGGGTGCCGAAATACAAGAGTACGTTGGGCTTTTGGTCTTCTTATTGGGCCTGGGAAGTCTTTTGTTTGCTGATGGGCCTCCTTGTGGATATTCCGATTGCTGATGGTGGTCGGCCCATTTTTAGGGCATAACAATTATCTATTAAGTCTATCTTTATGCCACATATATAGGAAGCAAGCCTCTTGACATTGTTGTCATGTCAACGATTTTTGGTATGCAAACCACTTTTACATAGAAGATACTCTAACATAAATGTCAAAGGTAATAGAATGACTTAAATGTCTATAATCGGGAGGTATCTATTCCCACTACAAGGAAAAGATTTTCACATTTTTTGCTTTTTTATGACTAAAGGTGGAATGATATATACAATGTCAAGGTTTAAACCCCAGTAGTGATTGAGCTCTATTCTAAAAACTCCAACCAACCACCCAGTCAAATGACTATTAATTTGATCAATTAGAATTAATCATATATAATTAACAAATTAAAGCCACAGTACACTATATTATTAATCATAAAGTTCATTAAATTAATAACCCATGCAAAAGATATCAATATTTTAATCTAATTTTTTTATGTTTAAATTTGCACTAATAAGAAACCACTCCATTAAGATTAAAAAATAAATAAATAAATAAATAAATAAAAGAAGGATACCACTCCATCAATTCATTGATGGGATCCTAAAAATCCAGAGAAAATAATAAATAGAATTGAGAAAGTACATGCACAAATGACATAACCGATATAATAAAATTGAGATATACATAGAATAAAAGCAGTCAAAAGCATTGAAAATAAAGCAGTCTTTTTAAAAGAGAGTGATTGAAGATGAGAGATATATATATATATTGTATGTGTTAAGCGTGTTCTTACGAAGAGAGAGCTGCTTTTATTTTAATTTCCCTTTGTTGTGGAAACAATAACACACACAAACATACAATAAGTTGTGCATGGCACGTCACAAACTTGTATGATTGATGATATATATTATTAGGTCACAAACTTGATTGATCATATAATTAGGCTTTAATTTACAAAAGAGTTGCCTAAATTATTGCCACCGACTGACCGACAACTGCTAATAGTAAATATATCACCTAGACACAGGGGCGGACTCAAGAAATATTTACAGACCGGGCTAAATTATATATACAAATAGTTTTTTTTTTTCTCAGTACAAACTAGAAGTATATAGTCAATTCATTAGCTATCAACTGTTGGATTTATCTATTTTTGTTTAGTCAATATATTCTAATACTTAATTAGTGGCTCACAACCCATCACATTGAATTGTTTAGTCAATATATTTGAATGCTTAATCAATGACTCACAAACCCCTACATTGATTTGTTTATCAATATATATCTTGTTTTTAAATAGATTCTACATATTATGAAAATTTACTATTAATGATCGGTTTGAATTGTTTAAACTAACAAATAGAACAAAATAAAATGAATCTAAATTGTGCAATCAAAAAATTGAAATAAAAGCAAGGAAATATTATATGTAAAACAAGCATAAAATAATACTTTTGTCAATTGTGATTGAGTGTTTGTAATTTTTATTATTGTCTTTTGATTTTAAGTTATAATAACTAAATGAAATAAATTATACTAATGGTAGGGGATGTTAGTGTAATTATAAACAAAGTTTGCATATAAATACAATTAGACCTAATATCAGGGGTGTTTGTATAATTGGTCATAATATATATAATTTTATTTTATTTTTTAGAAATACTACAATAAATTAGGGTTTCTAGAGGAGGGGGTAGACTCGAACCCCCAACCTCATGGTGTAGATGTGAAGGGCAAAACCTTAGATCAACCTCATCTTATCTTATGGAAAATCTTTAAGGCACACAAATGGGATGCCTTTTGCTTTATTCTAATTGAAATATTATTACTCAACATATTGTATAAATAATAGATTGGCCTATACAATCCAAAAAAATCAATGTAATAATGAGGTGAGTGGTTTTTTTTATTTTTTTTTATTTTATCATATAAATCATAGCAAGATGAGTAAATTATATGGTAAGAACAAATCACTGTATTCACTGTAATCAGGCCCAATCATGGGGGGAACCCAGTGAGGCAACCGCCTAGGGCTTCCGATTGTAAAAGGCTCACAAATTGTAGTTAAAAACAATTGATTTTAAAATATGGTCTATATAAGATTTTAAATAAAATAGACCCATAAATGACTTTGAAAATGACCACCATACACATATAATTTATTTATTTTTCTTTTTCTCTTTTGAAAACCCTTTTTTTTTTTTTATGTAAGTTTAATTAGTACTTTTGCTGCTAACTATGTGAGACGAGTAAAGTTTAAATAATATATTATTTGATGCAATTATAAAAACTTTATTTTGGTAACTTTTTATTTACTATTATGTTGTGTTATAGTGTTGAGTTTGAGTTATTATATTGATTTTTACAAATATTTACTAGAGAAAAAAATAATAATAATCAAGTAAACATACCTAGAATACAAGGGTCGTCTCAGGTCCCAAAAATACAAGGGTCGGCCCTATCTGTAATTAATCTGATACATGATGATCTTTGTTTCAAATGAAAGATAGGTCTTGTTGTCTAAAAGCAACTGTTATCATGTTCGTGATTGAGTCCACTACAACTCTATCTCCAAGTCCAAGAGAGATAATCCAGGTGATCAAGTTTCCAGCTATAAAGTAATTGATGTTTCTGTGTGGAGAAATAAACATATCAGCTATGACACAACCTCCAAAAGTCTCAGATACAAATTAAATTGCATATACAACGTACACTCAATTTGTTTATACAATTACATATATTTCGTTTTCAGAAAAGGAAAAAAAAAAGAAAAAAAGAGCCAGTTATGTTCCAATCAATTATAATTTAATAAAGATAAGCTATAATGGTTTTTAAAAAGCAATTTATTAGATTAATTATAATCCAAATCACATAATGTAACGGAAACAGCAACAAATTTTATAAAATACGAGATGAGTTAAACTAGTGGTATGTTATTCGCACCTATACCATAAGGTTGTAGATTTGAATAGTGACACCTCTCCAAACTCTGAATTTATTATAATAATAAATAAATAAACTTTAATGTAAATTATCATAATTTTGTTTTTAAATTATCTACTAATTAATTTTATTGTTACAATGTTACTACTTAGTACTTACTGATCAACCCTCAAAAATTCTTTTACACTTCATAGTCTAAAAATTACAAAAAGATCCCCCGGGACCAAAAGAAAAACATTTTCTTTTCTTCCCTTTTTTTTCAAACTCTCTTAATTCTCTCCTTTGTATATATCACTAATTTCTCACTCTTTGCCACTAGATCATTGCAAAATACAAACATCAACTTAATTTACGCACAAAAAATTATTTGAAATCAAGTTGTTAGTGTTGCATTGCTCAAATTGTTGGAACTTCACAGAAAAAAAATTAATCAAAACTTTATTCTAGGAAAGTAATTCTTCTTGAAAATTGTTCAACTTCTTTGTAACATTGTATATTTCATGGGTTTTAATTGTATGTTACAATACTTTAAGATTTAAGGAAAAAAAAAAAAAAATAGATAATTTCGAAATTTATATGCATAGATTTTACTTAGTAAGTAATCGTTCTTTTTTTTTTTTTTTTTTTTTTTTTTTTCAATTGCTGATGATATTAATTTCGGTTGATTATAAATTTTACTTTTATAAAGAAGGAATTCCAAAAATAATAGTAGGCTAGCAGCTACATGTTTCCGAAAAGAGAAAACAAATTCCCAAAAGCCTAGCAAAGTCCCGTGTCCCTTGTTCGCCATATATTTATACTCAAAAATAAAAGTGAAAGATGGTATGAATTTCTTTGATTAAAAACAATTACGTAAGTGAACATTTTGTGAATTTCTCCTAATTCAGTGGCTCGAATCCAATTAATGGCAAAAGCTTCAATAAAATACCTAATCTAGATAGATACTGTCAAAACATATTTACTATGAGCATCACCGTTGAATGTGATTTGCCGGTAAGAACACTCATTCAGTCCAATAATATTTCAGATTCCAGTCACTTACACCACATATGATATTTCAAAAAATATATAAAATTAAAGAGCCAAGTGGTGACTAAAATATTAAACAATGCAAAAGTTACTTTTTTATTATTATTAAAATCGACCATATTTGAATGATATAACTTGATAAAGCATCCAATTACTGACATAATTTAATTATATAAAGGACGTACAACTCTTGATATTATAAACCCTAACATGCAAAATCCACTCACATAAACGACACTGCAAAATGGGTAGAGGCAGAAAACAGTCAAAAGTTGGGAGAAGCTTTGGGTGATGTCAACACTTAACAAAAATTGAATGAGAGACCATGAAAGGATTCTTGCAATACACAACTTCTTGCAACTGGATAGCTTTGCAGATTCAGTGGCTGATTGGTGATACCATTTTGAAAGGACAACACACAACCGCCTGTGAGTGTGAAACTAATTAACTAGTCAGAATGTATGGATGTATTCCCACTACTAAGTTCAAATAATCTTTTTCATCATAATTCACAAGTCACGATCCAGAAAGAAAGAAAAAAAGATAGGAAAGAAAGGAATGATGGATTTTCATGCAAATCAAAACGGAATGGTTGCTAAATAAAGCATTAATTTTGCTTGAAAGAGATAGAGTCAAACATGGTACAACATGGCAATGTAATTAAGCGATTAGAAATATCTAATACCTAGAATAGTCGCCGATGTTCAATCACTTAAGAGTTGAAATAGAATACAGCATATGCCAACACCAGAGGTACAATCTTGAATTTTAATTGCAGTGAAGCCAGTCATTCTCTCAATGCGGATGATATCTTCTTTTGGATTAGCTCCACTCCAAGCCGCGGAGATAATCTAGGTAAGATTTCCTGAAAGAGAGATTTAGTTTAGTCATTAGTGTGAGACATCATCCCCGAGATTAACCTAACAAATGCATATTCAATACTCAACTTGTATTTCCAGTCTCGCACTCAACAAAGCTATTGGCATCAGCTGTCAATACATTGATGGATATCCTAATCAATTATTGGATGTAGCTTGTGCTTGATGATAGGCTTCAATCAAGCACAATGAGTCGTGAGGCAAGGAATGCACGTCATAAAAAAAAAGGTTACATAAAGCATTACTTTTTAAAAAGAACTTCAAATTCTAAAGGGGAATACTACATGTTTTTATCTTTATACCCAAAAATCCTCCAACCTTAAATTATTCACAATCACCACCCTCTAAACTAGGGAGTATTGCTGGACCTTACAACCTTGGTAGTCAAGAAAATTATGAAACATAATTATCATAACTAAAAATCCTTTAGGGTAATTAAACCTAAGACCTCTTCTTGCTTGGAACCATAAGCAAGAATAACAAGATTATCAAAAGCTCTTAATTTGGACTCGGGAACAATGCTGAGACAGGATTGTTGTTACCCATTACTGACTATATTAGCTCAGTGACCACAGTTTTCAAAATACAGAAGATGCCTTATGTGACACTGGAAAAGCTTGAAATCCATAACAGCATCAACTGCCGTTTGAGTCAACTGGGCCTAACAAAGCTTCAATTACAACTATATGGGCTTAGCTATTAACACCTGTATAACAATTTCTTTGGGAGGGTCATCAACTCTCATCTGGCACAGTAGCTTTGTAAAAATTACTGTACAATTATTCTTAAGACTGGCATCTATTAGCAATCAACAAAACAGACTTTTCAATTATTTGAGATTATCAAATGAAAGAGTCATTGATAATATTGATAAATATTGATGCTCCAATCTGTACTTTTTTTTTTCATCTGTAACCTTCTACCACAATTATATAACCTCCAGAACTCACATTCAAATGGGATCATAATTTCAAGCAGGATCCATTTGATAGTCAAATAGGACCTAGTCCAGATCCACATATTCAGTCTTGTCCAAAACCATCAGTCCATTTGAAGTAGTACAACCAATTTATCCAAAACCATGACACCAATCATGAGTGAAGGAAGTTAGATCACCAGTTCATAATTAAGCACAGAACTACAAGTGCAGAACTGGAGAACAGGTAAGAGGCAAATTGCAATTTACAGCAGGTGAACAGCTCCGTAACAACAACAAATCAACCGACAGCTCTTTTTATTAACTTTACAGGGGACTCGACTACTTTTAGCCCATTTTTTTTTTTAAATTTAAGTAGTGCATATCCCTTTCTGGTGACTGTGGATGCTGAGTGGGAATATTCACTGCCCTTTCTTTCCTACACCGTAGGTTCCAGATGGGAATGTAGTGAGACTCCAATAGAATAATAATGTTCAGCACTTTATCATAATAAACTTTTCAAATGGATCGATTAATAGAAGTTTTCTTATCAGTTATCATCATATCTCGGTTCTACTACCAATCAACCTCATGTCTAATTTAGTGAATTCTAAATTGCATTATCCAAGATAAGATTCTTATTGGTACTGTTATTGATCACAGTATAAAGAACATTCCAAGCTAAGATTCTTAAAGACACTGCTGTTAATTACAATATGAGTAAAAGTGTAAAACAGGCAGGCACATAAGAAAGAACTGTGGAATGAGACATTAAATTGTAGCACAGTCTGATTTTTCAAAATATTATGAAGTTATTCACAAATACCAGAAATTGCTCCTCCACAAAAATTCATTTAATAATGTCAAAAGTACTTCAATCAAGAAATACAAATGAGAATCTGAAACAACAATGGAAAATGAGGGAGAGAGTAACAAAGATATGAGTAAAGGGAGAAGGAGATCAACCCCTTAATGTAGAGTAAGAAAAACACATACACGCTCAGATCAAAAAATTGATCATTAACTCGATTTTTATCGTATTATATTTGTTGATGTGAATGAGGATTGGAGAAAATCGAATGGTATGACAACAATTGGAGCTGTAAAGCTGGCTGTCCCCTACTTGTTTCCACATCTCCAAAGATGAAGGTGTCAAATGAAGTACACCCTCTTGTTAGCCCATAAACATTCCAAGCTTGTTAGTTTAAATTATGAGGCCCACATTTTAAGTCAACTTAAGCTATGTAAACGGATTTTCTCCTATGGAAGGTGTATACCTAAAAAGTTCTGAGTTGTCAATACTGTAGCCATTATGTTTATGCTTGCTTTGCCTTACGGAGGAAAGCTAATAATCTAATATGCCTCCCTTAGCTGTACTTTTTTTTTTCTTACCACTCCCACCAAAAGCTAATAACATTACAATAATTTAAGAGATTTGTAATATCACAGTTGTCGATCATCTTAACTCTTAAGTCGAATGGCATTGCAATAATGAGCTCCAATCTCAGAACAAAACTAATATCAACCAAAACTAGTAAATGAAGATGTGTCATTAAGATGTGTCACAAACAGGCATTTTCCTCAGTTGCCCTTGAAAAGTAAATTCTAGAGCTTCATCAACATCACAACTCATTTTTAATGTTTTTCTCAGTAGGCAGAATAAGCTCAGTTGGATAAGTGCAATGATAGAGTAAAATGTCTAATAAGCTCCTTCATATATGTGGATTTCATTAATCATTATAGGATAAAATGGAAGGAAAATTTAGCCATTACATGTTAATTTCACCATTATACCATTATATTGGTATCCTCCCAAATCAATGAGATTTTTTGTTCTATTCCCTATTTCCCTTCCATCCATTAGTATAAATAATTAATTTTTCGTAGTGGGACTGTGGGAGGATACCACAGACAACTCTCAAAGCAAAGCATAAACTATGAACAATAAAAAATAACAACAACGAAAAATAAAAGCATATGATTAGAAAAGCTAACCTCAGTGCCATCAGAGAGGAGTCTTGCCAAGACGGGTATCTCATACTGGTATGCGTTTTCCCAGTCAGGATGGGTGGTGATATCCCTCACCTGTAAATCGACGTCGTGGAGAGATTCAGAGCCAGAGAGCAAGAAAGCAGCTTGGAGTTTTTCTTTGAGGCCATCACACAAACAGCAACCGGGTTTTGAATAGAGAACCAGCTTTCTTGCTTTTGATGATGAATTTGAGGAAGAAGAAATTGATGAAAAAGCCAATGGACCCAAAACCCATCTGTGTCTTTGTGTTTGTTTGCCAAGCAACGCTATAGACGGAGGCCGTGCCACAATTGCTGCCATTGTTGCCGCAACACCCATTCTTTGTCGGCGTTTCTTACATGTGTTGCTTATTTTGTTTCAATAAATTCACTTGGCTCCTAACATAACGATAAAATAACCAGATCTCGACACGTCACGGCCTCGCCCACACAAACACCAGTAGATTACAATTTACATTTAGGGGTTGTATTCAATCAACATTTGATTGGATTCTATCGGATTTGAAAAGTCCGAGGTATTCAATTAGAATTCATAAAGAGTCTATCCAAGTCTTTGGGTATTCACTCCGGACTTTTAAGGATTTTAATAAAATCTAATGAAATCTAGGTTTGTTCAATTCAAACTTTCAAGAAGTCCAAACAAATTTGGATGTATTCACAAGTATATGGATTTCATTCTCACATCAAATAACCTCTCAATTTTCTCAACTCTTGGTATCCATTTTCATTCTATCATTAAATACGATTTCTTCATATTTCACACAGTGCTTGGTCTGTCTCCCCATCTCACAAAATCTTCATCAAATACAAATTTTTTTTTTTTTTTCATTTTTGGTTTTAATTCTTCTTCAATATCGAAAGCTAACAAACAAAATCATAATCACGCTTATATCGAAATCATTTTTTTTATCTGGGTTCTTCACTTTACATCAAACATGCAATCTAGAATCAACTTCTTTTAAATTCACGAACTAGTGACAACACATTAAAGAGGAAAAAAAAAAAAAAAAAACATGGATCCACTGATTGATCGAAGAGAAAAAAGACAGAGACAAAAGAAATGGAAGAGATTGGTGATTTTTTTTTTTTTTTATCTCTAGTTTCATGTGTATGAAATTAGGGCATCGAATTCTAAATTCAATACACTCCCTAATTCTCATTTTAACTTAGTGCTAGCTCTTCGTTCTCGTTTTAGATTAGTGCAAGTTTTTATTTCACTTGTGTCACATGTAAAATTGTATGAGATGTTAGAAGGACATTTATTTATTATTATCATTAGCACAAACCCTACCTTAGGTCCTTAGCCCACTCTATAAAATAAAACAATTACTATTGATTATTGAACCGTAATTTAGGGCCTATCTTGCAGGCTGTTTTCAGGGGTTCAAAATTTTTTTATCACTATTTGGGGCGCTTTTTATAAGACAGGCACCACATTACTAATTTAAGTTTAAAAGACACCTATTTAGGTGACCAGACAAAAATACTCATTTTTGTCACTTTGTGTCTTTTTCAAACATTGAGAGAACCTTTTTGAACTTTTTCCTGAACTGAAATCGTGCCTTTTTGAAAAAAAATTCGAGCCTTTTTGAACTGAAATCGTGCCTTTTTGAACTGAAATCGTGCCTTTTTGAAAAAAAAATTAAGCCTTTTTGAACTGAAATCGAGCCTTTTTGAAAAAAAATTCGAGCCTTTTTGAAAAAAAAATTCGAGCCTTTTTTAACTGAAATCGTGCCTTTTTGAACTGAAATCGTGCCTTTTTGAAAAAAAAATCCGAGCCTTTTTGAACTGCAATCGTGCCTTTTTGAAAAAAAAATTCGAGCCTTTTTGAACTGAAATCGTGCCTTTTTGAACTGAAATCGAGCCTTTTTGAAAAAACATTCGAGCCTTTTTGAACTGAAATCGAGCCTTTTTGAACTGAAATCGTGCCTTTTTGAACTGCAATCGTGCCTTTTTGAAAAAAAAAAAAAAAAAAAATCGAGCATTTTTGAAAAAAAATTCGAGCCTTTTTAAACTGAAATCGAGCCTTTTTAAACTGAAGTCATGCCTTTTTGAACTGCAACCGTGCCTTTTTGAAAAAAAAAATTCGAGCCTTTTTGAACTGAAATCATGCCTTAAAAAAAAAAAAAAAATCGAGCCTTTTTGAAAAAAAATTCGAGCCTTTTTGAACTAAAATCGTGCCTTTTTGAACTGCAATCGTGCCTTTTTGAAAAAAAAAAAAATCGAGCATTTTTGAAAAAAAATTCGAGCCTTTTTGAACTGAAATCGAGCCTTTTTGAACTGAAATCGAGCCTTTTTGAACTGAAATCATGCCTTTTTGAACTACAATCGTGCCTTTTTGAAAAAAAAATTCGAGCCTTTTTTAACTTAAATCGAGCCTTTTTGAACTTCAATCATGCCTTTTTGAAAAAAAAATCGAGCCTTTTAAAACTAAAATCGTGCCTTTTTGAACTTTTTTTCGAGCTTTTTCGTGTGTTTTCGAGCATTTTTACACTAGATTCGAGCCTTTTCAACAGTGTATGAAAATGTTGAAAAGGCTCGAACCTAGTATCAAAATTCACACAACCATCTTAAGGTTTACAAAAGACTCGAAGAACAACCAGCTTAAGGTTTTAAATTGAAAAAAAAGCTCGGGGGTGTTGCCCCCTAACCCCCACGAGCTGACCGGGCAGCTCGACCACCGCGAGCTCAGCGGGGAGCTCGACCCCCGAATGCGTCTACGTAGCGCCACTAAACTAATGGAGGTCTGTTTTGATGTTCAATCTCCATTGGAGGTCTGTTAAACAGACCTCTATGAAGAAGATGAAAGAATAAAGTCTCAGAAAATTTCAAAGTAAAAGAATGTGTAAAGTAAGGGCATTTTTGTCTGTTCACCATAATAGGTGCCTTTTAAACTTAAGTTATTAAAGTGGTGACTTTCTTACAGTACCAACTTAAAAAGGTGACATTTCTCACCATTTCCACCTGTTTTCAGCCTGTTTTTGTTTTTGTTTTCCAAAAATGATTTCTAATTCACGTTCGGTAACCGTTTTTCATTTTATTTTAAAAATACAAAAACAAAATGAAAAACAAAACCAATGTTAAAAGTGGAAAATTTGAAAAAAAAAAAAAAAAAAAAAAAAAAAAACTTGTTTTTCTTGAATTTGTTTTTGTTTTTCATATGAAGTGGGTCCCATATCATTAACACAATTTTTTTTTCTTTTTTCTTTTTTCCTCATCCACCAGACCTCATCTTCTTTCTTCCTTCATCCATCTTCTTTCTCATCTGCCGCCGATTTGCTCGTCGCCACCAGCCGATCATCTTCATCTTCTTTCTTTCTTCTTCTTCCTTCCTTCACCGTTCGCAGCCGCCGCCAATCCACTCACCTCCAACGGCCGATCAGGACGGTGGCTTCTTCTTCTTCTAGTCTTCAATGGTCTTCTTCTGATCTTCAGCCGCCGTCGCCGATCCACTCCACTCGCCTCCAACGGCCGCCGCTGACCGATTAGCTGGTCTTCTTCTTCTTCTTCTTCTTCTTCAGCTGGACGACTTGGTTAATTATTTCATCAATTTATTTATAATTGTTATAATATTAAACAAAAAGTAAAAATTGATATTTCAATTTTCTTCTTCTTCTTCTTCTTCTTCTTCTTCTTCTTCTTCTTCTTCTTCTTCTTCCTTCCTTCATCGTTCGCAGCCGCCGCCGATCCACTCACCTCCGACGGCCGATCAGGACAGTGGCTTCTTCTTCTTTTGGTCTTCGACGACCGCCACCGATCCACTAGCCGGTGGCTTCTTCTTCTTCTGGTCGATCAGGACGGTGGCTTCTTCTTCTTCTAGTCTTCTTCTGGTCTTCTTCTGGTCTTCAGCCGCCGCCGCCAATCCACTCCACTCACCTCCGACGGCCGTCGCTGACCGATCAGCTGGTCTTCTTCTTCTTCTTCTTCTTCTTCTTCAGCTGGACGACTTGGTTAATTATTTCATCAATTTATTTATAATTGTTATAATATTAAACAAAAAGTAAAAATTGATATTTCAATCTTCTTCTTCTTCTTTTTCTTCTTCTTCAGCTGGACGAATTGGTTAATTATTTCATCAATTTATTTATAATTGTTATAATATTAAACAAAAAGTAAAAATTGATACTTCTTCTTCTTCTTCTTCTTCTTCAGCTGGACGACTTGGTTAATTATTTCATCAATTTATTTATAATTGTTATAATATTAAACAAAAAGTAAAAATTGATAACTTGGTTAAATATTTCATCTTCTTCTTCAGCTGGACGACTTGGTTAATTATTTCATCAATTTATTTATAATTGTTATAATATTAAACAAAAAGTAAAAATTGATAACTTGGTTAAATATTTCATCTTCTTCTTCAGCTGGACGACTTGGTTAATTATTTCATCAATTTATTTATAATTGTTATAATATTAAACAAAAAGTAAAAATTGATATTTCAATTTTCAATAGTTTTCGGTTAGCCTACCAGACATGTTTTTCCCGTTTTTATTTTCAAAATATGGATTTCAGTATATGCTACCAGACGCGTTTTCGGATTTTGAATCTGAAACCAAAAACACTGGTTTATTTTCATTTTTATTTTCGAAAAATAACCACTAAAAAACACTTACAGGACGGGCGCTTATTTATTTTTGTTGGTGATATGCCAACTGCAGTGTGACGAATCGTACCTAAGGACAACTTTCTTTTTCCTGAGCAAAGAACAAACATCTCTGTTAGCAACAACCTTTGTACTAGGCAGATGAAAACAAGTGCCATGCTGAGTGATTTTTCAGGGCATTGAACAAGAAATTGAAGCTCAAGATGACACAACTCGTCTAGTTTCTTATACAAATTTGAAAAGGAAGCCCCACTTGCTGGTAATCATACAACTCATTATTATCTCTGTATTTTGATATGATACTCTACTCAACTCTACTGTATTCCTACTCTACTAACTAGTTCTAATAAGAAAATAAAATTTAAATATATATGATACAGCACGAACTAATGGATTCTCCAGATTTTGGCAAGCTTTGTATCAAAAAAAAAAAAATTTGAAAGTAAAATCTAAATAAGCTTCTTTTTCTGAAAGTACAGCGTCAAGTGCCAGAGCTGCAAAGCTGAAACCACGATACAGATACCAATTGACATGATGCTGAACCATGCCACTCGAGAGTTGGTTAATTCACTCACTTCCCTCATATCTGCTTCCCTGTATATCAACCAAGAGAAAAAGTCACATCCTATAAAATTCTATTGTAACAGTACTACAGTTATAGCATCTGTTATATTTTCAACAAAAAGTACAACATTATTTTTACAGTAGACCCCCTAAGTATCCTCCATCAATTATTAATCGATATATATTCTTAGTTATTCATATGACATATAAAAGATGAGAATGTAATCATGTGCAAAGTATACCATATTTTATATTAGTCAAATAGAGAGTTGTCATATTACAGGTTAATAGGTTGATAGCCACTTATGAGAAAACCAAAGTGCTTGCTGTTGAAAAATAAAATTATCGATCCTTGCCAAAAACTTGATAAACTTGTTCAAAACACAAATACAAAGTGAGTATTTTGTTAAGAATATGTCAACACAACCATGCTCTCTTAGTTTATTTTCTTCCATCATAAGACATTTTACAAGGAAAAGGGTGTTTCTAAGGATGGCCCTGTGAAGTGTGAACACGCCCTGTTTTAGTCCTAGACCACCGATTTCAATAGGAGCAGAATTTCTCTGCAATAATTGTGGAACACGGCAATAAATTTATTCCCTTACCCTCACTCGGGGTAGGGTAGGCGGGTTCAGCCTACCATATCTTAGGGTATACTGAAATATGTATACTATGTCTTAAATGTCCTATTATATACTAATACACTACATAAATTGACTTGAGATTTCATTCTGAAACTTCTCTACTCTTTCTGCTTCATCTCTGTGTGCAAGTCTCATCTCTCTTCTTTCATAGTTGCGAAAAGATAAAGCACGTTCTTTTCAATTTTGTTTCTAAGAATGAATCTATATTTTGTCCTTTAAACATACAACTTCGTCTACAAATAAGTTCCCATTGTCATCATACTCCTTCAAATCTCCCTCCAAATTTATCCAAGTGTATTCATACAAATCATACCCCGACAATAACTATACTTTGTCGAGACTACCTTAGATAGAGTGGAGTTATGACAGGTCCTTCACTCAAACATTTGTGGGAACCGGGAAGAACACTAACTCCATTGAGATCATTGCTGCTAATGAGTAATGATAGATATGATAATTCTAATTGTAACATTACCAACAACTAATTTAGTAGCCCAAATCAACATTCAGAACCATTCTTTTTAAGACTAATAACACTGTTATAAATTCTAAAGTTCCAAACAATCAAAGATTTATTTAACCTCATTTTTAACTAAAATCACTCTACTTTTTAAGAATAAAAGTGACTAGCATACAGTAATAAATAGTAGACTAGTCTGCTATTCTGCCAGTAGAGTAATCAAAATCTGTTTTCCTTCACAAAACATGGGAGTTATTAATGTAAAATCCATATATAGAGATCAATATAGGAAGAAAAATAGACCTGCTCTTGAGGTAGACTAGATTGTCATGGATGGCTTGAACTACATATCCAAGTCTCTTCAGGTCAAATTCAACACCCTACATGGAGGCATGTGATGCATGCATAATTAGATAAAGGAGGAAAGTGGAAATATGCAAAAGCTTTATTACCCTTTCTAGCCTAAGGAGAAACAAAGAAATTAAGAATCTTGCCTCGATCTTTTCTTTCTTTGCAACTGATTCCCAGTCCTTGGCAGTAATTCCAATTCTCCAGTCAAGACTCAGAGTTGTGCCAGCACTTGGCTGTTGGTTGGAATTCAGCCAGAAACATGCCATATAATTGCCAGCCTCGCTAGTTGTAAATGCAAACCGACCAACAGTAACATTTTCATTGTGGTGAAGATTGCTTCCATAGGGTGATGTCACCTTAATAAAGAGACATATATAAAGTTACATAGGAACTCACATTGACCACACAATATGCATCATCTTTTATACTAATTGCAAAAGTACAGCTGGTTCACCACATTGACGGAGGAAGTATTCATGTTCTTAGTAAATCAAATATTTAAAAAAATTAATAAAAAAAAAAAATTCGATTTACCAAGTATTAAAACTCTGAAATATTTAATAATTATTTTGTAACCACTAGGTCTCAAATTTATCAAAATAGTTAAATACCTGATGCAGGTATCTCATTCAGCCAAGAAATAAGTCATAGGTTTACCAAGCATAATGAAAAAAATAAATACTTAAAAAAAAAAAACATAAAGATAAAATAATTGTTCTATTAATATTTGTGCCTTTCCACCAGTTTTGGCTTGTTACAATTATTCAGCAATTATTATTTTGAGTTTTCAATAAAACCATCTTCTTTTTCTTTAAAAAATAGCACAAGATCAGGAAAGGAAAAGCTTTAAATTTCATGCTTTGTGAGCCATCTCAAGTGAACAATGTGAAGCATAGATTCAATTATGACATTTGAATTACATAATCTACTATCCCATATGGAAAACATTTATATTTCAAAACATAAGAAATCATAAAAACTGACTGACAACCAAAAAGCCCAATTCATTAGTTACACAAATCAAAATGCTTTTCCAAAACACATTATCAAGCCACATAAGCAGGCACCAACATAATCAAAACCAATGGTTCTTCTTCTACCAAGGCAACAAACTATGAATCAAAGGCGAATGTGTCCCCTCTCTAATGTGATAAAAATACAGACTTTACGAAGTAAATTTCCAGTAGTTCCAGAGGCATGCATTGAGAAAACTATCTTTTATACCAATATCATTTGCTTAAATCAGTTGCTAGAAGGAATGTTTTATTTTTGATTCCATTCAACTCCTAAAAGGCATAATTTGACACATCTGCGATATTGGCAAATCCATTATTCATGAATAAATCAAACCGATTTTCCAAAGTTTGATAACTTATTTCATATGTATTGAAACCAAAGTGAAACTAATGCTAAGGTCTCTCATCAATTATAAGATACTAATTGGTCTTAGCAAACAAGACAATTATCAAGAGTTGAACTAAGATTTACGTATAACAGATAATTAAAGCATAAAACTAAATTATTGTCAATTGAAATCAACAAAACAGTGAATTAATAAGAAAAATAGACAATTCATCAGTTCATATGATATTAAGCTTAAAAATAGAAGAAGAGATACCCGAGCAGAGATAGCAGACGGATGCTGAGGGTTGGCATCGTCGATCACGTGATAATCAGCTAAAACGACGACGTTGTTCTGTATCTCCTCCGAGACACACTTGGTTCCGGAACTAGGTATCGTTAACCAAATAGCTTCTGCAAGTGGTACAAAATTGTTATTACCGGTTAAGCATAGAAACACCATTGTTGACAACACCGCCACTAATCGAGGGCGTGAAATCATATTCTCAGCCATTCTACGACACTTGAAATCCCCTTTCTCTCTTTTGGTTTTCGACTAGATTCTAGTTGCTTGTTAAAAGGAGAAAGAGAATGTGACTACACGTTAATGTAGGCGCGTGATACTGGCTTTTTTGTATTTGTGCTGGTGACGGGATTTGACGCAGGAGGTCTTGGGATCGTCCAATCATATTTGAGTTGGGCAGTCCAAATTGGACAAAAAAACGGTGTAATGACAATTGGCTACTGCATTTCCCACGCGCTTCGCGCTAGTGCTTTTTTATTTTTATTTTTAATATTACACTATTGTATAAATTCGAGTTTTCTGTAAGTTGGACTCCAACATGCAACCTCACGCTGCAATCTAACCAACCTCATCTTGTCCGGGCCACTTTCTAGTATGCCATAATTTGTAAGAGAAAATGATAGAACTAACGACACATCATTGTGAACTAAAAATCTAAAATCACCACAAAATTTAAATTCCCAAAGCAGTTTGAATTCTATAAATCTTGTTGTAAATCACGGACCTCGAACCTTCGGTTACACAAATGCCGCTCCATGAAAGTACAATTGATTTTTTGCCGCTTCCCTAAGTCAGACGTTTTTAAATGGATAAGGAAAATATTAATTGTTTTGGATTCTGATTTCTTACTTGATCACTAAGAAAATAGAATCGGTGTTTAATTAGGAAAAGATCTCTTTGGAGATTATTCTTTAATTAATTTCCTATATCATTAAAATTTAAAAACATAATAATCAAGTTATTTCCTAATCAATCCTACTAAACCCTAGTGATTCGGTTTTTCTATAAAACCCTAGTCTACTCTTCAAAGTAAAGACATTTCCAGAATCACGAAATATTCAGAGCAACTGATTCTCTCTTCTTCTCTTTCTATTCTTCATGAGTTCGAACCTGATTTGAGTTCGTTGAGAGTGGTTTTGGCTTCGCACTTCCACTGTTGAATCGTTGTATCCTATGAGACAATCACTTTACACATACGGTGTTATACGGCAAAATTGTCTTAAGAACACCGTGTGAAACACGGACCTCGATTTCCCTAACGGATTTTCTGTTTATTGTTTTTGTCTCTTGCATATTCGAACCAGATTGTTTTTGAGCAATTACAATCAACAATACGATAACTTGCAATCAATCTACGTGATAACCTTCCAACAAATTACATGATAGTCAACCCCCAAATTACATGATAACCTGCCATTGAATGATATCAATATCAACAGACTTGTTTGAATCACATACTCTATTTTTATTTTAGATATAAGCCTACATAAACATCCACATCCATATCCAAAATCTCCACAAACACTTTTATCAAGTCTTATACATATATGTACAAAAGGGTAATATGTCCACCTAGGGGCGAATGCAAGGGGGGCTGACAGGGGGCATGGCCACCAAACCAATAAAAAAAAAAATGTTAAAAATATTTTGAAATTAGCTAATTACACCAGATTCCCATGAGGTTTGCTATTTTACACGGAAAAACAACTTTATTGATAATTGACACTCGTCTCCCCCATCGTTAGTCAAAGTTGATCACACTTAATTGTTGAACAATTTTGAATGTAAAAACTAAGGGTATTTTAGTCATTTGAAGCATTTTTAAAATATATATATTTAAAAAATTGAATAAAAGTTTTTAATTGGAGATTAAAAAAAGGGTATGGATATTGACACTCATAAAACTTATTAGTACACCCATCTTTATAAGTACACCCATGTCTAAAATTTAAAAATTAAATATTACTATAAACACCCATCCTAATGCCAACAGTACCCTTATTGAAATAAATATATTCATTTTAATACATATTATTTATAAACACTCTTAAATTATTACCACACCAATTTATAAAAAAAATCATATTATTTTTGGAATCTAATCCTTTTTTTAATGATGGTCCAATTTACTTTTGGAAATATCTCGAATCTAGAAGCCTTATAAAAGGGAATATGTATATGGGGTCAAAAGATTTTCAATTTGGAATTCTCTTATTTATACAGCTATCTTAAAAATAAAAATAAAAAATCTTATTGATATCTATGGCTATCTTTAAAAAAATAAAATAAAATAAAATAAATAATAATAAATAAATAAATAAATAAATTAAAAATTAAAAATTAAAAATTGTTGATATTTACAGCTATAGTTAAAATATATATATATATATATATATATATATATATATATATATATATATGTTGTTTTTTGATAAAGTTTATAACTATAAATAAAGAAAGACAAAAACAATATGATAATCATGTGATGATGAGAAATTTTGATACTTGAAATAAAATTAGAGTTTACTTAGGGTTTATCATAAGGTTTTTATTTTTATTTTTTATTTTTTATTTTAATAAAGAAATATAGTTGAAGATATGGGTGTAATTAATGAGTGTATATAGTATTTGGTTTATTTTTAATTAAAGTAACTTAAATTTCTATTGGGATATTTTTGTAATTAAATTTTTTAATAAAATATGGGTGTATTAATAAGTTTTATAGGTGTCAATATCGGCTCCCTTAAAAAAAAATAGAAAGATTCAAATAAAAATAAAAAACAGTTGGGAATCTATTAAAAATAAATCAAATTACAATATATATATATATATATTAAAAAAATCAATGCCCAACACCGTAATACATAAAATTCACAATTCATCTTTCCAAAATAAAATTCACAATTCGTATCACTGATCAAACCCAACAAAAAAAAAAATTAAACAAAAAATCTCAAACCAACACAAAATATTCACATTAACAGTTCCACCAACACACAATCTCTTCTTTTATCCAATAAAAAAAAAAAAAAAAACATACACACACACACAATCTCTTCCTAATTTGTTCGATCTCCTCCAAGAGAGATTAAGCCAAATTTCTTCTCAAAATGGAGGAGATCTGCAATTTTCTTTGTGGTCTATGAAGGAGACTTAACCGATCTCCTCCGTATATGAGGAGATCAGAGCTTAGAGCTCTCTCCATGGAGGGTAAAGAATGGTGGCGGCACGTGGAATAAGCTGAGTGGAGAGAATGACGTCGTCTGCCATGGAGGCGTGTGGAGGGAGGAAACTAAACCCTTAGAGTTTCAATTTGCTTCAATAGCTGATGAATATAAAGAATCAAATATGGAGAATCAGCGAAGAAAAAACTTCAATCGCTGAAAATAAGAAACTGATGGGTTTGAGGGTTTTTTTTTTTTTTTTTAGTGTTTGATTGATCTAATAAGAACCTGGATTATTGAAAGAAGTGTTTTGTGTGTTTTATTTTTGCTATATTATGGTTAAATTATCATACTAATTAAGTTGAGTTATGTAATGCTTTAATTGTTTGTTGGAAATTTGGTGAAGAATTGTTGATAGAAATCTGATGTTATTTGTGTATTTCTGTAGGAATTGCAATTCGAGGTTTGGGGCTTGAAGAAATAAGAATTCTAGAGATTAGAACAGAAGAGAGGAATTGAAGATGAGAACAAAGATTGAGAAAAAGAGAGATTAGAAATGGAAATTGTAAATTCAATTCATGATCTGTAAAATCAGAATCAATTCGTTACATAGATCTAACACTCACTAACAGACAAATAAGGAAAAGATAAAATAGAGAAATGATTCCCTACCCCTAGACACACACTAGTTATCATGGACTCTAGGCTCCAAAATGGTGTCATTTGGGGAAAACCAAAAACCCTACAATAGAGACCCAAAACGACCGTGTTTTGAGTTTAGGATACCACTATAAAAAGCTTCACTTTTAGAAAAAACCCTAATTATGCAGCTTCACGAGTCTTCGCTGCTTCTCCCTAGCTTCCATCTACGAATACATACCAAGAACCACCATTTATTCACCAAAATCCTTCCAAAAAGCAACCATTAAACACCATTCTCTTTTAAATGATCCTTGTCCTCAGGGATCAAACTCAAGGAAGTGGCTAGAGATCACCGATGCATCTTCCCATGTCAAATCTTTAGGTGAGGCGTTGGACCACTGAATTAGGTAATATACTACCATTTTATTGTTCCTTTTAATCATTTTTCGAGCAAGAACTATAACCAGAAACAATAAAAATTGGCCATCTAGCCCTTTGGTAGATCGGAGCTGGGTGTCACATTATCTCCCATCTTTCTCTTCAACTAGTATACATGGAAGACTGGATGCACTTGGTAGTTGGTTGGCAGTTGCAAATGGTAAGCTATTACTCCTATAGGGAAAAATACCAGTAGTACACGCAGCGGAAGCGAGACTAAAAATCAGATTTTAGTATAGTTTAAAATTTTTCCATAATTTGAACCTTAACCCTCTAATTAATTAACATATAATACTAAAGATATCATACCTTTGTCGCGTGATCCGATTGAGATTGCGTCGATGGTAATCCGCAAGATCTTCCAATCCAATCACGAACGTGAATCACCTAGGAGCGTGGTCTCCCTTCTCTTTGAATTGTGTACCTGAGGATGGATTAACAAAACTTTTTCTTTTTCGTTAGTCACAACAAATTCCAAGAGGCTACAAAGAATGTTCCGGTCACTTTTGAATTCACAATCGTTAGATCGAAACTCGCGTGAACCTTATTCGAAATTGTGCACAAAACCTTTTGATATAAAAGTTACTAGTGCACTATCGAAATAAGAACAAACTTCTCTCTATTCCTCTTGGCCGAAAATCACACTAGTCTAAGAGTTGGATTTTATTTTTCTCAAGAAAAAAATAACTCTCAATTAAGCATTAGGGTTGCCCAATTCTTATTGCCATCCAAAAAATATATATATATTGCCCGACATAATATATATATATATTTATATGCCAATTAAAACATATAAGTTAGTGCACCGAAATCTGCACTTTATAAATATATAAGTATGTGCACCGAAATCTACACTTTATAAGTATATTGCTGCCTATTGCGAAAATATATCTATATATATATATATATACACGTGAATACCTCTTGCCATAAAATAAAATATATATCATGGACCACTTCTTGCCATATTTAATTATATATCTATATTAGGCGAATTCTTGCACAATATTATATCTATATTTTGTGGCCGAAATCCTTTACCATGTAGGATTTGTGTCTTTTGACTTAAATCCTAACCCTAGGTAGATTTCCTTAGAATTCTAAACCCTAATCCAACTCTTTAGTGTATTTGTGACTATATAAAAGACTTCCTTATTTGACTAGATAAATAAATTCCTTATTTATCTACTTACCAAATAAAGTCTTTTATTTTAGTTATACTACCACAATAGTATAACTCTAGGAAACATATTTCCTGATCAGAAAAAGATTTTGATTCTTAATTAAATGATTAACTAATAAATTAATTAATTTCCATTTAATCAATCAATAAAATAAAATAATATTTTAGACTATTAATCTAGTCTTGCCGCCCACACCATATACATGGGCCTAATATTATTTTCTTATTTTATTTAATCCATTAGACTTTAATTAAAAAGCCCACATGTGAATCAGACCCATTCTTACTAAAAGAAACAAGCCCACATGCCTTTCATTAATATATTAATATAATTGATCAGCCCATTAAATAAATAATGTGCAAATTATATTCTTAATATATTAAATACAATTCTAGATGGACCCATAAATTGGTCTGGTAGAATATATCAAGTGATCCATGCAAGTCCGTGTGGATTGGGGATCTTGGCGGGCTATCTAAATTTAAGCTTCAATAGACATAACTTAATCACAATCAACAAATGATTCACTTAGCTCCGATCTATTAATTTTAACTCATTCCACTAAAGAGCTAAAATTGAACTCTTAAATAAAGATAGAATAAGTAAATATTTCTCATTCGTACCCTAGACAATCTTATAGGAGATGGTGTATCCTCGTGAAGAATATCAGTAATCGCCAAGAGCTCATAGACCGCCTATAGCTCTTCAAGTTACCATATTTCCTCATATAACCACATTTTGAACTTGGATATTTTGACTTGTCCAGAAGCCATGTTTCAATAGACACTATTGAAAACTTAACGTTAAGATTTAATATCCAATACCTCAAAACATCCATATGATGATATTCTACTCTCATTTAATAAATGGAGCCACGATGTCCATATTTATAAATGAAGTCCTCTATCGATTAACAAATGAATACCACCAAACTATCGAGGATAGACTATGCTATATAATCGTACTCATTGATAACTCAAATGATAACACTTGCAACCATAAGTCCATCATTTATCTTAGGATTAAGATAGACTCTCCGATTGTCCTGATAATGAAAAGACTTTTATCTACTGACGGTTCTAGATAAAGTATTTCATTGTGATCCAGTTCAATGCACCTAGTGCACTAGATCTTTTACTCAAAGCCACTTTGATGATTTTAGACTCATCATAACACATTTGATCCCACTCAAATGCCAGTAAAAGAATCTACAACTTTAACAAGATAAAGGTGCCCAACCTTTAACTTAAGTTGTGAACATTATTCAAGACTAACTAAAGAATTGTGTCTACCTCATACATATCCAGATGTACGAACAATTCTTCTTTTCTCATAGTCTTTTGACCTTATGATTATTTACTTTTGACAATTATAATAATTAAACTATAAATGCTATAAGATTTGTTAAACCAGAAATCACATTATTAATATGAATAGATTGTCAAAAACACTATTACACTCTTGCTATTGAGCATAATCCTAACAACTCCTATTTTAGTTGTTATCTAAAAGGGTCCAAAGAATTTAGGAGCTAGCTTTAGGTTCCTTCTAATTGCTATTATATCTTACCTGTAGGGTTGAAGTCGTAGATAAACCAACAGAAAACTCACTCTCTTATCTCTTTTTATCTTCATAGAACTTCATACGGTTTTGAGCTTGAGTCAAAGCCTCTTTTATAACCAATTGCAACCTAGTCCTGTCTTTTAGAAACCCTGACTTATGATGAGTTTGGTACTAGTGTGTTTACATAGAATAAGGGTGGCTTGTAGCCGTGCAAGGCTTCAAATGGTGTCATAGTTAAAGTTGTATGAAAATTGGTGTTATACCACCATTCAGCTAAAGGCAGCCAAGAAGCCCATTAGCAGGCCTTGCACGAGTCATACATCTTAAGTAGTTTTCAAAGCACCGGTTCAACCTTTTGCTTTTCCCATCTGACTAAGGGTGATAGGCTGAATTAAGACACAATTTAGTTCCCACTATCTTAAATAGGTGTTGCCAAAAGAGCTTGTAAATATCTTATCTTTATCACTTACTATTGTAGTTGGTAACCCATGTAGCTTATGAACTTGGTCAAAGAAAATTTGAGCCACCTGTTGAGCCGTGTAGGGTTGGGCTAGAACCATAAAATTAGCGTACTTAGTTAGCCTATCGATGACCACTATAATGGAGTTCTTACCAATGGAAGGGGTAGTCCCTCTATAAAGTCCATGACTATGTCAATCCATGGTGTATTTGTTATTGGTAATGAATGTAATAAGCCAAGGGGTCTGTTGTGTTCACTCTTGCTTTGCTGACACGTAGGGCACTCGGTTACCAAGGTAGTCATATCCTTAACCATGTTGATCCAATAGAAAAACATCTACAGCCTTTTAAGACCCTTTCACACCAGTGGCCCCCCCATTGCCGATGTGTGAGCCTCCTCTAGCAATTTTCCCCTCAAATTCTCATGTTCCTCCATAAAATTCCTCTCATTTCTTCTAAGTAGCCCATCATTGAAGGTAAATTCTTGGTTGGCAGGTGGCTTGACCAAAAATTATGGTATCACATCTATCAATGTGTCTTGTTGATAGGAGTCTTTTATTTCATGTACCCAAGCAGACCTAGAAGTTGTTAGGGCTGTCATAAAACCTTTCTCTTGTTGCATAGCCCTTGATAAGCCATCAGCTACAATATTCTCCCTCCCCTTCTTATAGGATATCTCATAATCGTATCCCAACAATTTGGATAACCATTTATGTTGTAGTAATGTTGTCATCTCCTGCTCAAGAAAGTACTTAAGACTTTGTGGTCTGTATTAATGATGAACTTGTTGCCATATAAGTAGTTTCTCCATTTCTAAACAACATATACAATAGTTAATAGCTCATTTTCATAAGTAAATAACCCAAGTTTCCTAGACAATTGGCATCTTGTTTTGTATGTGAACAGCCCATATACCCACATCAAATGTATCAGTCTCAACCACAAAAGGCTTAGTAAAATCAGGTAGAGCTAATACTGGATTGGAAGTCATTGCCCACTTCAAGGCTTCAAAAGCCAATTCAGTTGGTTCAACCCATTTGAACCCATTCTTCTTTAGTTGGTCAATCAAAGGTTTGCTGATTATCCTATAGTACTTTACAAATTTCCTGTAGTACCTTATTAGACCTAGGAATCCCTTTAATGCCTTAACAATGGTAAGTCTTGGCCAATCCAACATGCTTTTTGTACCTTTTTTATGTCGGTTGCCACTCCCTTTTCTGAAATGATGTGCCTTAGATACTCCAATTCAATTTTTTTTCTAACTCTCATTTGCTTCTTTTTACAAATAGTTTATTCAATCTTAGAATGTCTACAGTGAGTTTGAGGTGTCCAACATGGTCTTACATATTCTTACTGAAGACAAGGATGTCATCAAAGAATACAAGTATCATCTTCCTAAGGTAGAGCCTGAAAATGTCATTTATAATATTTTGAAAAGTCGATGGTGCATTAGTGAGGCCGAAAGGCATCACTTGGAACTCATAGTATCCCTAATGAGTTCTAAAGGTTGTTTTATGTGTATCTTTTTCAACCACTCTAATTTGGTGGTAACCCGTCTTTGAGTCAAGCTTAGTGAATACCCCTGCTCCATTTAACTCGTCCAAAAGTTCATTGATAATAGGTATAGGGAATTTGTCTTTGACTGCTATCTTGTTTAACTCTCTGTAATCTAAGCAAAAATGCCATGATCCATCTTTTTTCTTCACAAGTATAATATGAGAGGCAAATGGGTTGATGCTTGGGCATCATACTGCCTAGAATCTCTTTAACTATTACTTATACTTCATTTTTTTGGATGTGTGGCTGCCTATAATTTCTGATATTTACTGGTTTGCTATTTGGTAACAGAGGTATATGGTGGTCTTAAGCCCTATATGAAGGTAAAGAAATGGTTTCAGCAAAAAGGTTTACATAAGAGTGTAAAATAGGCTCAATCTCAACAGGTATAACATTATCCTTCTCCTCTAATTCCAATTAATATAGATGCACCACTATTTCGGTTCTTTCTTGAGCTTTTTCAATTTGAGTTACAACTTTCTTCCCTGACATAGAACTGAGTCTACTTTTGTCTATAATTCCATGTAATGGAATCCACTTCCCATTTCTTTTAAAACTCATGCTTAACCAATTAGCATTTAGCATAATAGGCCATATCTCCTTTATCCACTATATACCCAACCAACATCACTCTCACCCAATGTTAAGAGCCTCATTTTAGTAGAAAATTCAACTCATTGCATAGTCAATGTGAATGCCTTTCATTTAGCTTGTCTGCATATTTTTCCTCCACCACCAACAATCACCTATAAAGTATTAGTGTTCTCCACATTAACCCCTATGAACTTGGTTGTTTCTAGGTCTAGAAAATTATGGGTGGACCCACTATCCACCAATATTGTGATATCTCTATTTTTCACTCTTCCTCTAAGCTTATTAGTTTGTAAGCCTATACTTCATGTCAATGCATGGTGGGAAATGGTTACTTCCTCCTTAATCTCTTCAATTTCCTCTTCCTTAGTATCCATTGTTTCCTCCCCTCCTGATTCCACTTCCTCTTCTTTACCACATAACATATAGAGTTGCTTTTTTGCACACTGGTGGCCAAAAATATAAACTTCATCACAGTTATAACACAAACCCATGTTCCTCATTGCCTTCATTTCAATAGGAGTCAATCTTTTGATAGGAATAGGTTCTGAGTTTTTTCGGTTTGGGTAGGTTAATGTGGGTAAATTGGTTGGTGAATTTCCTTTAGTTAGGGTCTGGTTTTGGTTGGAGTAATGGGTGGGAAAGTGTTTGGTTTGTAGGCCACGGTTTGGTCTTCTTAGCCTCAAGAGATACCTCTTGGAGTTTGACCAATTGTATGGTTGTTTTAAGGTCTAGAGGTATAAACATTTTGACCAAATGTTTGATTAGCCATATAAATATATATATATATATATATATATATATATATATATATATATAGTGTCTTCAAGTGAAATTACGTACATCATTCATTTCATTAAGTAAAAATAATTTTCTTTCTTCGTTATTTTTCTCTCTTCTCTTCTCGGAAAATGTACGTGTCGCAAAACCACAAGTGAACAACAACAATGGCAAACAATCACCAAGAGATACCAGATTTTTGGTGTTATTCAAGCGAAATGTTGTTTCGTAGCTTGAAAGCTATGGAAAGTCACTTCAAAGACTGTCACAAGAAGAACAAAATCCTATGCAAGAAGTGCAAGAACATGTTCGATACCCTCATGACTTGGAGTTGCATGAGAAGGTGCACGAGGAGAAAGCTGAATGTTAATTAATTTAATTGTGTATTTTGGATTTCTTTTTTTTTTCTTTTTTTCTTTTTTAATTTGTTGTTTCTTGATTTCATGTGGCTAATAGGATATGTGTCATGTGTATGTGTTTGCAGCTCTGCCGCCAATGGCTGAAGTGAAGATTTGACATGGCCACTAGCATTATCAATGTAGCCATTTAGTGAATAGTATGCCATGCATTTTGTTTTTGTGTGTATCATTTTTTTTTTTCCAATTAATTGTTTTTGCCATTTGTTTCTTTAATTTCTTGAATCTCGATTGATAACTCAAGAAAACCAGTAACCTTTGAAACCTCCAGTGGCCAACTTTGTTTTTCCTTGTCTCTTGATCCTAATTGAAACCCCAAACTATATTTTCTTTTTTTTCTTTTTTTTCTTTTTTTTTGCTATTTGTTTCTTTAATTTCTTGATTGATAACTCAAGAAAACCAGTAACCTTTGAAATCTCCAATGGCCAACTTTGTTTTTCCTTGTTTCTTGATCCTAATTGAAACCCCAAACTATATTTCATTATTGTATTTTCTTCACAATTTGTTTCCAGCCTCATCATTGTATTTCCTTGTTTGTTTGGATGGATTCGGCGGCTGGCATTATGGTTTCTTAAAGAAATTTGGGTGGTGAGTAGTGTAAGCCCTAGAGTCGCGCAGCGGAAGAAAATTTAATGATTTGAAAATCGTATGAATCATATTCATATAAAATTGTCTTTTAAAAATTATTTTAAGCGACTTTTAATAACCATGTACGATATATAAGAATAAATAGGGTAAGATTCCTAATCATACCTCAAGGCTAACTCCTTCGTTATTGCTCTTGTTGATATCGCTTTCCGATTTGTACCACCGGATCTTCCTCACTATCTCCTACATTCTGGCAACTGTGTGTAGGTACGTCACAGGCTTTAGGAGGTTGAATGGAGTTAAAAGAAGACACACAAAACAACCCTTGCCTTGTGTAGGTGAGGTTCGGCCACCCTAAAAATTAATAAGCAAAAGCCCTTCTCTTTTTTTCTTTTTTCTTTTTCTTTTTGGCCGCACCCTCTCACTTTCTTTCTCCTTTCTTGAACGTGTGTGTCTCAATTACTTTAATTGAGTTTTTTTTTTTTTTTTTTTAGGTTAACTAGATATGATAGGATAGGTTTTTTAAATATCAAATATTCAAAAAATAAATATCATTTATCTTCTTAATTAAAACTCAAATATTAAAACAAATATCCTGATATCTTATATCATGATAGGGTTTCAAGTGACCTAGATTAAATAGGATTCTAAATCCCATTTAATTCAATGTTATCATGGTGACTTGAACCCATGACCTACTAAAGATTAAATAATCAATATTATTTTATATCTTTGCTTTGGTCTTGGTTCGAACCCTGTACCTCCATAAAATAATTAATTCAATTCATAATTCATAATTATTAATACAATTAAATAATCACATTATTTAATATAATTAATTATTAATCCATTAATTAAATAATCACATCATTTAATTAATAGCCTAAATAAAATCCTTGTTACTTTCGTAACATAATTAATTAGACCATCCAATTAATTAACCATGACCTTTGATACCATCAATGTTCCGGGCTGGCAAGGGGACCTAATGGACCCACAGTCTTGAGCTCTAATAATCTTTATAAAAATTAATTAAACTCTTTAATTAATATTTTATGATTATTAACCTCGGAGTTACTCCACTAAAAACCCGAGGCTGCACTCTCGTAACTGTAGATGTTTTTACACAAACCAAAATTCAGTGTCCATCGATATAGCTATTATATATAGCATGATCCTCCACAAGTAGTTCATAATTAGAGTTGGGTCATAAAGTTTGTTATAGCCCTCTAATTATATATTTTCCATTAAGTGCCATTGATTCTCTAATGAACAATTATATCTCTCATTCCTTTATGGAAGAAGGAGAGCGCTCTTAATTGTTCAAGCCCCGAATCAACCCTTAAGGGAACTACTTCTCTACTTCTTACAAGAAGGAGTAGATTCCAATATTGTGTATAGACCTTCCCAGCCACAAGTCAAACCGCGATTTCAAGATACTGAGATATTACATCCAGCAATCTTGGATGTTTAGCACATATGATATAAAAGTATGAGACATATAAATAGAATGAAAATGACTACTTCTTTTATTTATAATCAATCATCATTTACATATTACAAGCTTTAGAGTAAAAACCCTAACAAGTAGAATATTATACTTTACTTCAATTCTAATTGTTTGGGGTCAATGATCGGCATATTATGAGGGGTTTCTTGATCAATTCTTTATTTGGAGTAGGTTGGTGTTTTGGTTTCTTGAAGAACTCTGATTGCTAAGTGATCATATTGTACTATGTACCTAAAATGATAATGATTCAATAAAAGACATGATCATTTCAAGGCTCAATTTGTGTTTGATTTGTATCAACTTTAAGAAATTATTTTGTGTTGAATGATTTTCAATTATATATGTAGTTTAATTGCACTATTGCACAAAAGGATTGTGGGCTTGGTTAGGCTTTTTAATTTCGTTGGTTCTAATTTCTAAAGATTCAGGTGGGCCCAAATTTTAATGTATATTGTATGACCCAAATACTCAAAAAGTCCAATATTATCTTCATCGTTTTGGCATAATTCGGTGTTTTTCAAGAGAGCAAAGCAAATGGCAACTCTAGGCTTTGGGATGCAAGAAAACCACTTCTAACTTAACTACTATGGCGATTGGCGACTCTATCTCCGGCTTCAATGATCCTCTCTCTATTTCATGTTTATATTCTCTTTGAAATTGCTGGTTGTGTGAAAGTAATGGTTTTTATTTAAATGGTTGTTGCCATTTTTGTTGATTCTTGTGTTATATTCAAGATACCCACATTTCACAACTCATCACTCAATCCTAGATTCTTAGCTAGTAATCTAGTTTGAATCTCCTCAAATCTATCTTGATAATATGTGACAGTGGATGTTTGTCTCAAACTATGAAATTCTCCCACCACATCCTCTTGGCTCACATCTAGAAACCTAACCAATAGGGCTTCAGTGAATTCATCCCAAGTCACCCCCTCTTTCAATGCATAAAATGTTTGGAACCAGGTTTCAGCTCATTTTTCAAAATGAATAGAGGCCATGTTAGGGTTGCAAAAGAGCAAACAAAATATTATCAAACCTTGCAAGTGCACAAATCGTAAACGATAGCACAATAGGCAAGCAAGGGTTATACCCACGAGGAATGAATTACCTACGGAAGTTATGAATTTAAAAACACTAAATTAAGACACTCTATGACTCTCAAACAACTTGAATAAAACACAACTCACACACATGAATGGGGGGTTTTGAATTGGTTATTAGAGACTAAGAATTTGAATTAAACTTAAATCAAGAATGCAGCAGAAAAATTAGAAAAATCAATACGGAGAAGCTAGCTAGAGCTTCCTATCCACCTCTAAATTACATTCATCCGACTCATAGACAATAAAGGAGTTAAAGATATCAAACATGATGAAGATATTCATGACAAGGTGTTGGCATCCCACTCGAGTTGTATAGATTCTCTCTTAGTTAGTATGTAAGTTGCATGGCATCTACATAAATACATGTATTCCAAACTATAACCTAGCATGGGCATTTACTAGATTTAATAATAGGAATCCATTAAGAACAAAGAGAATATGAATATCACATGAACCCTAAAACATGGTATTTATTCTAGGTAATTTATGAAACAACTTCCCTTAATTGGACTTTATTTCAATTAATTGTTACAACCAAGAATAGATCCGTATGGTGTCCGGCTTGTATCCTTGCAACATAAATCCTAAAATAATGCTCCTAAGGTGATCAATCAAAGAAACACAATAAAAGAAAGAAAATTCTTATGGGGAAATTGAATTCATCATGTAAGGAAAATAATACTCCATTAAAACAATATGTCTATGAAATCGAAATCATGTCTAGGGCTTCAAGTTAGACCTAACTATGAAAAGTTTAGTTACACATCATAACTATGAAAGCAATTAAAGACAGGTAGAAGAATAGGGGAAATAAAACTCTTAAAGATCTTCGGACTTCAATCTTGAATAATGAATTTCTAACTCTGTCTCTTGAAGAAGCTCTTGGTATTTATAGGTGTTTCACCTTGTAGATCCCTAATTTGCTTTGATGTAGGAGACACATCAAGTAGGAAGATGATTTGAATAAGGAATGATAATCCTTTCCTAACTTGGGTCTCCTCTTTTGATGATTAACTCCTAATTTGAGTTTAGAAAGTTTCCCAAACATGTCTTGATCTCTTAAAGTCATTAGGATTTGATATGGGAAGCTTTGTGACGAATCTGACCCAATTTGGAGTGGAAATACACCGGAAATACACCAAAAATACATAATACCGCTGCCTGGACAGCTCTGGAGGTCAGCCGCGGTCCGCACCACGTAACTTTTTTGCTATGTACTGCTGCCCAGGTCGATACGCATGCAATTGTGCACCAACCGCGGTATTGGCCGTGGTAGGCTTTTCCAGCTCTAACCTTTAGTTACTAAATCGGCCATAACATCCTCTAGAAAACTTGGATCAATGAACCGTAAAGTGCGTCGAAAACTAGACTTCCTAGGCTTTCCGAAAACATGTAGATCTCAACCTAATTCGATCTAAGGAGGGAGATATGGTATTCACAAGTTGGATGTACTGCAAAGGCATTTCTCCAAACTTCACTAAAAATCACCTTTTTGTCATCAAACTCACTCCAAGAGCTATCTTCTACACAAACTCAACAAATATGTTAAAACATTCAATTATACTCAAGAACATAACATAAAACATAGGAATTAGGGGTATCAAATATCAACATTTATCGACCTAACAGGCCATTATCACTTTCTAGTTTTGTTTGGTTAGAGTTTTGGGTGGGAAAAGTGTTTGGTTTAGTAGGCCACGGTTTGGTCTTCTTGGCTTCAAGAGATGCCTCTTGGAGTCTGGCCAATTGAATGGTTGTTTTAAGGTCTGTAGGTATAAACATTTTGACCAAATGTTTGATCTCTCAATTGAGTCCACTGATGAAGTTCTCGAGGAAAAACTCAACACTAAATCCTAGATCCTTAACTAGCAATCTAGGTTGAACCTCCTCGAATTTGTCTTGATAATCTGTGATAGTGGATGTTTGTCTCAAACGGTGAAATTCTCCCACCACATCCTCCTGGCTCACATCTAGAAACCTAACCAATGTGGATTTTTAGTGAATTCATCCCAAGTCACCCCCTCTTTTAGTGCATAAAATGTTTGGAACCAAGTTTCAGCTCGTTTTTCAAAATGAATGGAGGCCATTATCACTTTCTGATCAAGTGGAACATGGTGGATAATAAGGAAACTATCACATTTATGGGTCCAAGTTTAAGGATCAGTGCCATTGAACTTAAGAAGTGATAGTTTGGGTGGTCTCAGGTTTGAATTAGTGATTACCTTGTTAGTGGAACTATTTTGGCCTTAATAGTTTGGTTCACCAGATGAGCCCCCATGTGCTGATTCAAGGTTACCCTTGCCACTACCATTCGAGCCTTCCAAATCCATTATATTAGATTTTGTTGTTAGAAGATCTTGCATCTTTGCCATCCGATTCTCCATTTCTAGCTTGAATGCATCAAACACTTCTTCAAACTGTTGAAATCTGTTCTCTACCTTTGCAATTCGTCAATCATTGTATTGATGTTGTCTAGTCCCTTCGGCCATAAGTGAATGCCCAAGAAAGTGCTCTAATACCACTTTGTAATGCTTTAATTGTTTATTGGAAATTTGGTGAAGATTTGTTGATAGAAATCTGATGTTATTGGTTTTTTTTTTTAGGATTTGCAATTCTGGATTTGGGGCTTGAAGAAATAAGAATTCTGGAGATTAAAAGAGAATAGAAGAATTGAATATGAGAACAGAGATTGTGAAAGAGAGAGATTAGAAATGGAAATTGTAAATTCAATTCATGATCTGTAAAATGAGAATAAATTCATTACATAGCTCTAACACTCACTAACGGACAAAATGAAGAAAAAATAAAATAGGGAAATGATTCCTACCCACAGACACTTACTAGTTGTCATGTAGACATGTATTTTAGGCTCTAAAACGATGTCGTTTAGGGAAAACCAAAAACCCTACGATAGACTCAAAACGACCGGGTTTTGAGTTTAGTACACCACTATAAAATGCTTAACTTTCAGACAGAACCCTAATCATGCAGCTTCACGAGTTTTCGCTACTTCTCTCTAGCTTCAATCTAAGAATCCATACCAAAAACCACCATTTATTAACCAAAATCCTTCTGAAAAGCAACCCTTACAAGTTATTTTAAACCATTGAAAGCATATGGATCTATTCCATTTTCTTAAACTTTATTTCTTACTGATGGAATATATTATGTTAATCAAAGAGTTTGTTCCCTAATCAGATAATTTGTTAAAGGTTAGGTTGCTTAATGATTATGGGATTTTGTGTACGTAATTTGTTGAATGGAGTTCGGTGAGAAGTTGGATGGAGATAGAGTTAATTGTTGTATTTTGTGAATGAAGTTGTGTGAGAAGTTGGATGAAGAATTGAAGATGAATTGAAGTTGATTGTGGAAAAAAAAAAATCCAGATCTCTAATTTTTTTTTTCCAGATTTCATAATTCTTTGGATAATTTACATTTTTTTATTGTTTTTTTATGAGATTTTTTTTTTTTTTTTTTTTTTTTTTTTTGCCTTTTGTTAATATTTAAAGATATTGAATTTTGAATCCTTTTTAAAAAAATTCCTTTTTTTTTCTTAAATTTTGGTGTATCAAGGGTATTTCCGTCTTTTACTATATTTTAACGGTCAAACCCTAACAGTAGGATATGTGAGTGTCAATTTTTGATAAAGTTGTTACTGGGTGTAAAGGAGTAAACCTCAAGAGAGTTTGGTGCAATTTGTTCTATTTAATATAAGATTTTACGGTTAAAAATAAATTTGTTCTATTTGGGCTCTAACGTGGCATGGCCAACAATTACATCAAAACAAGGACAAGTAAGTATATATATATATATATATATATATATATATATATATATATATATATATATATTTATTTTTTCTATTGTTAGTTCGTCATGATATAAAATATATCAAGACGAAGAATGTGGACCATTAGATTTACATACTTTGACCCAAAGTGTATGCACTTGTCAAAACTTCTCCATAATCCATGGTCTACATTCTTTGTACTGATATATTTTATATCAGGACGAACTCACAATAGAAAAACTGAATATATATATATATTGTCAAATAAATAAATAATAAATGAAATATATAATGAAATAAAATGAGATGAGGGAGATGAGAGAAGAGAGAGAGACGAGAGAGAGAGAACATATCAACCTTTACAATTGAAAGCCCAAGTCATATACTCATATATATATATATATAGGCAAACAAACATAGGGGTCTTTATTGCAATTTCCCTTGCCACCTCACACCAAAGACTTGGCTATTAAGTTAGAAGCAAATCCTCGATTCTTCTCCAACACATTCAAGCGGTGAAATGTTGTTGGTCTTTCAAGTGGGCAACAGGGCAAGTGGTGGAATATAATATATATATATATGTATATATAGGTTGACAATACATATTCAAGTCATTTTCGTCCAATTCCGTTAGATTTTCATTGACTTCCGTTAGGTCAAGAGGGCATTATGGGAAATTCCACGAAAGCTTCTAGAAACTGGTTTGGAACAAGGGTAAAGACCCTTATGCCCTCCAATCAAAATTTAAAAAAAAAATTAAAAATATATTAAAATAATTAATATTACAAATAATTTAAAAACAAAAACAGAAATTATACTTTTTTTAATAATATATATTAAATACATTTAAATTAATAAATTAAATTAAATTAAATAATAATAAAAACTAAAAAACAAAATTAATAAAAACAAATAATAAAGTAATAGAAAAACGAAATTAAATATATATATATATATATATATATATATATGTATATATATATATTTAGGTGATCTGGAAAACAAAATACCCAAAAGATTTGGAAAAAAAATACTGAAAAGATCTGGAAAAAAAATACTCAAAAACAACAACAAACTGAAAAATCAACTTCAATTCGTCTTCATCATCATCTATTTTCTAACAAAATTCAAACAAATTCCATCTACAATAAAATCCAACCCAACAGCCAACCATCTTCATCAATATTTCCACAAAAAAAAAAAAATCATCTCTGATGGAGAGCTGAAGAATAAGCCACCATCACAGTTGAACCATGTGTCAACAACCACCACCGCGAGTCATCGAACATCACCAGCCTAGAAAGCTTCATCGATGACCGATCACCAAACCCTAGCCATTAATGCCATCGATTTGTTTATCGAAAACCGAGAACGAAACCTGCGAAGAATTCGCCTTTGCAACCCAGATTCGTCGTGATTCGACGTGATTCAAGCTGTTGTGTGGCCGCCACCGTTGTATTTGTTGCCTTGTCGGGGTTTGCTTTATCTAATCAGTTACTCCTCGCCGCCGATCGAGTCCTTGTCAAGAGGTGTCATACGAGCCCAGTTTTGCTTTGATTTCTTTTCTGGGTCGAACCCAGCTGTGTGTTTGTGTGTGAGAGTGATGACCTAGCTAGAGTTGCACATTTTTCCCCTGGATCCCCATTTCCCCGCGTCCCCATTCTCATTTGGGGATTTTTTTTTTTTTTAGGGGGGGGAGGGGGGGATGATTATCAACCCCAAAGTACTGAGCAATGAATTGGCTGCTAATCTATTATGTGAAGTTTTTTTTTTTTTTTTTTTTTAAATAGTTTGTGTTACTTCACATATGAAGTTTGCTTAGTTTGAAACTTTGAATGATTTGAAACACTTTATTTTGTATTTGTAATGCACTAATGGATTTTATTTTTGTATTTGTAATGGAATGTTTGTTTTTTTTAATTTAATTTATAATTTTTAGTCAAATGGGGAAACGAGGGAACGAGGGAATGGGGGAAACAGGAAACGGGGAAAATAGAGAACTGGGATTGGGGATGGATATACCTCCCCCCCAAAATTCCCCATCCCCATTTTCCCCGAATGGGGAAATGGGGTGAGGGGGTGGGGGTGGGGATGAGGGATGGGGGATGGGTCTGGGAAGTGGGGATGGGGATGGGGGGACTTATATCCATCTTCATTCCCCAAATGTGCATCTCTAGACCCAGCTGTGTGTTTGTGTGTGAGAGTGATGATGTTGGTGGTGTGTTGGTTTGATTCTGGGTTTTTAGGTTTGGTAGGGATGATGATGGTGGAGATGTTTCCGGTTCTTAATTTTTATTTTTTTTGGAGATGAGATGTTCGGATCTCCACTTTCTTTAATTGATTTGTGTTGTATTTGGTTCTGATTATGCAATGTTGTTACTTTATCTCAAGATCGAGAGATGATCTTTCGATCTCTTTCTCTTTTTTACTTTTTGTTTGAATTCTTTAATTGATGATGTTTGGGGTTTTGTGATTTCTGGAAATTTTGGTGTTTGAATACTTTTTGTTTGAATTTGGTTTGATTTCTGGAAAGTTTTAATTTGGTGTTTTTTTTTTTTTTAAATTTCCCCTTTTTTTTAATTTTTTTTAAAAAAAATGGATTTGGTGGATCTCCACCGTCCATCTCATGAGATGGACGGTCTGGATCTCCACCAAATCCATCTTTTAAATTTAATTCATTTAATAATAATTATTATTATTATTATTATTATTATTTAATTAGTTTTTTTATATTTTTTAATTTTAAATTTAATTTGTTTTTGATTTTTGATTTTTTATTTAATTAAATACAAAATTACCATACTGCCCTTTATCAGAAATCTTCATTAAAGGTATTTCGGTCATTGTACCCTCTAACAATGCCAGTTCGTTTGTTTTAACGAAATTCCTAACAGAAGGACTAAATTTAGTGATTCCAAAAACTAATGGACCAAACGCAAACTAGAGGGACTAAAATCGAAATAACCCATATATATGATACTTCTCTAATCAGGATTGTCCTGATTTTATAATTTCAGGATGTCCAACCACAACCACACATTCATGGTGAGCTAGACCTGACGCTGGTTTGGTTCGAACCGACAAACTGGATCGAATTGGAATCAAAAAAATCAGAATCGGAATCGAGACCGGGGTGGGACCGGTTCCGGATCCAGTTCCAGTTCCAGTTCCAGTTCCAGTTCCAGTTCCATTTTTCATGAAGCCATCCGGTTCTAACCGGATTGGAAGCAGTGGTTCCAACATATATATATATATATATATATATATATATATATATATACAGTCTTTCTATTATCAGTTCGAACTGACAAAAGTTATATCAGTTCCTTGTATGTGGGCCACTGAATTTAAATACTTTGACTGACAAGTGCATACAACCAAGTCAAAGTATTTAAATCCAGTGGCCCACATGTAAAAAACTGATATAACTTTTGTTAGTTCGAACTGATAATAGAATTTTTGTATATATATATATATATATATTTATTTATTTATAAATCCTAAAACCTAATTTCCTAAATTTCTAAATCCTAATGACTTAATATCTGATCTCTCTTCTTCTTCTTCTTCTTCTTCTTCTTCGATCTCTTCAATTCTTCTTCTAATCTTCTTCTTCGATTCACAAAAGTTGATTTAGGGGTGGTTTGGGGTTGATTTTAGATTTATGAGAGAGAAACGAGAATCAGAGATCAGAGATTCACATGAATGTGATCTCACTGATGATTGATCTGGGGGGGTTGGATATATCAGAATGTGACTGTGTTTTTTTTATAAAAAAATAAGAAAAAGAAAAATACGGTTCAGAACCGTCGAACCGAAACCAGAACCGAAACCGGCATCAGGTCTACAGTGGGCCCACAACTCCACATTAATAAATACTCACACCCACTATGAATGTGTGGTTGTGGTTGGACGTCCTTAACTTATAATTTCATGACATCCTTACCAGAGAACACCCTCTATATATATATACAATTTTTCTATTATCAGTTCGAACTAACAAAAGATATATCAGTTCCTTGTATGTGGGTCATTAGATTTAAAAACTTTGACTTGGCTGCATGCACTTGTCAAAGCATCTTTTAAATCCAATGGCCTATATGTAAGGAACTGATATATCTTTTGTCAGTTCAAACTGATAATAGAAAGACTGTATATATATATATATATATATATATATATATAATCATGCACTTATGCCGGCACATTGTTATAGAATATTTCTAGAGTAATGTGTTTTTTTTTTTAATTGCATTATTTGTTATTGCTGATTTCAATTATTTTCCTTATCATTAGGTGCTCACAATACTTGGCACAAATAATCCACAGCTAGTTCTATATTGAGCAAAGGCATGATATTTATGAGAGAAAGACGAGACATAAAGCATCTAAGGAGTAAAGATACTAATATGTAAAAATATTTTTAAAAAGGTGATATATTAATAAAACATAGGAGGTCATCTGAAATTTGTCACCATTGATCACTCTCAATGGAACAGTGCAATAGTAAGCTTACTATCAGTCTCTCAAGTCTCAACGCAATCCACAGTGAGGAACAAAAGCATGGCAACCTTCCACCATCTTCTTCTCATAATCGCTTTGATCCTCCTCTCTTCCTCCTCATATATTTCAACAAAAGAATTAGAAGAAGAAGAAGAAGCAGCCATCAATCGATTCAAAGAATATCTAAGATTCAAAACAGCCCATCCAGACCCCAACTACACAGCTTCCGTATCCTTCCTCATAAATCAAGCTGAATCCATCGGTCTCCAATCCAAAACCCTAGAATTCGTTCCAGGCAAACCAGTCTTACTTCTAACATGGCCAGGCTCCAACCCTTCTCTTCCTTGTATTCTCTTCAACTCCCATCTCGACTCCGTCCCCGCCGAACCCGACAAATGGTCCCACCCTCCGTTCTCCGCCTTTCACTCCTCCGACACCGGAAATATCTTCGCTCGTGGGGCCCAGGACGATAAGTGTATCTCAATTCAATACCTCGAAGCTATTCGTAACTTGAAACTCGTCAAAAACTTCGAACCCATCCGTACCGTACACGTGTTATATGTCCCGGATGAGGAAATTGGAGGGTTCGATGGTATGGCTAAGTTCGTCGAGTCGAGCGAGTTTCGAGAATTGAATGTTGGGTTTTTTATGGACGAAGGACAGGCTTCGACGAGCGATGAATTTAGGGTGTTTTACGCCGATAGGTCTCCATGGCATTTGATTATTAAAGCCAATGGTGCGCCTGCTCACGGCTCTAGGATGTTCGATAACAGTGCATCTGAGAATTTGATGAAGAGTATAGAGATGATCACTAGATTTAGAGATGCTCAATTTGATGTCGTTAAGGCTGGAAAAGCCGCGAATTCGGAGGTTATTTCTGTCAATCCTGTTTATTTGAAATCTGGGATTCCATCACCAACTGTGAGTTTTGAGTTTTCTTCAATAAGTTAGTTAGTTACTTTGTGTTTTTTTGATCATGTTTTGGTGAATTTTTTTTTTCAATGTTAGGTTGTTTATATATATGCAGGGGTTTGTAATGAATATGCAACCATCTGAAGCTGAAGCTGGGTTTGATATTAGATTGCCACCTACAGTGGACCCGGATCTTGTGAAGAAGAGAATTGCTGAGGAATGGGCACCAACTACCAGGAACATGACATATCAGGTGATTATTTGAGTTATTCTGTGCAATTTTGTTTAAAATGAATCCTACTTGTGTGTACTTGAAGCTACTTTTCTAGTTTGATTGTTTTTACATCATAGCCATATCTTTTAATAGTTTGTGATCCAACATAGTTTCTTTCACAGCTTTGAATGTTGTCAGTTGCTATTCAATTGCAAATTTTAACTCTATCCAACCTACTACTTATATTGTTAAGCCTTAGCCTCTGGCAATGTTGATTTTGGCAAAAAAAAAAAAAAATCTTGTTAAATCTCCATGTTTTGATCATGAACCAGTGCCACTTATATAGAACTTTTATACGAGCTCTTAATTTTTAATCTTTATATAATGTTGCCTGCAGGGCGCATCCTTGTTAAATAATTATTGTTATTAATTTTGTGCTGATCTTTGTGGTAAACATCAAGCATGGTCTGTTGTGAATCTGCATTAATTGGCATCACAATTTATGGAAAAACTAGTGCTTAATTGAGAAAATAGTTGAATTGGACACTTGTGGGATATGATATGAGCAGGCAGTATGATAGCAGTGTGCCCATATGTATAATTTCACGGCTTTAGTGGTATGATAAATCAAGTTGTTTTATAAAAACTCAATTAGGATTTAGACTTAGCATTTTTGTCATTGTGCTCTTGGACCTCTTGGCCCAGTGTGGGTACTTTTTTGGTTCCATTTTTTAACTTTAAGGATATTTTTTTGTCATAGATAAAAACCTAACTATAGAATTCGGGTATATAACTATAGAATTTGGATAAAAGCCTTGTTAATGTTTGTGTGGGGTTTTTCTTAAAGCCCTAGTACATTACTTGGTTGTACTTGCTATCTGAATCTTTTAGCCCATAGGAGCTATTATATTCTGTAAAATTCTCATTCCACTGAGAAAAACTACTGTGCAGTTGCCTTTGATGGTGTTTTCATCTTTGCAAGAGCATCCTTTCCAGTTGTGATTCTTCTTTTCTCCTTGATGTTGCTATCAATGTTCTACCCATTCTGCTTTTAGTTCCACTTATTTTGTTGCAATTTTACCCCAAAAGCAAATCCATTTAAGTAGTCAATGGTATATTGTAAGCATACAACTAGAAAATAGAGATGTTGTTAAGTAACCATAATGAAAGAAGATACTGATAATTCACTTTGCAAGCTCTAGGTGTAAGCTTTAGATGCCTTGCAGTCTGAAATAAGAAAACAAGAAAAAAGGTCTTGGCAAGTACTCTCTCCATTGCTGAAAATTGTGCACGTGTAATCATGAACAGCCATGGCAGAGTGCAATTTTGTGTTGGCCTTGTTGATGTGGATGAATGTCACCTTCTGCTAAATTAACGACTAGTTTTTTTTTTTTTTTTTTTTTTTTCTTTTTTCTATGTTTTTAAATTACACAAACAAAAAATATGGGATTTTAAACAATCAATTCAATTGTTTAGTTTTGTTTTGCTTTGAGGAAATAATAAGAGTTAATGCCAGTGTGTTTACACAGCAAATTAAGCTTGTCTTTAAACATGTATATTTTAAAGTTGTCTATTTGACTTGTCTGCTTCGGTAAATTCTCCTTTACCTATGTCACCCTATGCCTTTGATATCATTAGCTGCTGGTTGGGTGTGATTGAGCGATAAAAATACTTTGTATTTGTGCATATGATATCCATCAATCATGTCAACCAAAGAGGTTTTTTATTTATTATTAGTTATCCAAATGTTTCTGCTACTTAGAGCTAATGTAAACTAGCTCCAGAGAAGCATATTATGATGAAATTGTTATTGAGTTTCCCTGTTCAAAAATTTATAGATTCTTCTTTTCAGAAATTATTTGGAACAGATAACATTTTTATAGTCGGCCTTGTTTTCTTTCCAAAATGTTTGGTCGGTTAAAGTTAAATAAGTAAGGTCAAGTGACAGTAAAAACCCTGTCTCATTAACATCTAAACAGGACTGGAAATTGTTTATCCAATAAACCCTATAGTCCTGGATTCTGCTTAGTAATAGTATTTCCATGATTTCGATCACATCACGAATGACAGAGAAACAGTTGTGATTTTTTTTATTTTTTTATTTTTTTTTTATTTTTTTTTTTTTATGGAAACAATGAGAACTGTTATTCAGTTGTGTTGGTATTTGGTACCCTCCATCTCTGCATGTTAATTAGTGTTGGGATGATCGAGTTTTGTTTATCACTTGATAATGTTTGACTCACAGACGGGACCAAATATACATAACCTAAAATATTTGGTAAACAATTTTGAAACACTTTCTGAAAAATAAGCACAAAATCAATTTATTTTCTAATTTCCTACGTTTTGTGTTTTCAATGATTAAATGGAGCACAAGTGGAAGTTTGTTGTAATTAGTAATTACTTTCTGTGTATTGCAGATAATTGAGAAAGGACCAATAAGAGATTACCAGGGGCACCCTTTAATGACTTTGACAAATGATTCCAATCCTTGGTGGCCTGTTTTCAAGTATGCTATCACAGCAGCTGGAGGAAAACTTCAGAAGCCTGAAATTTTGGCATCAACTACCGATGCACGATACATGAGACAGTTGGGAATCCCTACCTTTGGTTTCTCCCCAATGTCCGATACCCCAATCTTGTTGCATGACCATAATGAGGTTTGATAAATATATCCATTTAATTTTACTTATACGTGCATCTGTTGTCGATTCCTTACCCTCTTTTTTTCCCCTTATTGTCTTGCAGTTCTTGAATGATAGGGTGTTCTTGAAGGGAATTGAAGTATATGAATCTGTAATCAGATCCTTGAGTTCCTTTGTGGAACCATCTCACTAGACACGCTCAATTGGTTGTTTGTGCAGAGGACAATATCAAATGCTGGCGGTGATGTTACACTGGTATGATCATGCATATGCACTTCACCATTTTGTGATATTTGTAACTTTAGTGTACAATTTTTACTAGGATGTTCACTTTGGTAATCCCGAGTGATCTCTAATAATGCCTTCCTTTTTGGCAATCGGCAAATATCAATTTACAAACTTTCATATGTGATTCCTTTTTGAATTTTATGCACAAGTTTTCTCGGTGCTTTACAGGAACAGAAGCCGTTCTTTTCTTGAGTTGCAGAAATATGCAACTCAAGAATACTCTATAGAATTTAGTGATGCAAGAGACAGTGGTATCGAAATGAAATGATTAGCTTCATTGTTACTTGTTAGGCCAAACCATTGAAGACTAGAAAGTAGCCTCTGTCAGTACGGTTGTTGGGACAGAATTACCTATTCCCTCTGCTATATGCAGTAATGCAGAGTAGGGATAGACGTGAGGGCCCAATGGGATGCCCCATTCATCAAACCTCCCCCCACCACCTCCCCCAAAACCCATTTGGGGGGACTGCGGGTGGGGGCGTTTTGGGGGCAGGTCCCCCCTCCCCCACACCCAAAACTCATTTTCTCCGTTTCTTTTCAAATTCAATTCTAAATTTTCAATTTTCAATCCGAAAATTGAAATTCAAAATTTGGAATCCAGACATTCCAATCTTTATTTTGACAATATTAAAATATTCAATCCAAAAAGTAATAAAAATATAATACAAAATCCAAAATACAATACAAAATAAATTTCTTATAAATAAATATAAATAAAATAATATATATTTTTTTTATTTGGGGGGAAATGAGGTTTTGGGTTTGGGGGTGGGTACACCCACCACCTCCCCCAAAATCTATTTGGGGGCAAACTTTACCCCCACCCTCAAAATCTTTTTGGTGGCAAAATTTGCCCCCAAAACCCCATGGGGGCCCATGGGAAAACGTCCATCCCTAATGCAAAGAGATAATACATAATGTATCCCATTGGTGTTGTGGCGGCTAGGCTATTCAAACCCAAGACATTGTCAAACTAAATGAGTCAAGCTAAATGAACGTCATTTGCCATTGGGTGTTGGTAAAATTGAAAGAGGAGTTTACTAGTTACTAGAGAACTTGTACATGATATACCCTGCTGCTTTTCACTTTGTTTGAACACATGTGAATTCCAGGGGAGGTCCTATTTTCTTCTTCTAAGTGAATTTTATTGAAAGCAAAATTAATATGAAAGATACCAAAAAACAAAAAAAACCTTTCTTGTTAATTTCATGAAATATTACATATGTGCCCCTGTTGTAGGTATCAACCTTTCCGGTGAAAGTAGAAGATATGTTTATTGCTCCTAGCCTCCCATGATCTTTCTTGCCATATGAATCCAGCTCCCAACACCAAAATCTTCAAGATACTATCAAACTTGTTAAAAAAAGGACAAGTTGCCCAATAATATTTTGTTTCTTGTCTTATATGTAGTTGAAGAACAGTACTGGTGTACCTTAGGATATCCTTCCCTCAATGCAATTTATTACACAGAAAAAACACAACTGTACTCCAAAATGGCAAACACATTACGTGAGCCATTACTAATAAGAAAATGAAAGGATATGGTGGTTGTTGTATTAATATTGATACCCTCCTCCTCATCAACATTTTCCTGGAAGTTTCTTCCCTCCATTAAAAAAAGAACAAAAAGGGGATTTGATGGATCTTGCCCCTCTATCCTCCACCATACTTCAAACCTTGAAAACTTCCTTTTTACAAATACAAATATATATATTTTTTCTGTGTGGGTCCTAGTTTATCTGATACGGTAAACAGTTTTATACTACAAAATGGTTCATCAAGTGCGATAAAAGACATAAGAGATCCAACTTGTAATTATTAATTATTATATATTAGTGTTTGTAAATTAAAAAACATGATCTTGTATTCCGGTTCAAAGATTTGGCCCTAGTTCCCGCTGGCTAGAGACCCACCCTCTAACTACGGAGTCCAAATAATAAAGTCAGTGTGTCATTATTCATTAATATGCCAAGTACGGAAGTTCATGGGTACGGTTCCTGCCAGTTCAGATATCAGACTCCAATTATCCAAATGAAAATTCTTGTAAGATATTGTAGTACATCCAATATCTATACATCAGATAATGATCATAAACAAGGTTGCATCTATAGCATAGCATGTATATATATTATATGCATGCATCTTCATTAATGGTCATCTATTTTAATCATAAGGTGGGGACTTGAGAGTAGGTTTCGATATATCATTTGTATTATTTTTATACGACGATTTGAACGTGAGACATTTATCGAGAAGCGAAACGTTGTCAGGTTGAATGAGCGTTATTCAAGGACGGTGTTATATATAAGTGTTAGAGCATCTCCAATAGTCTCCCTTGAAAACATCCCTTAGCTTAAATAAAGGAGTAGGTGTATTTTTGCAACTCCAACAGCTAACTAAATAGCTCCCTTAATTGTGTTTCGGTGGAGTTCACTCCCTTAATTAAAAAATGTTTTCAGATCCGTTTAAAGTGGGCTCCACCTATTTAAGATTATTTTATTTTATTGAAAAACTCTATATATTTAAAAATGATAAACAATATTTAATATTTAAACACAATATCTAATATTTCATAAAAATAAAAAATTATTAAATGGCTCATTTGAGAGAATATTGTTAGAGCACATACTCCCTTAATGGTCCTTTGCAATAACATACATTCTTAAATAAGGGAGTCTACAAGAAAGACTATCGGAGATGCTCTTATTATGTAGGAAAAGAGTATTTGTGGTACTTTAATTAATAACTTACATTATTGGTGGGGCAGTTCGAGAAAGGCAACGCGGTTTCTGGTTTTTACAGCTCGACTTGCGCGCCCATTTGATAAGGTTGTCAACATAGAGAGTAGTAAATAAAAATGAACCCATGGCCCATGCCATATTTGTAATCTTGAGGTCATACCTCATAATGTACGTACCAAAAAGTCAACCAAAATGAAATTTCCTTGTGAAGTTCCATGATACAAAGTCCTCATCAAACAGAAAGGGAGTGTGTGTGTGGCCTCGACATGTGAGGGGAGAAATTAAAAAATATTTAATACTTAAAACGCCGAATCGTACTGACACCCACCTGATAGAATAATATCATAACTCATAAGTAATAATTTTAACAACAATTAATTAATTTATTAATAATCTGTTGTGTTGTTGAGTATGAAACTATGAATATGATTCCTGCTGCCTGCGATTGTGTGTTCCATGATACAAAAAAAAAAAAAAAAAAAAAAAAAAGGGAAGGTGGCAGGAGGCAGAGGACTGGTACGGATTGACGACACTAATCTTTTTTCACACATGTATGTTTTCATTAAATTAGTTTAGGTTTAGGGTATGAAATCAGTCATAGCTAGCTGTCAAGCGCGCTGTTTGATTTAGAATTAAAGCATTCTTGGAAATATCATCATTTTAATTTGTTTCAAGTTTTTAATTACACGTTTATATGTGCTGTATCTTTCTATGTTGGAAAAACTTTCCCAATGTGAAGGAGTTGAAGCAGTTAAAATAAACAGGAAGAATTGGAAGAAAGGTATTTGACTTTTACCGGCATTTACAAGTTTGAATTTTTGTAAGGAGACAGATCGATTCTAGTATATATCAAGAAGAAAGGTTTTA